>OX608080.1:18215454-18619324 GCA_951509765.1 Sphenella marginata | reverse complement strand
GAACAGCCGCTTGCACGAAAAGAACGCTTTAAATAGCCCTTGTGGGTGAAATAATGTTTCTGCATCTTTAACAAATATTCCCATATACCTATTCACTTTTTTCACTGGAGACACATCTTCAGGTTACTACACCTAACAAAGCTTAGCTCTACTCAGCCGTGCTCAAGCTAATCTTTTGAGTTGGTGTACGGTACTTACATACACACAAACATTATTGACGTTGACTGACATTGACGTTTGATTTTTCATCTAATCACCTACCTTACCACATTTAGACGTTAACCAAAGCTCGCTATTGGCAATGTTAAAATATCTTTCTTCGTTCCTTTTGTCTTTTCCAACTTTATTGCCATTGTCGATGGTTGCGATACTTCATAGCCGTCTACCAACAAACACGACATTTAAACTCCAATTCCAGCGCCTTGTGGCTCTCTTTAACAACCAAAACAACTGTCATGCCTATTTTGCCTCCCTGCACCGTCTGTGCAGTTTAGCGAGAACGTTTTAATGCGCACAATAATGAAACGAAAGCCAAGTATTGTCTATCACGATTTCACTCTTTTGGCAGTAACTCTAACCGAGCTCTGGCCTCGTCACATTGCATACATTACCGTCGCTGTTGTTCTTGGCTCATTGCAGTCATCACGTTGTTGGGTGTTGTTTTTTTTTTCCTGTGTTTTTGTTTTTGTCTTCTCATACCTGTTGTTCAATTTGTAACCTAATATGTTTTTGATGAACTTCAGCGTTTTGTGTTTTTTCCCTCTTCTTCTTTTTCTCGCTTTTGTTGCTGCATAATTTTTTTTTTACTTTTTTTTGGGTTCCATGGATTTTGGTGCACTTTTCCCTACATCGGCTGGCTGGACTCGAAGTAAAAAAAAAAAATTTAAAACAAACACACACAACTCTCTCGTGCAACTCGCATTTACCATTTCAGCCCTGGAGCGCATGCAAAGCAAATGCTTTTGAATAGTCCTAAGTGGTCTTTATTATTGTTGTTATTTTAGCGTTCTCCTTTCAATGGCCTGAACGTTCTTTGCCTTGCTACCAATTTTTAGCTTGATAGATATTATACGTATGTACAAGGGGAGTTCCATGAGACACTCTATCCACTTGAAATCAAACTAAAATCGGATATGTGAAATTACAGTTTCGCCTTAAGGTGAACAGGCAGTTTTGGCAAAACTTGCGGCTAAACTGTCTAAGCTCCAGAAAAAGAAGAAAAATTTCCTTAGGATGAAATGAATTATCGAATCATACCCCAGAGAATATTTTCCAAGCGAGGTGTCATAAATTGCTAAACTCTTTCTTATCTACATAGACTTACATAAGTACCACGTCAGAGAGAGGCTATGGTATTCTTCGAGTTTCTGTAACAACATGCGATCTTTGACTTTATCGTAGCCTTTTTTTAAGTCAAGTCCTTACCAACTAACGATAGATGTATTTATTGGAACACAGTGCTTGATTTGTATTGCTACCACGGATGTTTTGAGAAGTCCTTCAAACAAAGGAGCATACTATCGTAATCATCAAACTACCCTTGTATATATACAAATACGATATCCTTACTACTACTCCACCCAGTCATTTCGTCCTCAACGTCTTCCATGTACTTCTGCTTATATTTGTTTCTTTTATTTATTTTGTTATTGGTTTGCCGGTTGTAATATAAGGTAGCCGGGGGTCATTTCATTGGTTTAATTCGCTTGCACACAAATTCACTCACACACACAGTCGCACTTGTGCCTTAACCCTGCAAAAAACCGAAATCCTCCGTTCCATACTCCATAGAGTACTCCTTAAGGAGTATCGGAGTACTCCAACACTTATCCTCGCTCATATAAAAAAGGTGGTCCAATTTACATGGCGATGGCCGGTAATTGGATCACCTAATCCGACTCGGAGTACTCCATTTCTTTGCTTTTGAATACTCTATAGACCACCTACATGAGAGTACTCCCAAAATACTCCTATTGGATTACTCTATGGACTATTCAACAGCAAAGCGAGAGAGGGAGTAGGTGGTCCTTAAAAAGAACACATACTCCCTCTCTCGCTTTCCTGCAAAGTACTCTATAGAGTAATATTTTGTCAGCATTTTCAAAGTACTCTCACGTAGGTGTTCCATAGACTATTCAGCAGGGTGCTCCGATATGGATTAGGTGATCCAATCACCGGACATGGGCTTATAAATTGGACCACCTTTTTGTATGAATGAGGATAAATGTTGGAGTACTCCCATACTCCAACGTTTTTTACAGGGAAACTATCACACTCAAACGTATTCATGCTGCCGTTAGCCATTTATGTTAAATCGAGTCTTGATGAGTATTGTTTTTCATTGGAAATATTCTCTCAAGACTTTGAGGACTTGAGGCCTCAAAATTGTACTCAAATGTATTTAAACTCTATAAATATTTATGACTTTGTATTTGCATTTGATTGAATATTGAGTGAGTGAGTGTGAGTGCTCATATGAAATTTCAGACATTTGCATGCCAATAAACATTTTGAACGTATTGGAAAATTTTTTTAAGGAATTTAAAATGAAGAACAAAAGCGAACTTTAAAATGGAGTTTTGGAGTTTGGTACTGTATCCTCTTTTTGTAAAAATCCTTGTCGAAATATTAGGGAAGTGTTGTTGCTTATGAATCTGGAACGCTCCGGCACTTTCATCTTCTGGTAGTAGACCAACGATTCGGGCCCATCTTACTACAAAAAATTTCTCAGCGCAAGTACATAAACTTCAATATCGCCGAAAGTATTGATCTGAGAGAGGTCAAACTCGGCACTTTTTCAAATTGAGAAATCCTCGGATGTATAAACTATGGCAATCCGAGCGAAATTGTGGAAGTCATGGCCATTTGAACACGGTAAGTCTTTAAACTTGAATTACTCGATAACGGTTTATTGTGGAGGGGTCAAAGTGGGCACTTTTGTTTGAGCACTCTTTTTGACATTTTTTGTTTGATTGAGCTTAGAAATGCACACTCGACTCTCTGAGAGCAATAGTTAATCTAAAAAATATCTGTCGTACTTGAAAAGAAGTGCGCTGCCTACAGGACCACGGTGTCAGTCGTTGAATCAAATTTATCAATGATGTGACTACGAGTCGGGAAAATCCATTACACACACTTTTTGTTCACTATTCGGTTTTTTACAATAAAAATCAAATTACAATAAACATTCAACTTGTTTTGAACTTGTCAAATTAAAAAAAAAAAAGTAAGGACAGGGCTGTCGAAGGCTTCATACCTTTTATGAATACGCATAACTTTTTAACATCTATCGAAACTATCGATGGTATGGAAGCTGTATCTTATGTAGGTTCGATCTGGCTGATTTTCACCATAAAAATTACCCATTCTACGTGTAGCAAATATCCATATCTTTGCTTTCCCAGCTATATAATTGTAAGAGTTATAGATCAAATCAATTTTATCAAAACTATCGATGGTATGGGAGCTATGCGTTGTATTGATAGGAACTTGCTGCATCCGACAAATGATGAATGTTATATACGAAATGGCGGCCCAAAAATAAATTTTATAGAGATATCTCTAACACTGAGAGACTAGCAGAGAGACGAACGTAGCTAAAAAAGACTCAGCTCATCACCCCGATCATTTTGGTATACTTAATAGTGGGTATAAATCTTCTTCTTCTCATACTTATCTACTAACATCTGAGCAGAGTTTTAATACCATTTCATGTTCATATTATTCCTTAAGACTTCAGTTAAAATAACATAACTAACAAATAAAAATTACCACTGTAATTAAGATTGACTCTAAGTGATTTAAAGGAAATTATGTTTCTAGGTGCAGTGTGGGCATTTTTCCAGCCGTCAGACAGTGGGAGTTATTTACAAAATCAACTTAAAATGTGTAATTCTTATTAAATATTGATGTTCGAAATTAATAAAATCGATTAAAAATAAACGATAATTGTAAAAAATAATTGCCTCAAGTCAAACTCGATTATTTATTCACAACGCTTCAACGCCTAAACTCAACATCAACTTCCAAGCATGCTAGCTATGCGAACTTGTATACTAACCACATTCTTCATTATAACAATTTAATTATATAATTAAAAGAATATCATTTGGACAAATTGTTTAGCTACCACAAGAAATTTGTCTTCTTCGCTAACCACAGTTCCAAGAATTTCTATAAAACAGGAAGTCTTAAAGTTAGTTTTACATATTCTATTGAGTAGGTACATAGTTAGGTACTGAAAAATTAGCATAATTTTCTTATGGGCTAATAAAACTTCATTGTCTTGAAATTGTCTTTCACTCAACCTACGTAAATGCAACCACTCATAACAAGATATTCTCTACGATGAGAGATACGGCCATAATTAGTATGCGCACATATGACAAAACGTGGAAAGGGTTTTAAATCAGCCGTGAATAATGGTAGTACAAAAGAAGAAGAAGAAGAAAAGTGGTAGAAAGGTATGCGGGAATGGTTGACAGAATTTAACAAAGTGGCGCATCTTGTTGGCGCACCTACGATTTTTGTAGTGGTAGGAATGGTAGCACAGGCAGCTGACTGAGGCGTGATAGAAGCAGCTGAAAAGACGCTTAACTTGTGGGTGTATAAGAATGGTAATATTTCATGTTGGGGAATGTTTGCTGCATTTGAAATGAGCGTCATAAATATGAGGAATTGATTTGCTGTGACCGTGGAGTTTCTATTCATCTCTTCTTCTTTCTTTTTTAAATAGCGCATAACCGTCGAAACGCTTTGGTAGTTCAACATAACTCGCCAATTACTTGTTTTTTTTGCCAACTGGAAACACACAGGATCACATTGGTATCCACTTGGTTGTTCCATTGGAGTGTTGGTTGTTGTTGTTGTAGTGGTTAACCACAAAAACGTCCCCCAAATGTTACGGGTCATTTATTCGAGAGAGGACTTTACTTTTCAATTGCCTGCTCAGTCCGAAGAAGCATTTGTTTCCAAGAGTGATTCTTCGTTTAATTTCCAGAGTAGCATTATTGTTGCTATTTACACTAGGAGCCTCTTCTTAAGAGTGATTCAAAACTTCTCCAACTAAATATATTTACCTACCGTGCACGGGTGCTGATCGCGCTTCTGCTAGTGAGACCCACCTGAGCCTGTGTCACCATCCCGATGGGCCATTTTTCCCAGCCTAGCTTGGCGTATCGTAAAGATCTGACCTGTGCAGTGGCTTGATAAATTTTCCTATGTTGGATCCTCGGTTTACAGATACCTTTATTTCGAGGCCTGGAGAAGTTTATAAGGCTAGTTAAGAAGTTACGATCTTTTTATTCCGTTCGTATTACCAGGGATTCCTACCATGTCAAAATTGACATTAAGTTCGCACATAGGGGTATTGATCATGGGAGATGTTCTTACACACGTCGTCAGTGTTCTCTGTCGTCCGTTCTTCAATGCGAAACGCCCGTCCATAAAGTAAATCACTGTACTTCGTGGTGCGGTCTCTTAACCACCGAGAATCAGACACTACGACCTCGGTTGTCTATACATACTAGCTTGGATACTGATGGTATCGAAAACTCAAATAAAATCACTATCGCAAAAGTCTATGAACTCAATGTATCCCCACCCGCTATAAGCTCACATACCTATACATATCTGATTGCCAATATCAGACAACTCAATTCGCATATTTATTTGCATATTTATTTGGCTGCTTAAAACAGCTGCACACATCAAGAGCCAAGTCTACATGTCTCAAGCACAAACCATAGCTATCTCAAAGTTTAGCTCTATAGTTTGACGAACCTTCTTGCAGTTACAAAGGTTCTTAGTATTCTGTTTGGGTGCTGCTTGGCGTCAGTCGCTTTTAAACCCAGCCAAATCGGCCAACAAGAGGTGAAAACCAGTTTTTCTCAAGTTTTATTGCTCGAGGCTTACAAATACATACATACATTGTAAGATGTTGTACACACGAGGTATATTATATGTACCTAAGCACGACTTATTGTTGAAGAAAACTTGTTTCTTAGCCAACAACGATCAGCTAAATGCTGCTGAACTTAACATGAGTCTTACCTATAAGCCAGTTCTACTAAATTCTGTATACGTGCAAGCAAGTCAAGCTCCAACATACATAACTACAAAGAACTAGGCTTCAAAAGACTGTTATTGTCTTACCAAATAAAAATAAAAAATCACTAACAAAAAAAAAAATAAAAACTTCTATATATTTACCAAAGTGAACAAGTTTAAAGTGGATAGCATAAAGTAAGAGGCGGCGAACGAAGACACAAACTTCTTAGCCACCTCTTTACATACATACATACATAGTACATACATTTGCAGCTACTGAGCTCGCTTTAAACTCCCCTTAACGTATACATCCTAAAAATTCCCATTTAAAACCGGCTTCATGTGGCAGCTATTCAAGTCTACCCCAACTTCACAGTTCTCCAAGACAAACGGTTTAACCCGTGAAGCGAGTCGCATATACCAGTTTTTAATTGGGGACATTCATCCATCGCTGCGAACTTGTATGCCATCAAACCAGCACCTACAACTTTTTGTTTCGTTTCGAACATTTATGTTGTTAACTTGCTCGTTTGCCTGGGAACAGTTTAATCTTGTTGCTTGCTGTGTGTTGCTGCAACAAGCGCTTGGCAACAAGCCTTTTGGACTCTCAGCAAATATGCAAAAGCAGAGATGTCATCTACTTAGCGGTTCATTTGCGTGCTGTTATTGTATGCACAAACTTGTTCGAAACGAACAATAATAAAGAAAAGAAAGAAACTTGTTGATTCAATGGCAAAAGAAAACTGTTATGTTAAAACTTGACATGACTATCGGCTTTTTCGCTGAGTAATCTTTATACAAGACACATATGCAGAAAAATTAAATACTCATGACTATTTTTATTGATATACATAAAAATAATAATGGGGGTCGATTTTTTATTTTTTTCAACCCTCTTTCAGGATTGCGTGTGTTTTTTTAAGTAAAAATTTTAACTCACATCTTTTATAATACATGTATAATAATTCCTATAGCCGCTTTTGATATATTTTATGGTTGTTCCATTATTGGCAAAAACTCACCCGAATGTTTTATAAATTGTTTCAGAAATAGTGACTCAGATCTAGAAAGACTGTAGTGTGGCCTATATGATAGTCGATGCATAGTGAAATTAGTATTAGTATTTGCCTTTTAAGAACTTAAAAATACAACACTGCGCTTTCAAAAATCTAAAGAATATTCCTTAAGCAGTATCAAAGTACTCTAACATTTATCCTCATCTATACAATTTGGACTACCTTTATATGTATATGTACATACATATGTATGAACAAGAAATTGTTCGGAGTACTCTGATACTCCATCGTTTTTTGCAAGAAAACTTCAACAGAAGAAAACTAAGAAATTGACAAGTAATGTACGCCGTAAAACCAGTACTACCAGTTGTTTGTTTGCATTACCAATAGTTCAAGCAACAGCGCACAAAGAAAATAATGATAAAAACGCTCAAAGAAAAAAAAATTGCATGCTTAAGAAAAAAAGCGGCAAATACAAAAACGGAAAGCAATGGAAAATTGCAAATTGCTGCTTTAGAGAAATTTTCATTTCCAGTTTCTATGCAGACACACATCTCTTAGGAAATATGCTCACAGGGTTAATATGTTCTGCAACATTTGAGGTTTATACGCATACATATGTAGATACATACATACATACATAGTGCTGCTGTTGGTTGCTCTGGTGGAAGCCAAGACGATTTTGCCAAACAATTGTTCGTTTGTGCAATATGAAATTTTTTTAATGAAATTTCTTTTTAATATAAGGTTATTTTTATTGCACTACTAAAAATAGAAATTTTTGTACTCTCATCACTCCACAAAAAAATTATCAAGTTTAATATACATACATACATACATATGTATGTAGTTTTCTGGGAGTATTGCTGAAAGTCTGACTTGAGTTACAGAGCGCATTCCCAAGCAAGGAAATATATTTTTCTACGATTTGTTCGGGATGGTTTAAGTGTTTCTATCGCGGTTTTGATAGCTTTTTAAGTATAAACACAAAATGTGATGATATCAATATTTTGTAGGTTTTTTCAATTTTTTTCCCAAGTTTATCAACTATTTAATAAACTCGTTTAAATTATTAAAATCTCACTTCTCGTTAGTTTAGCAACTAAAATAATGTTTTCGTAAATTTTTTAAACAATTATTCAAAGGTCAACTACCTACAACAATCAAATTTTAAGCTTTTAACAGCTAGCAACATTGTATATATACATTTGCGAATTTAGTGAGCTACTAACGCGCCACTAAACATAACACTCTCACTCTATTTACCCCAAAGATCTTTGATTTACCCGCGCTCTCTTGCACTCACTACCGCTCTCTTTTCGGTATTTCAAAAGAGTATATGTTCTTGCTGCACACCAGCATCAACATGTTGCTAATTGTACTATTCACTCAATAAAAAATGTTGCTGAGAGAGGGCTACCGCTAAAAAGATATACATATCTGTGAAAAATAAAAATACAAAAAAAATGTTGCAGCCAACTGCAAAATTGTGCAGGAACCACGACAAAGTAAATATACGAAGCAAAAGCGAAACATTAAAAATGTTTAGCAGAGAGCGCAATATAGCGAATACGTTAATAAAGGGAAACGGCGAAGAAGAAGAAGAACTATGAAGCAGCGCAATGTTGCATTTGCGTACAATCGTGAACACTTTAGTATTATTTGTGTTCTCAGTAGCGTTGGATTAATGTGACGGATGATATTTTGTTGTGTGTTATGGCTTTTTACATGCACACTTTTGTGAATTGTGTACGGAAAGCAGCAGCAAGCTGGCAAAAGTAATAGAAGAAACAAAAACAAGAAAAATTAAGGCGGCTTAGCAGCAGCCGACCGAAAAATAAATACATTACGTGAGTTTGCTGCTAGTGAAATACTTAAAGTTTTGTGTATGTGCAAAAAAATTTCGATTTTTTATTTGGTTTTATTATTAAATTATCGTTTGAAATGATTAATTATAATAAATAAAAAATTTGGTAGGTTAAAAATGTGTGCAAAAAAAGCTTAATAAGAAAGAATTAAAAGAAATACTTAACAGAAAACGAAGGCGAAATGCCTAACTAAGGAATGTGAGATGAAGTTGTTGTTAATTTGCTTACAAAAATAGAGAAACAAAAAAGCAACAATAAAAAGTGTGCAAATCGCAAGGTAAAAATAAAATTTAAACAAAAGCCAACGCCTTTAAATTAACAAATAATATTGTGAAAAATGTATATTAGCTTATAAAATAAATTATGTGCAAGTACGTGAAAAATTAACGAGTGATTCAAGTTTTTTAAAAATTACTTACCTACATACATATGTATATGTATGTTCATATGTACATATGTATGTGTATTTCTGTGAATTTCGATTTCTCCACCTTTGCTTGCTTACAAGTGTTAGTGACAGTCTGTGTACGTTTGTGTAAAATGCAGGTAACAAAAAAATTAAGAAAACATCCAAGTAACAATAACAACAACACAAAATCAAAGTAACTGCATTTACAAAGTGCATGCATTAAAGAGCGACTTGAGTGCATTAAATAAACGCGCGCTCATAGCGAACGCAGTCAACGTCAAAGCATCGTCAACCGCTTGATTCAACGTCATACTACTAGCTAACGCTTCGACGTCAACAGCGCATACCTTTGCTTAGGCAGCCGACGTCAACAGCGCACACCTCTTTGCTAAAGTCACACGACGTCACAGCATCGTTAAGAGCACAATGCATAACCAAAATAAATAACTTACGCAGTCGACGTCACAACAACGCCAAGAGTGAACTCTCGTCGCCATACAACTGGGTACTTAAAGCAGTCGACGTCACGGCATCCATAGCAT
Organism: Sphenella marginata; assembly: GCA_951509765.1. Classification (NCBI taxonomy): domain Eukaryota; kingdom Metazoa; phylum Arthropoda; class Insecta; order Diptera; family Tephritidae; genus Sphenella; species Sphenella marginata. The sequence goes on along the minus strand of OX608080.1, from coordinate 18,609,441 downwards.
TGTTGTTTGCCACCTCGCCACTTCATCGTTTGCTCTACGATTCCGATATTAGTTTATGCGACTCCCTAAAACAACAATAGTATTGAAGTGGTAAATTTGACCAACTCATATCTATACTCATACGCTCTCCACCTCCACCAATATCAACTACACTACACAACCATCATTCTCACCTGTGTCAATTCTGCATTGTGTGTGCGCTCCAACGCCAACAGCATCCAACACAGAATTATTCGTTTCGCAGTCGTGAGATGTTGATTAGTACTCGTAGTAGTTATGCATTGTTTTTGTAGTGGCTGAAATTATATTTTCTTATGCTGTCTCTGCTTCTTCATTGCCACTATACGTTTATTTGCTTTTAACTTACCTGTCAAACCTGTTTTCAACACATTTAACTGTTGGTGTGTAAACGAGACGTCGTCATCATAAGGCGAAAAACCAGTCAGCAGGCGTCGTCTGTTTCACCTTTCAATATTACCAAGATCATAATCATCATCATCAATATCGCCATAGCAGCGGTGGCGTACATAGATTAATGGGGCTGCGTAAGTGCCTTTTTGTGGATGTATGTACATATGTGTAGTTGGAGCTCACATTGCGGATATGTGTTTTGAAACGTTTCTCTAAAAAACGTGCATAAAATGAAATTGCTAAAGATTGAGCAAATAACAAACAAATTTAAATAAATAAATATAAATAAAAGAGGAATAGTAAAATGATGTGGAAAACCAGTAAATATTCATGCAGGGTCAGCAACACAAACACTTCTATTCTATTTTATAGGGTAAATGTGGCAGCTATTGGATTCTTTTCTCTTTTTAAACTTCGCACTCATTTTGTTTGCGATTTTATAATATGTATTTGAAAATAACTTTTGAAATGCCCCATTTCGGGAGTCCTTTCAGACTCATTTCAAACTCCGATGCAACGTGAAAACATCCTACCTTTCATTCCGGTACTATCCTGAATGCAGCCGGAGCAATTTTTAGGACCTTCAGAAAATTCGGATTGTGAATTTCTAGATCTTCTGAACCACCTGAGCTATTAAATCCATCGAACAGCTGGTTCGTATGAAAACCGGTCGCGTGATTTTTCTTATTCCAAATAATGGTTATCCCTAGGGGTTTAAAGTCTAAACCAATCAGTACTGTTCACTCTTGCTACTTCACATATGTACCTACCTATCTCAAAAATTACCCCGGTAATTTCATAATACGCAGTCCTATGCATACGTACATACTTACCCTACAACATAAACCAAGAAGTCGACGATTTCGCGCTGCGGGCAACATCTATTTTGCTTTTGCTGGAAGATTGCATTAAGGTAGATAGATACTTCTTGGAAGCCTTTCAAGCTACTCAACGGATTTTACGTTTGCTTAGCTACCTTTTTCTTAACGCACACATGTACGAACTTTGTATAAGCATAAGTATGTATGTATGTGTGTATACATACATATCCATTTTTGAGACATGGTCTGCCCTGACACTGCGAGACAAGCGTCGCTTAACTTGATTCTTGTTGTTGGCTGCTCTTACCTGGCTCAAATGTTATGTGACCCTACCTTTGTCATGCACCTTCTACTCTCTTCCTCATTCTATAGTCCCTTTTCAAAGAGTGCTCGCATGTACATATGAATGTATATTTGTATGTTTGCTTTTGTGTTTGCCGCTGCGATCCCATTTAACAGTGTTTGCACTCGAATGAGTGGTCGTTCGTTAACATCGCATCTTCTTGGTTTCGTTTGCTTGATTTCTTCGACTGATTAAAGTCATTGCTTTGTGTCGTGCAATGCAGTGAGCAAAAACCTGAAAACAACAACAAAAAAATGAACAGCAAAAGAAAACGTAGGATATATTAACGTATTTATTGTATGTAGGGAATAGGAAACGAGAAACTACAACAAGAACAGCAACAACAAACATGCCAACAAGTCAAAAAAAAGGAAACCAGTTGTGCATAATTGTGTATGTTGCATGTATGTATGTATGTATATAATTATGTATGTAACCATATATGTTAACTTATTTCTTGAATGTATGTATGTTCATACATATGCTTATAATGTCAGCCAAGTCTAAAGCATAATCGCAAAGCAAAACAAAATATTGAGGTTGTTTATGCGGTAAAGCGAGAGCTAAAGACAAAAAACGAAAAACGAAAGACGAAAACCAGACAAAAATACAACTAAAGAAGTAAAAAACCAAGTCACTATAAGGGCTAAGACGAAGAAGAAGCCATTTTGTGTGTCCCATATTTATGTACGTATGTAGGTACCTACATATGTATATTTGTAACTGCATTAACCTGAACATGCACCGTAAAAACTGTTAGCGTAAGATAAAATAAAAATGTTGTAAAAACAACCATAAAACGCTGGAATAAACAAGGTAATTAGATGTACTAAAAATAAAACAAATGAAAATTATGGAAATGTTAAAATCATGGAAAATTATGAAAGTTATGAAAAAAGTATGAAAAACAACAGAAAAGCTAAAAAATAAAAATATTTGAAGAGCTTGCTAAAAAGCAAAAATATTAAAGCAATATTATAAATTTAATTGAATAAAAAATTAAATAAAGCATGTTATAAAAAGCCAAAAAAAAAACAAAAATAACAAACTAAAAAAAAACGTTTCATAAAAATAAAATAATTGGGGGAAACTGGAACAAATAGTATCGCCAGTTCTAATTGAGAAACCGAAAGCAACTGAAATAATTTTTTGAAATTAACAAATAACACCACAACATATACAAAAAAAAAAAGATCGTGAAAAATAAGAAATTTATAACAACACAAGAACAAAAACTGGAAAAGTTTTGTTTTTGGAAATAAACACAAAGAACACATTAAACACTAGAGAAAAGTTAAAAAATAATATCGAAAACCTATTCAAAAAACCAGAGAAAGATATATAACAATACACCATAAAAAACAAAAAACAATATAAAAACAAACAACACATAACAGCCCAAAAATAAAATATAAGGACACTTAAACAAATCACATCGATAGTTTAAAAAAAAAACACACAAAAAATATTTTCTAAAATCCTAAAAAACCAAAACAAGAGAAAATAGTATAGGTACAATATCAATACAACAACAAAAAACTGAGACAGTTTTCTTTTGTTAATTGATATTAGAGAAAGACTACGACGACATATTCAGCGAGGGTATGAGATGACATGTTTCGAAGTCACCAACTTGTCATCAGACCGCTTTTTTCGAAAGAACTACATAAAAAGCAAACAAAAATACAACAACAAGCGAATAACATTACTACAATAAGTTAAGGAGCTTGGAGTAGAGAGATTAAAATTTACTACTGAAATTTGCAAAAACTAAAGCTTATAGGCCCAGTCCTAGTCGCGCTAGTAAGAGAAAGTTTTATCGATGAAAACTATATAACAACATAAAGTATATATTTTCAAAAAACAAGAAAAACCCGTAAAAACAACCACTAAAATTACCAAAAATAAATAAAACCTGCCATTAAAAAAACGTTGAAAAAATATAAACAAAGTTTGCCAAAAATACATAAATCAAAAAATTGAGAATTACTAAAAATACGTGAAAATTAAAAAAAAAAAAACAACAATAAAGTGGTTCGATACAACTAGAAGTAAAACACAGAAACAATTATTTTTATAAAAAAAAACACTAAAATAGCTTTTGTACAGCAAGCAAAGGGATTTAAGCACAAAAAAAACATACCAACAAGCAAGTTGAATTAAGCAAAAAAAAACAGAGAAACTTAAAAACATTAAAATAAGCAGCGGATTAAACTAGATTTAACTAAAAAAAGAAGAAAATGCTTTGTTGAACTCAAAAACAAAAGCAAAGTTCGCTAGAAAGCAAATGGTTCAAAACTTCGTTGAACAAAAGTGGGACAACTTGTCTACATTTAATATAACTATAAATAGAACAGTCCTTCAAAGAAATTTACTCATCAAAATCTACTCAGAAATTATATTTTTACCGGTTGCTATGGCAGATATGAAAGGACGGGACTATTTTTATTCAGCTTTTGTATCTTTTTAAGTGTAATCTTGTACTAAATAACTTCTAGAAAATATTTTTGCACAATTTCGTGGAAACACTCAAATTAGAGCATTTTCTATGCTGTTATATGAAAGTGGGCATGGTTGCCAAGCGGATATTCCAATTACTAGAAAAAAGTGCTTACAATAATTACATTACAGTTATGTGGCGCTAACATGATATTAAATGATTCGTGTAATATTATTTAAACACCTTACTGAGCACTTTAGCACTTTTTCCATTCTCTCAAAATTTCGATATTGAAAAAGTGAGGTTAAACACTGATGGATTTTCAACCAAGCTATTTTAGTTGCAGATAAAACTAACTCTAAAGTATAGAGTCTATAAGTAATAAAATTGTAACAGATCCATGTATGCAGATTAAAAAAAAAAAAATGTAGGAGAAATCTTTAGTGAGCCAAAGCCACAGTTTTTTGATTTTTTGTTTGTCTGTCTGTATGTTTGTTCTCGTATCACTTAAAATCTGCTTACTAGTATTGAATGCAACATACTTAGTTGTGTTGTTGTATGTCTAGCTTAAAATTTTAGATAATTTTTGTTTCGGTAGGTCGTCGCGTTTTGGAGTTATCGACCAATAAAATTATAAAAAATAATAAAAATAAACAAAGCTAAAATATTTGAAAGCAAAGTTTAAAATTTTATGTATATTTTATAAAACTCTCTTCAACTTTTTAAGATTAAATTTTTATTTTCTTATAGTTAGTACAACAACGTTTTAAACCTAACAACAATTACTCGGTTTATAAGCAGAAGAGAGCGCACTTAAAAATCTAAACAAAGTATTTCAAACAATAGCAAGTGAAACCATAAAGCCCGCCACAAAAAAAAACAAATTTTTTAAACGAAAAAATTGTTAGTGAAAATATAAAAGCAAAGAGGCCCAGCAACAAAAAAAAAGAAAAAAAAACTCGGCAGTGCAAGTTATTTTGCAGAAAACATTCTCCTTTTGTGGTTTGTGCCAATCAACTGTGTGTGCGTTTATGTGGTGAATAAATGAGAAATAATAGGAAGTTATGCAGATTGGAAAGATATTACACAAAACAACAACAGCAACAATAAAAATAAAAGTGTAGAAAAGTAATCAAAGAATGTGTGAAATTAGAAATTACTAGCAAAGTTAGTAGTAATGCAGAGACAACAACAAAATATTAAAAAAACAACAACAAAATGCTTTTGCAACAGCAAAACCAGCATTTAAATAACAAAAACAAATGTTTTTGTAAGCATACAACAATAACTAATATCAGTTAATAACAACAAAACCAAACACTAAAAAGCGTAAACAGCACCCCAAAATAACGCAGCAGCAATACAAATTTAAAAAAAAAGTTACAACAAAAAATCCACCTTAAAACTCACCAAGAAAAGCACGAATTATTTCATTGCTGATTCCAAAGGTCATTCATTGTCTTTATGTGTCACACGCAACTCTACAATTTCAATCGCTTGGCGTAACACAACCATCCAAGCAAACTTGAATCCCTGCAGGCAGAGCAGCAGCAATAACAGCGAACAACATTAATCATGATTACGTTGTGGATATACTTTTTAATCGGTAAGTGTGACAATCAATTTTTTTTTATACACAAATTAATTATTTAGCGCATTCTGAAATTGAAAATCTGAGCCATGACCAAATCATCAATTCCATGTCTTAGAGGACTCCTTAATTTTGATCGACGACTTTTATTTTTTGTTTGGCTTTAAACAAAGAAACAAAAAAAAAAACAACAAAGCGCGTGAATAAAGCTATAACTTTTTAGATAATATCATCATATGAACCCGCACTCCTGTATCGTCTATAATTTGTTTGTTGTTAATATCGGCGTTTTAACATGATTGACTGACCTTAGATACCCTGTGTGTATTGTTGATATTTTTTCCAGACCTGTTAAATTCCCATTACAAATGATAAACCAATTGGTTGCATAGCTTTTTCAAATAATGATTATTTTAACTGATTACCAGCGCAAAAAGAAAAATATGAATATAAATGAAAATAAAAATAAAAAGTAATCAATAACAATCAATCATTCCTTTTTTTAATTACTTTTGATTATTACTATAGTTATCATTTTTTTGTTTTTTTGACGCATGTCCCACTATTGTTGCGGTTTTTAATTTTTACTTAAAAAAATAATCACTAAAATTAAAAAAAAAATCAAAAACAGACAATAAAAAATAAAAAAATGTATCTAAAGTAATCTACTTTTAATTTTTATTGCTTCTTTTTTATCATATTTTTTAAAACCCTAAAACAATGGGTTTTTCCAAAAAATAATCAATCAAACGGGTAACCATTACGATTATTAATCATAATAGCTAGTAATCGTTATTATTAGTAATCATTATGGTCTGATTTTTTCACTATAAAAATGTATTTACAAATTGCGCAAAATAAGTTTTATTAAAAATAAAAATTAGAACATGCAGAACACACAGGCTTATCCAACTTAGACTCTTGGTACCCTAACTTGCTGTAAATTGTCCCATTTTTGAGATACACATTTAATTATTAGACATCTTCTTCAGGATATCCATTATACTATCTTAGCATATACAATATTTAACCTAGGTACTGACTAGATTTGCCCTACAGTGGACAACTCTGGCTGGGGTCTTACCCCCCAACTATGTGTTCTTGATAAATTGTCAATCTTGAAAAAATATCAAAAAAAAATTTTTGAATCAAGTGTTCGGAATTCTGCTTCAAAAAATTAATTAATGTTGTTCGTTTTGGCTTAAAATTCAAAAAACGTGATACAAATATTTAGGGGTTAGTATGCTTTCTTTGGAAGGCCTATGATTTTAAAAGGAAAAATCTAGCCAAGCCCTAAATAATATAATTCAAAGCACTGTCTAAGACTCTTCTTACACCAATGTTCTCTAAGTATTTACATTTCATTGTAAGTCGTTTTAATTTAATTTAATTTTAGTTTAACGCTAACTTAAAAACATTTTTATTCTCAATTAGTCTTTCGTATGTACATATGCCTTGAGTAAGCCGCTTACTAACTAACAATTAATTGCCATGAAGAACGCACAATCAGCTCTCTTCCTTATCTTACACTCTCTTGTAAATGTTGTTTGTATAAACTCACTTATAAATATGTTAGCACAATTATTTCCAACAAATTTGTCTTTTAATTGCCAATCGTAGATTTACAACCGCCAATGAATTGATTATTGTGTTCTTTTGATAGCAATTACTTACTACTCGTACGTACGATGTATGTAATTAAATTCGGTATTAAATTGATATACCAATCAAAGGTGAAAACGGTTTCTATAGAAATCGTTAACACTTGTTCATTTCATTTGTACCTTCTTCTTTGTTGTAATTTATGACAAATTAAATGTCAGTTAACTTCTTAATTATAACAAGTATAATGAGAATTAATTTATATTTGATAGTAAGCTAACGTTCAATTCCAGTTAATGATTTGAAAGACACGTTCTCCATAAATGTTTGAACAGTTACTTTTCTTTCATTTTAACTCAGGATTCGCTTGAATTATTTTTTTCATGGAACTATGGTTGATGTGGAATTTAATCATCTTTTATGTCACCTTCATATGTTTACTTTGGAATAAAATATGCTAGACTTCCATGGAAATAGTGAAACGTGCTGGTCCCTCGTGAGACCAATGCTATATTCGGGGATACAAAAAGTTAAAGAGCAATCAAAAGTATGCTAAATCTTTAGGTAGCACGATTATTTAAATCAATTTGGATAGAAAAATAAAGAGCAGTGAAAATTTTTAGATAACCTCAACTAAACCAAATATATAAATATGATCAGCTTATATAAGGATCAATCCCAAGTATTTCAATAGAAATTATTGATAATATTCCAGCGACCTCTGGAGTTTATCTTAATGGAAACATGCGCGCTTGTTTTTTTATTAACATATAGATATGTTATTTTCTTTTTCCTTGCGGTTATATAATTAAAGGATATGTTTAGAATGTTAAAAGTGAATTAACCACAATATCTCAAAACAAAAAATTTCTGCTTTACTTTTGCAAATTCTTCATATCTTAAATTCTTTTCTACCAAAATTTTAATTAAGTAAATGAAGTAAGATAAACTGTTGAACAGATTCCACCACAGGATTTCTCTTTACTATTCTCAATTTTTTTTCATGCCCACGTTGTAAACACTTTTTATGCAGCGCTCAATGCGGCTTTGGTGTTCTCTTAGTCCTTTGTTTTCAATTTCTTTGTATTTTTTTGTTGCTTCGAACCTGTCAAAAAACAAACAACAAATCGTACAAGCTACAAATCTGCAAATACAAGAAAGAACACATCATCCCAACTAACGAATAATTTTCAGAAAGGGTCTTTCTTGGAAGGTCTTTGGTACGTGTTCTATATAATTATTATGAAATTTCTCCATTTCTGTTTTTTCTTCCAAATAAATAAACAAGTTAAGTTCAGCATATAATTTCTTAAAGAGTAGTAGAAGCATAAAAGTAAAAAAAACTTCAAATCTACATAATTATAGTATTAACTGATTTCAACACACAAGCATACATATGTATGTATAAGAAAACTTTGAAAAAAAAAAATGCCAAAAACTAATCAATAACTCAACTTTAATGAATTTTTTATGACCGTAAATTGTATATGCCCCCCTGAGGTTATTTCTAAACTATTGATTTCGTAGACAAAATCCATTTATTATTAATTTTATATTGTGTTTTAATATTTTTTTTCTGTTGTCTTCACTTTTGTTTTGCTTTTACTACTTGTTTATGTGATAAATGCGAAACTCACAACGAACTGCCATGGGTCACATGCGCCAATAAAATACACCAAAACAGTAAACAGATTGCTTATGAATGAAAACAGTTGGTAGCACAAAAAGTATGACAATTGATAGTTCTGGGAGTTGACAATGAAATTGAAGTAGCCAAGAGGGATTTCCTATGTTTATTTTGCACTTTTGTTTTTGTACAAGTGTTAGAATCTATTAATATTTCCAAGTAAGTGTTTATTATTTATTATGGCTGCTGTTTATGTTATTGTTTTTGTTTTTTCTTTTCCTGATAGCTAAGTATTGATAAATATTTTAAATGTAAAATTGTTTTTCTAAGTTATTCACTTCAAGGTGAGTGGTAAGGAATTACTTATATGAAATTGAAGTAGGGACAAAAATGTTTCAAGTGATTTACAAAAATGTGTGTTATGATTGAAATCGTGCTATTTGAGCACTAAGTCTGCAGTCTGCAAATATATGGCACACAAATTTTTCGATTTTCTTAATCTGATTTTGCAGTCCCGAAATTGGGTATTAGCTATTTTCTAGCATTAAAAATATCTGAACTTAAAAAATAACAAATAATTGGATTTTTAAAATGTTTTTTTTTTTATTTAAAAAAATCTCTTCACCCTTTTTTTAAATCTTTTTATTACCCAAGTAAACTTTTAAGGATTTTTCGGTAATTTTTTTTTTATGCAAAACTTTAAAATGGATCATCCTGATTAACGCAAAAAGTTTGGTTTATAATCGCTAAACTTGAAATTGTCTTATGAAAACGGTACTTTTTTTAATGTTAAAAATTCGCTCTAACTTATTTTTTGTTATAAAAGATATCACATTTTAAAAAAAAATAAATATATTATTGATATCGATTTTTGTAGAAAATTTAAAAGTGAACAATAAAAATCATATTGCTATTTTTTTCACAGCCTGCAAAGTGCTTACGAAAACAATTCGTTCTTATTTTATTCAAAAGTCGCTTAGAGTAGACTTGCTTGCTAAGTCGTGGGTACCGCAGTTATTGCTGTGACCTCAGGAACCACGTGAATGATGCGGTGAATAGCGACTGTTTGAATCTTAGAAGTGGTTCTGCTAAAAACAAGCACTTTGGATTTTCCTAAAATGTCACTTTCGCAGCAAAACTCTACCTCTGCATGACCTTTGAACCATGTTTCGCTACGCATCCATTTATTATCGATATATATGACCTCGTAAGTGTTAATATATAGATAGCCATTTTAGCTGTTCCCGTATTACCTAGCATAGACTTAACTTTCCTCGCACGCAACATATTTTCAGGCGCTCATACCCATTATTTCCTGCTGCTAGACCTTTTATGTGTATTTTTGTAAGTTAAATAACGCAATACGCATGCATCTCACACAAAAGTAATAAAAAGGCACAAAAGCAAAATGCTTTCAATGCAAAAAAAAAGATAATACAAAAAAAAAACATACATAAAGCAGAAGGATAAATGTATATATACGCCAAAAAGTATGCTACACTCTGCACGTACATACATATGTATATGATGTATTTACTTTTGACTATAACTGATGGTTTTTGCTGTCTGTTTTATTGCTCTTAACCAATTTGCAACAATTCACATATAAAAATATGTACATATATATTTGTATACTTTTTATGGTTTTTGTTTTTGCTTTGTTTTATTTTTTGCCTCAATGCTTTTGGTGGCCATCGCGCTACGTTTCAGAACAAGTAAAATTAAAAATAAACATGAGTTATAGCTAAAGGGCGCGCATTTGCGAGTGTATGAATGTTACTACAACTCTTCCAGCGCGAGTTTATCATGGATATAGGCGAAGTTCAGGTTACATAAATATCAATATAAGTACGCTCCTATGTTCATTTACAATTGTGGATACAAAAATCCTGTAGGCACTTTGACCACAAAAGGCATGGTTTGAAGTATAGATAACCGCTAGCACTAGAACTTCAATTGCGCTTGAAATACATAAAATAAAATAAAATAAAATTAAATAAAACAAAATAAAATAAAATAAAATAAAATAAAATAAAATAAAATAAAATAAAATAAAATCAAATAAAATAAAATAAAATAAAATAAAATAAAATAAAATAAAATAAAATAAAATAAACTAAAAGAAAATAAAATAAAATAAAATAAAATGAAATAAAATAATTTAATTTAATAATTTTTATCGAGCTACAGCCCAGATTTTCGAATAAAACTTATTTTTTGGTACTATTAACAAAAAAATGTTTTTTTCTTTATTTTTCGATATTTCGACTTCAATCCGAAGTCATCATCAGGAAAACATGGATATGTATGATCGGTCGATTAAATTATATTAACCAAGGCTATTAAATTTACCAATAAAATAAAATAAAATTAAAGAAATAAAGTAAAGTAAAAAAATTTAACTAAATTGTTTGGCAAGACTAAAACAACAACAACCAAAGTAAAAGTTGAAGTAGAGGCTTTGGTGCAGATAAGTAATTAACTAATTATTATTGTTAACTGGTCTTGAGCTCGCAAAACTTACAAATACATATATGGAAATTAAAAATTGAAAAAAAAAAATCAAAAAAAAATAAAGTAAGAAAAAATAAAAAAAGTTTAAGTAAATGAAACAAAAAAAAAACGAATTAAAATCAAATAAAAAAATAAAAACATTTTTAATAAAAAAAAAGAAATTGGAAAATAATAAGAAAAATAAAAATATCAAAAAAAAAATTAAATAAGACAAAAAATTTCAAAATTAAAAATTTAAAAAATAATATAAAATTTCTGAAAAAGTTCAGCTTAAAAGACAAACAACAAATAACAAGTGGGTAAGCTTGATGTGCAGGATTTCTGATCTTGAATTCACTGAATTGTGCTACTGGGTATATAGTGTAAAGCTTAACTATACTTGGTCCTTTTTACTCATTTCATGTACATACGTAAATACACTTGAGTGCTTAATTTGCTATAGGTTGTGGTTATATATGTACATATCTACATGCATATAATTGTCCACGTATTGAGGTACCTAAGGCTTGCCCTCTTTCTACACTCATGCAATTCACTGGCAAACTGCAGAGCCAAAAGTCATTATGAATAATGAATTAACATAAAAACGCAAAGATTTGTATATACAATATATATATATGTACATGAATAAACGTACATATGAATTACGTATGGTTGTTGGTAGATATACTCGTACATAAACATACATACATACATATGAATTGTTATAACTTATAAGAATCTTCAAGCAATTATTTAACTTGTTCTTTTTGTTATTCATCATCATCCTTTTGTTACAATTACAATGTTCATTGTTATTGTTGCTATTACTTTATGAGTACACTGTAGTACTCATATTAATTGCTTGTGGGTGGTACTTGAGGGTTCACAGTTCAAATTTGAACAACTGTGATTGGCTTGGCTGCAGGCGCAATTTTTTTGCAACAACAACAAACACGTATACACACCTTCACAAAATTTCTTGTACGTTTGTATGTATACATTTTAGCATAGATTATATTTACTTACAATATTTATTTATAAAGCTTGTTAGCAATGTTTACATTTACATTTAGTTTTTTTTTTTTTGTTTTTTTTTTTGTTGCTTCAAGTTTTGCTTATAACCCTCACTCAAGTTCAATTTGTTCATTTTATTTTGTTGTTTTTGTGTTTCAGCCTCAGTGTGGTAGCGCTCTCCTGCTCTATTTGTTATTGTTTCAGGGCATTTACTTATACAAAATACCACAATTTAACCTTTGGCATATAAAAGTACTCAAAGAGAGTATTGCAAAATTGATGAGCAAATATTGTTGTTTAAATACTGTCGAATTTTATAGTGAATTTGTTAGCAGAAAGAGTAGACATTGGGTGCGTGATGTATGTATTTGCAGTACTTGCTTTCGCATAAATGTTATTCAATATTGATGTTTCTTCATTTATGGCTGAAAATGGATTTGTTAAACTTCTTCTGGAATATGCTATAATTTATACATTTATGGTTCAGTGATCTTAACCTTTTTACATACCAAAAGAGCTGCTCCTTCAAATTAAAATAAAATACCTATCTGTGATAATTAAATTTAGCACTAGCCTTCGACAGTTGTGTGGAAGATCACGCTATTTCAAAATAATATTCAAAAACGCGCTATCTCGACTAAAAACAAGTATGTATATTGAATTTTTACTGAAATAAGGCGCTTTCGAAACACAGATAAGGCGGTCATGAATCAAATTTTTGAAGTAAACATGGAAAAAATTTTGAAAAATATTGAATCTTTACCAATCTCTACCAAGCGTTTAGAATCGTAAATGATCGACCTAAAGCAGAGTAGGTGTGAACCACATGCTTCCGATTATTTTCTTAAGCTTAGCCGACCCAGTGACCAAAAACCTGAAAGCTTATTCGATTAACTCATTGAAGGGCTGTTTTGTTATACAATTCCATTATTTGTGTACACAATCCATAACTCTCATGTTGAAAGCTCTCCAGCTGTGAGCGCGCCACCCATTTCGTGTTTTACTTTACATCGAAATAAATTCCTTTTCTAATTTCGTTTCTTTTTTTTCTGCACAAACGTAATAACTAAAACAATAACAAAAACAACAACATAACTCGTTAAGTGGCATTGAGCGCGTAAAATCGGCGAGAGCAGCATTGTTGTTCTTTTTTTTTTTTTGCTTGGCATTTTTTGCGTTTTGTCGGCCCTTCTCGCCAGTGCTGCCAATGTTTTAGTATTTTACTGCGTTGCAATACATCTTCTTACCTACTTAAAATTGTTAACATATTTTTGTACGCTCTATTTTTGCAGAAAGAATTTCATAATAGCATGCATATGTAGTCGATTTTGTGTTTTGTTTTGTGTACAATTTGTGGGTTTCACTTTCTATGTTTGTGTTGGTTTATTTGTCTACTTTTTTTTTGCTATCATTTATTATTGCATATGGTTTTTGTTGCCTTTTCTTATTTCACTTTTTTGCGTTATGCTGTTTTTTTGTTGTTGTTATTTAAGCTTACTGAAATCACATTTTTTTCGCTATTGTTTACTTTTGATCGCTCCATACGCAACCACAAATAAATGCAAATACAGTGGAGTGTAAGGAATTAGGGACAGTTTCTTTCGAAGATTAAAAAACAATATAGGTAATATCAGCTAATGAAGCACATCGAATTAACAACAATAACCAACTGTAATGTGGACAAATCATGCTAAAAACTTGTAATCAATATTTAGATGGGAACGAAGAAAAATTGAAAAACTTGTCGGTCTTTTTGAAAAATATTCAAGATATATTTTGAATTTCTGAAAGAAATGCTGTGCTTTCCAAACACACATTTCGAAAGTCCGAAATACATTTTAGAGTCCCCAAAATACCTTACCTTTTCTGAAATACAATACGAATATCTTAAAAATATTTAAAGTTTTCTGACTGGCTCTTTTCCGAAATACGGTTGGCAAATGTGTAGATCCCTATTCTTAAAACGAACAAAGTATCAATAGTCGACAAGAGTGTGTCTACATTTTATTTGCTCATTACTGTATATTGTACTAATTTCAAGCGCATTTCTATACATTTCAGTATTTGTTTTGTATTTGTATTCTGTGTTTATACACATGCTTTTCGAAGTCACAAACGCTGCAGAAAAAATCCCTGCAATTTATATTTCTACTTATACTCAGCTGTGGTTATGTAGCATTGTTTTTATTTGAAAAAGGGAGCGAAGTGTCAGTTGCTTCCGTTCTCACTGTAAGTGATAAACTGAGATACGAGGATAAGGTTTTTAAGCATTTATTAGAGGACATAACAAGTCCTTTTAAAATATAACTAATTCTGTAACAAAAGAATTTTCAAAGTTTACACAAACTTGATTAATCTTTAAAAATTCGTATTAAAACTCTACTCCTTTTTTTTTGCACAATTTTTAGGAAATTTTTGGATACGCATTATTGTAGACTAATCAATTAGGAGAACACTGTGAAAGTTTAAAATCGCTTAAAAACTCCTTTCAGTTTTTTTTTCGTCAGGGGCGTTGAGTGATATCTTTCACTCATTTTGGAAATTTTTGTGTAAATCTATAAAAGTTTAATTAACGTTCCCGCACTTTCTGTAAACTTTAAAATTTCTGGTGGTTTCTGTTACAGAATACGCTATATTTTAAATGGAAGGTATTAAGAACATAGTTTTTGTTTTCTTTCGGCGAACGTATGCTGAAGCTCTAAAGCAACCTTTGAGCTGTTTATTTTGAAAGTGGTTTAAGACCATTTTTTCTTTGAGGGTTGTGTAGGAGTTGTATCAAAAATATTATAAACTGGTATTAAATTGTTCCTATGGTTTTGTGACCTTAAACATTTAAGAATATATAGAGCAAAAAGTTGTGTAAACAAAATAGAAAAATAAAGTTTGTTCCAGAACCTAAAATGGACTTGAACCACTTTCAAAATAAACGACTCATAAGGAATCTTACCACACTTGAGTTGAAAATACTTTCATTGCAGCATTAAGGGTGGCCTATACGATTTTTTTTTTTGTAAGCCAAGAGAAGACGAATAACGAGTACTTAAATAACACTGGATTTTGTCTAAACAGCTGAGTATATAACTCCAGTTTTCACAGCTCCTCTTCACTTCATCAACACATGGTCCCGCATTTGTTTCAATGTATGCGTAAAAGTATCTAAAATAAATGTATATCCGTAGTTTTATTTAGCTTTTGATAGGTTTCAGCATTTTTTTTTAAATTTTGTTTGTTTGTTTTTTTGCTTAGCTTTATCTTGTTTTGTTTTTTCATTATTTTGTGCTTTTCATTTTTATTATCTCAATCGTACATGTTAACTAAAAATTCAGCTTGAGCAGCATAGTTATTTCAACTCTTAAATAAATATTTGCCTAGTTTGTTGTCCAACAATGCAAAATGCAACTAGAATTTTAAGTTTATTTCTTTTACAGAACGCAGTAGCGCGTATGTAGGAGGTTGACCACTTTTTTTAAATTTTGTTTCTTTTTCACTTTACAACGCCCTAAATTATTGCTGTTGCTGTTGAAATATCTAGCACGCGCGCAACAACAACATTTTACTTGTTTAGTTGTGTTGCATTTCAAATTTGCGAATGCCAGTTAAGGTATTGGGGTCAGTAGCGCCCCAACATTAATGAACTACTTACTTTTAGTATTGTTGTTGTTTTACTGCTTGTTGTTGTACTAGTTTTTGTTGCATTAATCAATAAATAATTGTGTTAATCATGTACTTACTTCTATAGTTTAAGTTGACTCTAGCATTAACATTGCTTCGTATTTAGTGCTATTGGATAACCGAGTTTGCCGCTATATTTACCCCCAGCTCGTATTACAATTCAAAAGTTTGCGTCATTACTAGTGGTAAAAATGGGTGAGAAAGCTTAAAAAAATATTAGTCCAGGGATTTACCGAGTAACTGTAAATGTTTGTGTTGATTTTGAAGAGTTGTTTGACCCTATCTACGGTAGTCCAGTTCTTAAGCTAAAAAAAATTTTTATTTTTTTATATTTCATGCTCAGGGTCCTTAATTCTTAAGCGCTCATTGTCATTTGTGTAGCGTCTTTAATCAGACATAGAAAGTTAGCGATCCCTGATGGTTTCCTTCTTAACTATTCATGAACCATTTCACCAATACGTGAAATACATAACAATTGTATAAATAATGATTATCAACAATTCCAACATTTTTGTTGCCCTCTTGAGCAGCTAACGTAACAGAAAATTCAAATTAAAATAAGAAAACGTGCTCCACTCAACTTTAAACTAAATTAACCGTTGTCTATCAGTTGGTTGATATATTTTCCATTTTATATCAAAAATTAAATATGTCTTCTACTGGCGTTATTTATTTGCTTACTTTTACAATTACCATACATTTTCGTTATCTATGTAAGTAAATAAAATGCAAAAAAAAAAAAAAGTACAAGCAAAGGTATCAAGAACGTCTTTCATAGAAACAAGAAGCGCATTTCAGGAAGAAAAAAATTCCATTATTAATATGCCACGAGGCGCGCTATTAAGTTATTACAGACCACAGAGTCGCACTAGGCACAGCGCGGTGCCTGCGTAAGTTAACTGAGAGTAAAGCAAAAAACGAAGAAGTAAGGACAGCAGTGTCTGCGGTTGTGCTGAAGGTTTGCCTTACATGAATTTCACTTTAAGTTTTTTCATTATAGTAGCTGTCGGATGTCGCAAGTGACGTTGAAAATTCTCTTTTTGAATCATCAGAATGAGTATGGTTTGCTCACCTTGCACTCGCTACCAATTTACTCTCCCAAAAACTGATTTCATGTCTTCTCTCTGGACCCACTAGGAAGATTTCACAAATATTGAAAAACCTCTTTTTGGACCTTTATAAGAGAAAAGGCCGAGGTAGAGGTTTCCTGTAAAATAGTTTAATTCGATTCGACTGAGTTCTTCGATATACCATTTAGTATACGATTTCATTGAGGGTATAACCAACAGCTTTAAACGTATGGTTGTCTATGTCGTGTATGTAAATAAGTTAGTAAATGGAATTTAACGCAAATCAAGCGTAACGCAGTAGCAACAACACCACCAATCAAAGTTTCAGACAGGCAATAAGTTGAACAAAAAGAAAAAAAATAATAAAAAGCATTACTCCAAAATAACTTCCATAGAGTTAATATCACAGATCTTCATATGAAAATGGCAAATCAAGCCCAAATGGCGTTGAAGGCCTTGATATAGAGAACTATGTATATAATCAAATAACTGGCCGAATGAGTGTTCTGAGACGGCCTAACCATGAACAATCAAATGTATTTCCCGAAACTGGAAATATATTGAATTTATGTTGAGATGCTTGGGTATAGAGGTCAATGTCATGTTCATGTCATCTTAAAAGCTTGAAACTATATATATAATAAAAGGCCGATTGACTGTTCTGAAACGGCCCAAGTGCGAACAATTCATTCGAATTAACTATAGAAACTGCAAATGAAATGAGCTCACGTTGGGATACTTACGACATTGAGACCTAAACAATAAAATAGTTGGTCGAATGGCTGTTCTGAAACGGCCCAAGCATGAACAATCAAATTTAGTTAGCGAAACTGGAAATGTATTGAATATACGTTAGGATACTGAGGACAAGAGTTCGATGTCATGTTCAGAAAATATTTTAAAAGGCGAGAACAATATAAAACTGCTCCAATAACTGTTGCTTTTCAATCTGGCCTGCTAAATAGTTTGATTCGAAAAGCTTGGAATAAGACTCTTTTGGGAGTTTAATAATGATAGGGCCAATACTAGTTCCGGCTTCCTGGATAAACAAAATTAGATCGCGATCAAAAGAATACAGTAGTTTTGAACTTGAATTAAGCTTAACTAAAACCTACGAAGTCATCATGTCAAGAGTTATTTGAGAGCCCTATTAAAAAAGAAATTAGAAACAATGTATTTGTCCAAGATGTGTTAAGAAAATAATAAAAGAAAAAACCAAATACAAGCTTGAGTAACATAAGCGCAAAGGCGTTGAAGATGTAGCAGCAGTAGCACCAGCAACATAAAATACATACGTGTGGTGCATATTGTGGTCACAAATGTTACGGGTGCTAGGTACGTGTTTGCTTGTAGCGTCTTTGGTTGTATTTTGTGCCAAAACATAGGAAGCACTCAGTTACGGTGTCCAATGACCACTGGTGCCCAACGCATACACGTCCCCTCACGTAGCCATGGTACCAACGTACACATGTATCTCTATAGCCGACTACTGGAATTCATATCATGGCAACAAGGCAAATCTATCTTTAAGATATTATGCTCTGCTGTGTGTGATTGAGTATCTGCATTTGAGTTGGTGCCAGTTAGCCAGCGGGTTTTAGTTTGCATGAAAACCAATCAGGCTATTGACCACAATATCTGACATGCTACGCATACAAAATTTTACCATCAAAAGGCAAATAGCGTACAAGCGAACGAGTAGATTGGTAATGAGTGTAGAGTGGGTATATTGGAATTTTTTGTACAGTGTCTAATATAAGTAGGCAAACAAGAATTTCCTGCACAGAGCAGATTTGAGTTATTTTGTGGTGCAGAAAAAATCAAAAACAATCAAAAGTAAAAATAAAAATTTTTTCTATTGTTTTTCTTGTAACGAGATGTGAAAAAAAAAATTAAGAAAAAAAAAGTGAAAATGTTAAAAAAAAAAATTATATAAAAGAACCATAAAATAAATCATAAAATAATTTTTACCAAAATAATCATGAGTAAATTTTATTTTTTTTGATGGTTTATAATTGTTTTTTTTAATATACGGGCAACACTAAAAATTTACGATTATCTTTCAATAGTAGTCAAGAAAAAAAAAAACTAGAAAATGAATAATTTAATTTAAATAATTTTAAAAATAAATCACAAATATATAATTTTAATTGTTTTTTGACAAGACTAAAAAGGGTTCCTTATTATAGTAATCAATTGCTAAACACCGTAGGAATACCAAATTAATAAATAAAAAATAACATCAAAATAAATTGCATCCAACAATCAACAATTTTTTTTTTTTTGATGATGAATTTTTTATAACTAATACTAAAAAAATTATTTTTTGTTTCCATATCAATCAATTACTACTACTAATACTAGTTTGTAACTTAAAAAATAAAATAAAAAAGAAGTGAAAAAATTTAAACAAACCAATAACGCTCACCGAAGAAATAAAAAAGGTAAAAAATAAACACAAAAACGAAAAATGAAATAAAATAAATTGAATCCAACATGCCAAGACTCAAAAGGTTTTTGCTTTTGATTTTGTGATGATAAAAAATTTAAAACAATTTGTTTTTTTAATTTTTGATGATAAACAATTTGTTTTTTAATTTTTTTTTAATACCAAATGAATTTCTAATTCTGGTTTGCGACTAAAAAAATAATGGAAATACATGTAAAAAAATTAAACAAATCGAAAAAGTGAAAAAAATTTTAATTTCATTTTTTTTTGTTCGTAAATTTTTTTTTTTTTCAATATTTTGTTAACACTAAGAAATTTCGATTTTTATTATAACTCGATGACAAATCACAATTTAATTTTTTATTCTGAACACCCTTGCCAACACAGTTTGCGTCATACGATAACCCAGAATTACTTATTACATTTCGCAACTGTCCTAATTTATATACTCACCACTGTAACTGTTAATTTACATGCACATCTGCACTAAACCCGCTTATTTCTCAGTACGTACTAATGTTAATGCTTTGGGCGTATACCAGTATCCAATTCCAACTGCAAAAACAAAACCCGAAAGTCGTAAATTTTTTCACTGAATTAGCTAGCCAACTTTGAATTTATTACATACATACATATATAATTTAGTAAGACAAACAAATGTACTTCGGCCCATTTTTGCGACTAAGAAAAATTGCGCTTTCTTTGTTAAAAAAAAAAAAGTAAATACGAATTAAAAAAAAAATTATTTGAAATTCGTCTACCTACATAAATCACCTTTAACCCAAAGCTATGTGAACGTGAGCGCAAAATCTAAGAAAATCTCAATTCACACCATCGGGAATTCATTTGCCTTTTTATCCTTTTCAAACGATTTTTTGGCAAATGTCCTCATCATAATAATTCAAGTCAGATATTGCTGGCATAAAGTAAAAACGAAAAAAAAAAGCAATACAGCAAAGCTAACAAGCAAAGCCAAATCAAACAATCAACAGTGAACAACGAAGAAAAAAAAAACCTAAACAGAAAACATGAAAAAACTAGCAAATATCTGCTAAAAGTCCACTAACTACCAAAAATGCTTACTAAATAGCAGCAAAAATGGCATTCAACACCAAACAGCAGTGCGCCGGCAACATAATCACCAACATTTGGCACAGATATCTGCCGCGGGTACTATCTATTGGAGAGTGGAAAGTACCGAATAGCGTAAAAGCTCAAAAGAGCCGAAAAAAGTAGGGGTTTTGTTGGTGCAAAGTGGCGTTGCACAGTGTAGCTAAAGCGGCTAAAAATTTTATAAAAAAAAGTTTAGAAATAATTTGAAGGAAATTAAAATTAAAACTGGTGTTTAAATAAACAACTTCAAATAAAATTCTTTAATAATTATTAACAATTATTCAAAAATAAAAAGGTGAATAAAAATAGCTGTCAAATTGACAAACACACCATCGTTCTGATAGCCTATTGGTTAACAGAACATGCCAAGATATCATTGATGAACTAGTTTAGCAGCTTCTGAAACTAATCTGAATATTAGAAAAGATATGGCCTTGTCGCTACAATTTACCTTGCTATACAAATAAGAAACATTAAATTAAAAGAAATTTAAAACAATAATAATTTTCAGCAAAATTTGTATTTATGTATGTATGTTATGCGTTGCCATCGCTTCACTGTGCATTGCGCCTTATAAATGTTGATAGACGAACGTTTTGAAAATTCACTCACGTGTTTGTTGTATCGTTGCTGTTATTGTAATTGGTATTAGCGTTTTTTCTATACTTGTTGCTGTTGTTGTTTTGGTAATGCATGTTACATTTCACTAGCCCTAGCACGAGCTTTGAATATTGTCAAAATATTGTTGATGTTGCTATTGCTGTTGGATGCTTAGCGTTTACCAAGTTGTTGGTTTAGTTGTTGTTATTGTGTTTTTTTTTTTTTGTTTTTGTTGTACGGCTGTGGCGTGTTCGGAATTTGATTTTCATACGCTTTTTGCTCTTTAACATGCTCTTTCATATGGGTTATAGCTAGATTTTCAAATTTTTTTCAGTCCGATTTTCCGCTACCCACCAAAAAAAATTTTGTTATTTCCTCAATTTTTATTTCTTTTTTCTACCTCGTCAAAGGTTTCTGTTTCTGTTTTCGTTTTAATTTTTCCTAATATTTTTTCTAGTTCATTCCTGTTTTCTTTATACTTACAACTCGTTTCCTATTTTTTCTGAACCCTAACGACTGAGTACTTCAATAACCAACAAATGCTTGTGATTTTGTGCGGAAAAAAGACCGAAATGAAAGGCATATTTTTTATTTATACGAAATACTGAAATATTGTTGTTGTTATTTTTTTGTGTCTGCAATACATTTTAGATGCGGGTTAAGGGTCAATTAGATGGTGTCAAATAGAGGGCAATTGTACTGCAGTTAAACGAGTTCAATTGGAGTTGGAGCGCGCTAGTCGAAATAAAAAAAAAATAAAAGTTGAAATCACCATTAAAATTTAGTTGATTTTAAATATTTTAAAATTGTTGTAATCGGATTTTATAGCTGCGTGCAACATTGGAAACGAAAAGCAAATTATTTAAAAGATCTAAATTCGTTAAATCTCTCACAGTGCTGCGTACAGTTATTTTAGTAATAATTAATTGAGTGCTTTTGGTGTGAATAAAAACAAATAGTTTTAGAGAAAATTTGTACTGTCAAAAAAACAGGAGGAAAAACCCAGTTTGCTGTGAAAATCGGATTTTACAGGCTTGCATTTATTCGTTTGGTGTTAAGCCTCACTGGGTAAATTTTTTTTTTTTAATTTATCGTGAATTGATGAATTTAAGATCTTAATTTTATTTTAGTTTTGTGTTGTATGTTATCTTAGTGTTGTGTTGTATGTTATGTTTTGTTATGTTATGCTATCTTATGTTATGTTATGTTATGTTATGTACTGTTGTGTGATGTTATTTTATGTTATGTTATGTTACGTTATGTTGTGATGTTATGTTATGTTATATTATTTTATAATGTGGTATGCTCTGTTATGTTACGTTGTGTTATGTTATGTAATGTTATGTTATGCTATGTTATGTTATGTTATGTAATGTTATGTTATGTTATGTTATGTTATGTTATGTTATGTTATGTTATGTTATGTTATGTTATGTTATGTGATGTTATGTTATGTTATGTTATGTTATGTTATGTTATGTTATGCTATGTTATGTTATGTAATGCTATGTTATGCTATGTTATGTTATGTTATGTTCCTAGCAGTCTACGATATGAGTAAGTGTTTAACAATGTTTTCTATTCGGCTTAGGAACATAACTTAATTTAAAACTCTTTCAATAATATGTTAGTAGGATGCTTTAAAGTGTAGCATACCACGAATTGCAGAGAAAGTGCTGTCCTAAGTTCATCAAGTTTTAACTCCCGAAATATTAATTATTATAATGCTCAAATGTCTAACCATGTGTATTTAAAAGTCTAAAAACAAAGTTTCTAATGTATTTTCTATTTTCTTTTTATTGCAGGTAAGTTTTATGAAGGCACCCACATTTATAACAGTGAGTAAGTATAACCTAAAAATCTTAGTAAGTATTGTTTCATGGTGTTTTATGGTGAAACCAAAGATGACTTAACAACTATTTTTCTTATATATTTGGAAGTATTTCAAGAATTCAGTAATACAACAGGGTTTCTAAAAAAACTCGAATGAAATTAGGCAAGTACATTAAATGCCCAAATATCCCACAAACAAAAGCATACAATTTTCATAAAAATTATCATAAATTTTTTTATTTTATCCCTTAATTTCCATATGCAATGCCATCTAAAAACTCAATTATGCGCTTGCGTTATATCAAGTATTTAATTTTAATGTTAATCGTAGCATTCATAAATTCCAAATTGCTGAAACATCTGCCAGCATAACTCTAGTACATCTGTGCCATATTACATTGCTAGACACTATAATGACAATCAATCAATTTATATGTGAAATACTCTTTTATTACCAAATTGC
Organism: Sphenella marginata; assembly: GCA_951509765.1. Lineage (NCBI taxonomy): Eukaryota > Metazoa > Arthropoda > Insecta > Diptera > Tephritidae > Sphenella > Sphenella marginata. The sequence goes on along the minus strand of OX608080.1, from coordinate 18,585,896 downwards.
TGCTTACCCGCTATGTGTTTGTAATAAAAATAAATTTGAATTAAAATACTTTTTTTTACTGTCTTTAATTACACGAGTGCGTGTATTATCTCAGTAAAATTGGATTAAAATATTTTTACATTTTTTCAAAAAATAAATTTTAATTTTAGAGCAATTAAATGAAGACTTATTTATGTCTGTCGTTTCGTGCATATGAAAGTATGCATGGTTTAATAATTAAAATTTATTGTGATAGACCATGTTTTATTGAAGCTTTAATTTGTTATAGCTACTACTTTCTCGCCTTTCCATCTTTGATAGAAGTCAACAACAGGCTATAAGAACGCCATAAGCAACCAATGATTTTTGGGGCGATTTTTTTTTTTTAATTTTTGAGCATATATGTATGTACATATGTAACTTGCGCCTTGAAAGCATTTTTAATTTGACAGGACGAAGGCGCCAAATTTAAAAATTGTATATCTAAAATATTTTGTCGCTTAAGATTTTAAAAATTTTTGCCGGTTTTGTCGAAATTCTCTTGAGAGGCCAACAAAAAAATAACTATATTCTTGGAATCGAAAAAGCAAATTCTTTTGCATATATTTGTACCAAATATGTAATGGTCTTAGAAATTTAAGGACCAACCGAGTAAGTTCAGATAAGCTTCAAGCAGGAACAACTATAATAACTAATACATCAAATCAAAGAAGAGGTGAAACTTGATCGACGAAATTTCTATAAAAAATTCATCAAATTTTATAAAGTTAATTTCTTTTTAACTAAACTGACACGTAACCTTCTTTCCTTTTATCCATATATGTATGTACATATGTATGTATGTATGTATGTACATATATGATGAAAAAAAAATTTGCATTTTGCTTCGACCTTGAATGATTGTAACACTTAATTATCATTAGACTATTCCACAAATTTTTTTTTTGTTTTCGAAAAAGTGCTAAATTTTTACATGGTGTTTTTTTTTTTTTTTTTAAATTCGAGCCAACAATAATAAGGTCATTTATGAATATGAAAATTTAAATAACATGTTTTTTTTTTAATACTAAAATCATGTTCATCATGATTGGAATATTCTCTGGCTGTACTGGAAGCTAGTAAAAGTATCAAAAAGTCGATACCGAAATACTGTTATAGCTTCCCAGGGCACAAAAATATAAGCTATTTTCTTTCTTTCGCTTTGATAAAAGTCCGGGGTTAGATGGCGTTCTTGAACAAATTATAAACTTGTCTGTCATCCCCGAACTTCGAGGATTAAAACTCTGGGTAGAAACAATTTTTCAGAATTTTTTAAGCGAACAGTCGCCAAAAATTGATGTTATTGTTGGCGAAAAAATATTTGTAACAGTTAAAAAAAAGTTCCAGAAATAAATATTTTCTTCGGACTTTTATTTTAAAAGGACCTGTAACCTGCTTTCAAAAAGTAGGATCATAGTTCGAATGAATCTTTGAACTGTTCAGAGAGAGGAAAGAAAAACTGTTTTCTCAAACGGTCTAATGTACATATGTATGTAGGTACTTAATATGTTTATATGAGTGTAAAAACAAAACATTTTCTCGTACTAACTACTCAATTCATACAATGGATAACTAAATCATTTTTCCTTTTCATTAAAATATGGTTTTTTCTTGATGATATTTCATTTTAATATATAATTCATAAAATGCGCCACTTCAGCAACATTAGCTGCAAAAACAACAACACCAAAATAGAACAAAAACAATAGAATGAATTCTGCTAACAAAACTATTAATTGCCTTGAAAATTTTGTATTTTCATTTTCATTTCCATTTCAATGTGAATTTTCATAAACGAAAAAAAACTCGTAGCGCGCTTCGATAAAGTATTATTTTAAATACATAATAACAACAACAACAACAGCGAATTCAATTTCAACATTTTGTTGCGCTGGTGGTAACACCTTCTTCCCCCCCCCCTCAGCAAGCATATAAAATATTTGTACTAGTTAATGTTTGTTGGCTGTCGGGCTTTTGTGTTGTTTTAAACTTTAGCGATTATTTTTGCTAATATTACAATTGTTTGCCTACACCAGCTAATAATAGTAGAATCAGTTGTTATTGTTGTTGCACATTGTTTGCAAAACATACATACATACCTACATAGATATATTTTATTATTTGTGTGCAAAAATTTTACAGACTAAAATGCGCTCAGCTGTAAACGAGACACATTATCGGCATGCAACATTAGCTAGCATGGACGGGCAGTTGGTGGGCGCGGGCGGGAGCATTGGAAAGTGAAGTTGGCATGTGGCAGATGAGCACAATAGTCAAAGCAGCTATATAGCAATTGTTGCAACAACAAACACAGCAAGAGCAAAAATAAAAAAATTAAAATCCCTTGCGCTTTTCGTTGTTACAAAAATTCGTAAATTATTCTTTTTGTGCCGCATATTGCATTTGGCTTTGTTTGTTTTTGTTTTTTTTTGTAATTCTCATTTTTCATTTCACATAATTTGTATTTTGTTTTTTCTGTTGCTTGCTAAATATTATATTCACTGTGAATTCATCTAGAGATTAGGCTTTGAGCCACTAACGCCCAACGGAAAATCCATTAAAAATCGTTTGTATGACCAAGGTTTGTGGTGCGTGCTGGTTGTAGGCAATTGAAGGGGAAGAAGTGAGCGCGCGTTGGTAGTGTATGAATGTACATATGTATGTATGTATGTATGTTTAGGGTAGCGATATTGCTGGAAATTCACATTTATTCAAGCATTAATCACGCTAGAATGCATACGAAAATATTGCTTGACAGACAACTCTGTTTGTGGGAGGAGGAGGTGTTGGGTTGCAGCTGCATGAAAATTCAAAATTAGAGCCGAATACTCGTTGGGGGGTGAAGCATGATATAGATAATGGTGAGGCAAAATAATCTGAATGCGTATGAAATTGATTGAAATGGCGATTTTATAGTAGCATCAGAGACCCTGGACACGCTGCATCGCAGTATTTATGTAGAACAAAATGAGTCGGATTTAAATCTTTATATCTTCTCAATAAATTAAGATATACATACATATGTAGAACTTACTTACATATATATACATATTACTAACATAACATTACATAACATAACATACCATAACATAACATAACATAACATAACATAACATAACATAGCATAACATAACATAACATAACATAACATAACATTACATAATATAACATAACATAACATAACATAACATAACATAACATAACATAACATAACATAACATAACATAACATAACATAACATAACATAACATAACATAACATAACATAACATAACATAACATAACATAACATAACATAACATAAGTTAAATATCATACTTAATATAACATAACATACATAATATACCATAACATAACATAACATAATATAGCACAACATAACATAGCATAAAATAACATAACATAACATAACATAACTAAACTTAATATAACACAACATTACATAAAATAACATAGCATAACAAAACATAACGTAAATATCATAACTTAACATAACATAACATAAGAATTTCAAGCAAATCTAACTTTTCTTAGCCTTTAAAAAATTCGGAAGTCTTCAATGCTCTAGACTTGTAGGTAATCGTATGTACATACATACATACATAAGTCTCGTCCTTTTCGGACTAGTTTCATACTCTGGAATACATATGTATATGTATGTAGTTGTATAGAATAATTTTTTATCCCTAGGTTGACGCTTCACTACGTGCTCCAATGCGCTGATAGAATACGTAAACTCTTCCAAATATATGAAATCTTAAGAAAAATCGTAAATTAAAAGCAACAACGATAAATATAAGCCATGTTAAGCTTTTATTAGAACGAAAAATATGCTCGAAGGTGAAAGTTAGGCAAAGTAATTTCAAGTGCCAAATTCAGCATAGCTTCACACACACACAGAGACGCTCCTTCACTGAAAATGACAATCTAGCCTTTGAGTTACACGCACGTGTGCCAAAACTTAGGTCACAATCAGGAGTTCGTAAACTCATTTCGTACACCAATAACAAAATCAAGCAACCACAGTGGAAAAAAACACGTTGGTGAGCGAGAAGGTGGTGTTAATAAATATATTTTTGTTGTTGTTGAGAAGCGCATACACCAAAAAGTAGACTACATAAATTTAAAACTTTGCATAAAAAGTTAAAAGCCAAGGAAAGTACTTAAAAATTTGTATGTCTTCTTCAATGCTGTCTCAAGGAGTCGCATTGACGTCTACAAAAGGTAGCTGCAGCAACGACGGCGCCTAGGTGGCTTCCAATACCATATAAACGCGACGTCTGCTTAAACGTACTGGCGGTAAATTAAAAAATCAATCTTTTTTTTTTTTGTTTTGCTTAGCTTTACGCTCAACTCCAGCACAGTAGCAGTGTATGGAGAAAAGTAGCTAGCTTTATACGATTTACTTCCTCGCTTTGTGCGTTTTTGTGTGTTTGTATGCTTTTCGTATACCTTTCTTTTGGCACGCAAAGCAGGCAAGCATCTATTAAGCGGATAAATAGGTAAGACATTTTTATGTTTATGTACTGCGATGAAAATGATTTTTGGCCTTGTAAGGTCAATGCGGCAACGTCGTCGTAGTTAGCTCTGCATCAGATAAGCGAAAACGAAATTAAATTGCAAACATTAACGCTTTGCGTGACACCCACCGTCCACCCATCTGTCTTTGGGCACGGAAATGAGATGATGTTGGAATAGCAAAAGAATTACGCACTTCCTTTTTAGAAATAATAAAAAAAAAAAAATCAAATAAAAAAAAATTAAAATTTATGGACCTAAAATTTTATGTAGAGATTTTGTGCGTGGGATGCGCCCACAACTTTTCAATGAACCACCGTTTTTTCTTTATCGTTATCTGGCGCTATAAATATATGGCAAGTCATCAAACTTTGATTGCTCTAGTTAATACTTTGCATAATTTTAGGCTTCCTGACTAAAAAAACTGTGTGACATTTTAGTGTAAATATTTACGAATCATGTCAGTCAAAGTTAATTGTTTGTGACACAAGTTTTAAAGAAAGCGTGGTTGTAGCGCTTAGGAATAGAAAAAAAACCTAAATATTCAAGCCTAAAAGTATGCTTCAAATTTATTGCTTACTTGGCGCCTTGTCGCAAATTTCTTAGCTATCAATGAAAACACCACGCAGCCCATTGTACATATCTCCACTTCTTCTTTGACCCTTTCCCTGTACAAGTTTTAAACCTTGGTGTCTTCATAATCCAAATGAAGCTTACACGGGAAAGACATTGAAATAGGCGAGAGTCGTCACGCCCTTCTAGAAGATCAGCGATGAACTTTCAAGTCTCCAAAGCATCCACGTCCAATCTTGTTTATTGAACTGCGGACCTCTTTAGTTTATAACAACACAATGTCCGTTTACCAAAGCGTTCGTGTCCAGACAGTAAAAGCCCCTATTAAAATCCATTATCTGCCGCGAAGCAAAATTTTCAAAAGTTGCATATGTATTTTCAGGCGCATCGATTTGCATAGCATTCGCATCTCTACTCACCACACGCATTGCGCCTAAAAGCATGCAACGCAATGAAAAAAGCTCTTATTAAATACAAATTTTTATTTATTGAACTAATTTAATTAATTTAATTTACTTTGTTTTTATAACTTTTTCTTCCCCTCATTTTATGCTATTCTGATTGGCCTTGCGGCTCCACTCTTTACTCAAATTTCTTTCACTTTTGCTGCCAACTGTGAGTTATATGCTCAGACGTAAGTACCAATCCATTTGGTAGTTTTCTTGTACGTCCTTTTGAATTGTGTGCGTGCTGTGGAGGGCGCAACTTTTCTATTCATGTCCTTGTTTGCGTGTTTACCCTCATTTAGGCAAACAAGTACATGGAAAATGACTCAATACGATTTATTTACCGTTCTACTTGATTGCATAGAAAATTAAGGTGTTTAGCTGTTTACTTCCTGGCACATCATTCCATGCTACTTTTTTCACTTTTTTAATTTTTATTATTATGAGAATTTGGAAGTTAAAATGCAGTTTAAGATAAACTAAATCAAATTTATTGATTTATGGTAACGGATAGAAGTATTCAAAACAACTCTTCGGAGAGACATTTCAGCTGTAAAGTGGGCAAACTTATTAACGTTCTGAAGGACTCAATTCTTAAGCCAGCAAAAACCAGAATTTGTTGAAGCGACCAAAATCGACACATGGGAAAAAGTGACTCTGAAGATGGCTTAAATTTATTCAAAATATTTATAATTGAGCCTAGTACAGTCGGAGTGGATCCAGAGCACGAGCTCAGGCTGTATATAAATGAAAGTCAATTGTGGTACGGGAGTTCGCGAAATCACTCGCCATTGCGTGAAGCTATTTCCCAGGTAACTGTGGCGACTGTCTTGTCCCAATTGCTAACTTTGCTGACGGGCTGTAGTGTAGGCAGGTCTCCACTGGTCATCTCTAGAGACCATAAGAGATGGGCAACGACTTTGCTGAGCTAGATCTGGTTTGACGTTGCTTTTTGAAGCTTAGAGCCATCCTTTTTGGTCTAGCTCACTAATTTAAGCGAGGCCATTTTGTCAAGTAAGAGTCTTTGATCCACGATCTGATGACATACTAACCAGCTCGAGTCTACGAGAGGAGTTTGTTGCGGCAGTTGAAGAGGCGACGATGTTCAGCTTTTGCCATGACTAGACTTAGGTACGAAAGCTTTGTATTATTCGGTTATCTGGAGGACTCATACAGTTAAAAGGCCAAACTTTTTTTTGATTCCACGGGCCAAAAATTATATTCTAGCTTGAAGCCAATAGAAAGCATAAAAATTCTGTCTTTCCCGCCACCCTAAACATATTTTGCATAAATGACTCAAATTAGCTCATTTTTCAAAATTTCCAAATTATTTGACTTATTGTCGTTTAGCAACAAAAAAAATTAAAAAATAAAACAACAAAAAAACGAAAACAAATCAGGGTAAAACGCAAATAAGAGTATTACATCGTTACACAGAAAATATTTCCCTTACTGACAATGACTTGTCATTACTGCGTTAACTTTTTAAATGAAATTGCTGCAGGGCTGGATAGCTTAGATGAGCAGTTTAGCAGATTAAAATATGGTGTGGGGTGTCGATATGACAAATGTCAGCAATAGAAAGGGAACAAAAAATTTTATGACGTAAAAAGGATCACATGCAATAAACCAAAAAAAGTCGAACAAACAAAGAAGAGGGCAACACTAAAAGGGCGAATGCATTGAATGTAGAAGAAGAAGCAACATACAACCAAACCAAATTGAGAATTGTAAAATGGTACAAATTAAGAAACCCATAAAATAGATCTGTCACAAGGGATGCTGCTGTTGGGCAAATGAGTGCAGCCAGTATGAGTATTTACACTGCCATTACAGCAAATCCCATTAATTGCGAAAAATCCCATTTAAGTATGAAAAAAGGGATGAAATTGAAAAGGACTTGAGAACTTTTGAGGCGAGCAAGTGGCAAGAAATATTTACGATTTTACAATATAATAAAAAAAATGCCATAAAGCAATCGTTACGCATAAATACATACATACATACATACATGGACGAAAATGAGAAATGAAAAATGTGTGTTTGAGAAATTTAAGCATCGTTGCGATGAGAATCTAAATACCATGATGCTTGTGCCGCGAAGGTGCATTTGGGTGAAGCTGGTACGGGTAACCCTCGATGTAAGTTACATTTATTATGCCATTTCGTTGCGGTGATTTGTAAAAACGTTTTCGAATGCCAAACAAAAGCGGTGGATGATTAAATGAAAAAAAGCGTACCAAATGACATGCCGACCAGGCTAGGCCAGCCAGACAAGCAGGATTTCAATAAAGTGATGAGGAGCTGAGTGAAAAGGCGCTGCAGTAAGATTCATGTGAATTACTACCCTGCAGTGAGCCGTCACAACAAATATTACTTGTATAACTCAACGCAAACTAGTACGAAAAAGACGAAATGTGAAAAACAAAAAGTTGTAAATTTTGCAGCGTATTAAAAATGTTAAATTGAGCTCTGAATTTTTTAGTCTTTTATGGATTACTCGGAGACTGTTATTTTTCAGACAACTCGTCATACCAAATTTCTCCTTTAACATAACAATAGCTTAGATATATGGAAAATAGACAGTAGGCTAACAAGCTGAGGTTTTGAAATAGCTTACAGCTCTTTGGTTGTCCTGCAGGGTTTCTCGTGTGTGTGATCTCTTCCTTTCCCATTCGCATCCCTCAATTTGATTTTGCATGCATATTTTTCCGAACGCCCCTTGACGGCATACCAAGGCGGTAAAGATGACCGTTGCTTTGTCAAACTTTCTCTGTTTGCTGGTAGCTGGTAGATACAGGGTGTGTCATTTAATTGAAATGCTCTGATAATGACTGATTTCTTAACATATTTCTGTCTCCTTGCTTTCTGTTCTACGAGCACTCGGTTGCAGTAAAATATTTTTTTGTTTTCGAATAGGATTCTCTAAAATTCGACCACTTTGTATTGTATTCGAAATAAAGAGTACCAAATTTTTTTAAATCGAAAGAAGTGGATACAAATTTCAAAGGAACAGAGTGAAATTCGAACACTAAAGGACTGGATTTCAACGTAACCAAAAATTTTTTCCATCGCATAGAACTACAGAGTACGATTAAAACTACAACAACGGTGAAATGCGCAGCATTGTCTTGTAGCAAATATGCTGCGTTGGGTTACCTCTCCTTTGACGCTGTCTATAGTTTAACAAGCTTGAGACGCTGCATTATAAGGTATATAAATAACTGTTCCACCCTGTAGTTTCATTTTCGCTTGCAAGTACATATGTTTGTATAGGACCAGTAAAAAAAAAACTTTATCCGCCTTGTACGGTTGGCTAAATGTTGCTAAGCACCGGCATTATCCTCATTATGCGTACTAACACACACACATACATACATCATGCACTCGCAACTGCAAGCAACCCTGTAGGGAAATCAGTGGTTGTTAGAATTTATGTAGGTTTGTCTCTATGTTTGTATGCTCATCAATCATAATCCAGCGCATGGAAAGAAATGCATTTTTCGCGAGTGTGGTGTCAGATATTCAACGTGTGTTCAGCATCCACTATAAAGCAGGTAAATACTTGAAGGCTGCCGTAAACGGTTCTAAAAGTCTGAATACCATTGGTATCGAGCGATTGTAGAATTTCCAAATTCAAAAACTTTCATCTTCAGAGTTTAGTCCCGTTTTTCCTGCAGCCCATCTTCATATTGCAAATCTGTTAGTATTGGTACGTCCTTTATCGGCGTTTGTTTTTGGTTGTCCTTTTACTTCTTTTGTTCCCAGACATATCAATATCCTGCTCACGGTCGCGTTCACATTTCAGGCTGCAACTTCAATTTCCATTGCAACGATTCCAGCCACTACCTAGCCATCAAATTTTTTGTTGTTGTTGTTGATCCTTGTTTTGTGCTGGTTGTAGTACTTTACCTACTAAGCGCTGCCTTTTGTTTTACTTTACTACGGTATAAGTGTGTTTGTGTATCTTCAGCTCTTTGCTTCCTCCCTTCGAAAGTTGTTGCACTGATTTTGCTTAGTTGTTTTTGCATTTTGTTTGAAGTTGAAAAATCGCAAGGGAGCATTTGATTCACCAAAGCCGAACACACAAATTCAAGTAAAAGACACGCATACACTAACACATATGAGGCCCATATGCCTTCAAGCCTGAACGCTATGTAGCCTCCTTTTTTAGCCTTCTTCGAGAAGGGTATGTCATACAATAAATTTTTTTTTTCATTTTCAAATTTTTTTTTTCCCGTTTTCTTTCGTCGTCTCTTTTATTTCTTTTATGCTTTAGACAAGGACGCATTATTTATTTAAGCATATTTCAAGGTATGTAATTTGTCTCAACGTACCGCTCACTCCCTTGTTGGGTAAAATTTAATAAACGTCAATTAATTTAGCATTTCAATAAATACAAAATTATTGCTAATTCATATAAATTGATAACTAACATCCACTTTATACTGAAATTGAAGGTCATATTTAATATTCTCAAATGAAATGTCATTTAATCTGTTTACGAAGGTGAGTTATGTCAACCCTACTCAACGATAATTTTAAAATTTGACCCATTTGCCTTTGACTGCCTTCTCTTGTCTGCACAAATGGGCGAAAAAGTAGGCGTTGAACGAGAGCAAAGGCGAAGATTTTGATGACATAAAAAAAAAAGGCCTCACCTGCACCTTAAGAGCCACAACATTGTTGATAGTTACAAATTTCAAATCAGTGTTACCACCGACTATTTTCGATCAGTATAAAAGTTCAAGCAATCCTGGTAAGTAGTGTTAATTTGGGCTAAGTAGACAGCTGAGAGATTAAAGCCCTCTCTCGAATAACGCTTTGAACATTTTTAAGCTAATCTTAAAAAAAAATTTGCTGAAAAAATAAGTTATGTTATGCCATGTTGTGTTATGTTAAGTTATGTTATGTTGTTTTATGTTATGTTATGATATGTGATGTTATGTTGTGTTATGTTATGTTGTGTTATGTTGTGATATGTTATGTTCTGTTATGTTATGCTAAATTATGTTATATTATATGATGTTGTGCTACGTTATGTTATGTTAAGTTATGTTATGTTGTGTTATGTTATGTTTTGCTATGTCAAGTTATATGCATATGTTATGTTATGCTACATTATGTTGTGCTATGTTATATTATGTCAAGTTATGTTATATTATGTTAGGATTCTGTTTGTTTCTGATCTCTAACATTGTTTTATTTCACTTCATTTTGTTTTATCACATTTAAACATAGAATTGAGCCATTTTAAAACTACTTGATGGCAATAACAAGTTAACCACATTGAACCTACAAATTTTCCAAAGCTACGCCTACCATGCGCCATGTCATACAAATACCATCCCTGCGAAATGTTATTTATAGCTTTACATACTATGTAGACGTACATATGCACATGTAATTTTGCTTATTTGGAAACTTTCAAAAGTTGTGTATGTATGCATAAAACAACCAACTAACTTATCATTTGACAAGCAAGAATTATGTAAATTTTTTTATTGAACAGCTGTCAACTTCTACTGACATATTTTCAGTGAAATGAGGTTGCACAAGTGTTTATGACTTACGTATATATTCCCTTTTTTAAATGTCAATGTATGAACATTAAATATTGTGGTATAGTTAATTCACATAGAATTTGAGAGTTGAACATTTGTCGTTTAATCCAGGTTTCAGTGAATTTCAAGACTCATGAGTAATACATAAGTATCATTCTACTAGAATCATTTGCGATCCCTTTTTACTGTCGTAATAGGTATGGGTTAAGGTCAAATGGATGCTGTTTTTATGTAGAAGGACTCACGAATTAAGCTCACTTGAGCCACAGCAAATTGAAAAGGCGCTGTTCTCTCTATAGCCTGAAAAAGTATTTTGTAGCATCATTACACTTTTAAATCCGCTGAAAAAATCAACAGTTTGAATAACACTGTTGTATCTGATACAACTGCATAGTCACGATTGACAGTTTGGTAGGCACTGTAGTCAATTTATACCGAAAGTGGTTCATTAAATTCGCATTTGGTATGAAATCAATGCGAAAAAAGTTCAAATAGTAGCCGTCCATTATTATTGATTGCGTTAAAGTTAACGACCGCCAAACCAATCAAAATAGTGCTTGTATAAAAACTCGTAAGGATGTAACTTAAAAAAAAAGTCAATAAACGTTGAAAGCTTTTTAAAATCACGCAATTTGAAAATTCTCCACTGTTGTTTTTATGTTGTTTAATTTCACTATAATTTGCATAATCACTTTTTAATTAATTATTTTGGAGTATGTTCAAAACCCACTGGCATTTTGATGGAATTATACGCAAATACCTGCGAGCAGGAGAGCATATCGGTTTTAAGTCAAAACATGCCTGAGTGTGAGTAATGAAATGAATGTCGCTTTGACCGATGGTACTTTTTTTTGCGGTCTTCATATAAAATTAATTAAAGCCTAACAAAAAGAAATATTTTGTTTTTAGTTGTCATGCATGTATTTTGGGAATTGGGGAGCAATAGTTTTTTTCTGTCAGCTAAATAGATAAGATTCGGCTAAGAGCGCCTAAATGGAATGCTCTCTCTTAGTACTAAGCAGCCAGATATTCGCTTCCGATTAAAATGATATGAGCTTAAGGGATAAATTAATATCCCGAAAATCCAGCAGGCTACCGGCGTCAAAAACTATCAAAGATTTTCTTTCATTTCTTCACTCGCCAGCAATTCACAACCGGCTTATAAAATATTCTAAAGAAGAAGAAGAAGAAAAGTAAGAGGAAGAGTAGAAATATACAAACATAGAAAGAGGTATTAAATGTGCAAAACAGCTCTCTCCTCAGCTCGTTTTCTTCTTTTCGTGTTTCTACTTTTTTTGCTACCCCAGCTCAACTTATCCCGGAGCTGTTTATGGTTTTGTAAATATGTGTTCTGTGGCTTCACAATGTATGTATGTATGTATGTAATTCAGTTTTTTAATAATTTTTAATTAGCAAAATTAATTTGATTCTCTTCATTGATAACAAGTTGAAACATCTCTCTCATTTTTGTTCATTTTAAAAGCAATTACAACAAACTCACAGTCATGTTCCTTGCAAATTTTCTATTTCTTAAGAAATTTCCAACTACCGTCCGCCATTTTGGTACACAGACAGGCGCTCAAAGAGACTGCGGTACATATGGCTGAATGTGAATGAATGTCTCAGGGTTTAGTTGGTACAATTCTGAGTGAATTAATTTGTGTTTATTTGTGGTAGGCTTTGCTAAGATACATGTGTATATGTATGTATTTATTTACGTTAGTGGCTTTTGAGTTTCTTTCGGAAATTTGCATTTTTAATTTCTTTAGAAAACTTCACCGTAAATTGTTAAATTATTTCACAATTGTGGGAAAAAGTTTCGCATTAATTTTAAATCACGGAAAATTTGGCGTTCCTAAAATATTTATGTATGTATGTGTGCATTAGTAATGCAGCAACACAACCAATCACGGTGACTACATAATTGAATTAAGTAAAAATTTGCTTAAGGCGTGACTCATCTGAATGATTGTTCCAAGTCAAATATAAACATATGTTTTCGCTGTGCTTTTGCATAACATTATTAATTAGTTGTAAATAAAAAGAGAAAAAACGTTTAATTTAGTGAATTGTTTGTAGTATTTGATTAGTAAACGTACATATAAAGTTTTGTTTATACTTTTTGTTTACATTATTTAATTAAAATCAAATAATTCATTAAAAATTAGCAGCTTTTGTTATTCTTGTCAAAGCTCGGTAGCGCAAAAGCGTTGGGAAAATACTCAAAAGCTTTTGTGTCGCTTCATATTAATGGTTGTTTTAACAGAACTAAACACTACGACAATTTTTTCAAGGTACACTACTTTTTAATATTCTTAAGATTCAACAAAGCTTTTGTAAAATAGCTAAGAAAAAAGCGTTTACAAAAATACTCGTTGAAATTTCTTTTTTATGACTTACATAACGCTAAAAATCAACTCGCTTTGTCCTTTGTTATAAATAAAGCTCTATGCCAAAGCTTTTATTACATGTTAAAAGCTCTCGGTAAACTACATTTAACAAATATATTTCTTAAATTGAAAATTCGAATCTTTAATGTTACAACGTTGACACAGTAATAATTTTACAGGTTTAAAACAGCTTCGCAGTGTCAATATATTAGAAAAGCTAATGTATTATTGTGGCTTTAACTTCTAAAAGTTCTAAGTAAGGCTTTTAACTATGAAAGCTTTTACTCGTTTTAACTTAGCAAGCTTTCATTTGTAAAAGCTTTCATTCAAGGAGCTTTTCTCAAAAAAGCTCACGCTTTTAAAAGCTTTACTTAATAACATGTCGCAACTGGAACACTAATAAATATTATTTCACAAACCAAAAAGCTGCTTATTTGTACAAAAGCGATACACTTTACCTTGCTATAAGCTGCTAACTCGAAATGTGGAAAATATTTAATATTTTAAAAGCAAGTTTTAATGTTTCAGAACAAGAGTAATTTCGAGTTTCAACTAAAGTTGCTAGTTTGATGGCTCTTTTGTTTGCCTATAAGAGCTTTCACTAGCTTTCAAGGCATTCACCTTATGTAAGCTTTTACTAAGTAATCAAGGCTTCCACTTATTTAAGCGTTTTCAACTAGTCAAAGCTTGCTCCAAGAAAAGGGCGCTCAGAAAAGCCACCACCTAGCAATAGTGTTCTTTACGAAGCTTTTAATGCTTTCAACTAGAAAGCTTCAAACATATCTGATGCTATAAGTTCTATTTACACAATCGTTTCAGCGAAAATCTAAAAGTCCACAGTGTTAACCCAGAACTTGATAAATGGAGTTTGAAGGTTATTTGTTAGACTCAACGTCTCGAGATAATGCTAAAAGCTCTAAATTACTTTTGCAGATAATTTTTTTATAGTCTAAAGAAAACGAAATATAATTCAAATTAGATTCTTTAATTCAAATCCCGTTAGAGTTCGATGCCCAAGTTGTCTCAACTCTTTAAAAATCAAGAGACGCCAAAAATTTTCTTGAAACATATGTTGCTATTGTTGTAGCTGTCATCACAATGTCTCAACAACAAAAAAAAAAGTAGCAGCAGACAGACGAGGTCGTAACACTTTCAATATTATTATTGGCAAGAAATGTAGACATAAGCAATGCTCCCTACATACATACATACACACATACATATCTACTTATGTATTACTTCGGAAGCTTTGAGTAAAAAGTTCAGAAAATTTAAGCAAATATGGGATTATGACTAATAAAAAGTGAAAAAAAAATCATATGAAAAAAGCGTAAAATGAGTACCTAATAATAAGCTCGTTAGCTCGTCTGGCAGCTTGTCTAACTGTAAAAAGTAAAAACAAGAAGTTTTAACAAACAAGTGTCTGTTTGGCGCTACCGAATTGAAAGCTGCTTGGGTGCAAAATAAAAATGTTGCCTTTTAAGAGTAAAACCTAATATGTGAACTTTCACCGGAAAGCCAAAAAAATTTCTACAAAAACTAATTAACAATAAAATTTTGTTTGTAAAATTTTTAAGTTACTTTACAAACTAAGTGGACGCGCAATTATTTAAATTTTATTAAAATTAAGTAAAAGTAAAACGAAAATAAAATAAAATAATAGCTGAAAATTGTGCTTTGAGCGTAAGCTTTATGAAAGTGTGCTTGTATGTGGCATATGGGCAACTTGATGGGTTCGAAACCCACTGACAGCTCAATTCGTGGGGTGTGTTAACTTTACATTGCGCCGTGAAGCTTTTCGAAAGCTTTTGATTTTAACGCAGCTCCTGCGTTAGACTTTAATCAAGCCCAATGTTATTTTCATTTTAATAAGTGAATCAGTGGCAATTTGCTAAATATTTACTAAAGTATAGTCACTGGGGTTCAAAGACCTTTTGTTCGCCGTTGGACGCTTTATTTCTAACTGTTTTAAAGCTTTAATTGAGTAAACTGCTTATGCAAATTAAAAAAAATATTTATGTACTTATATATTTTGGCTAATGAAAACTATAAACATAAAACCAATTATTTCGTGTACATCTAATCGCTCAAGTCAATAATATCAGCTCTAATTAAAATGTTTGTTTACAAAAATGTTAGTGAGCTTATTGAGATATTTATACCTGGTTGCGTTTAGTTAAAATTTTTTTATATTTATTTTACGAGAGTATCTAAGTTTATTATGTATGTACTACGTGGTCTGCCCTTATAGCTCACAACGCTTTATATAATATTCCTTTTCATCTAAACTTAGTTAGCCTTACTTGTTTTTGCTAAAATTTTATTTTTTTCTCCATTTTTTGATGTTATTAAATTAAAAACACTTGTGAAAATTTTTCTGACTAAACGCCAATTTATTTTGTATGACACAAAACAAATAAAAAAAATCAGTTATAGTGATGGTCAAATAAAATATTTTAATAATTAAAAAACTAAATACATAATCAGCTTTATTCAAAACAAGTATTTAAATAAATATAAAAATAAATATTGATTTAAATATTAAAGAAAAAAACTGCAAACAATTATATTTTTTGCTCCAATTTGTAATTTTTTTGCCAGGTTGTTAGTTCAAATATAAACTAGTTGTAGTGTAGCAGATACAATTGTGTAGTATTAATTACTTTCCTCTTTAAGATATGAATGAGAATGGACAATAATAGATATAATCCAGGGACGGAAAATAAAAGTTAGTTTTTTTTTTGATCTCATAACAGTCCGGGGTTAGATAGTTTCCCTGAAGAAAATTATTAAATTTTCTGTCATCCCAGGACTTCTAGGATCAATATCCTGGCCACTAGGAAAATAAAATGAAATAAAATAAAACAAAATAAAATAAAATAAAATAAAATAAAATAAAATAAAATAAAATAAAATAAAATAAAACAATTTAAAATGAAATAAAATAAAATAAAATAAAATAAAAAAATTAATTAAAATGAAAAATTAAATAAAAGAAGGAAGAGATAAAGGTGAATTTCTCACACCGGAGAGTAGTAAGCTGTTTCGGTTTCGACCGAATTTATAATGATTTTTTTTTTTAATTTCTTAAATCATATTAATTTTTCTCAGCTATTTTTGTGCCTGATTTTCCTCCTTTGTCTTACTCCTCATCATGTCACTCGCTAATTACTTTCAATCGCCCAACACTCGACATCTTGGAGCAGGTGAAAGTGTCGCCACCCCAAATATGTCCACTTTAATAAATATTTAGAAATATACATGCATTCTAGCAAACTAAATTCACACATACATACATACATACTAGTACAAAATATTAGAGTATAATAAATTAATTTTAATTGCATTGGCTTGGTTCATTTGTTGGGCCAACAAAGCATTTCATTAACTTATACCGCACGTGTGTATGTATGTATATGCGTGTGCCTTTAGTATATAATTTATATATTTACATGGTGCCATCAGTGAATGCTAACCCAACAAAAAATGCGATTAGGTCAGGTTTAGTCTGGAGCATCCGACTGTTGCCAGTACTAAGCTCTTTAAATGGGCTGAAATGTGATTGAGCGACCATTTATAACCGAAAGAGAATCATCGGACAAACCCACTTGGACATAATTTTCTACTCCCACGAGTATGTTGCACAAATTGAAATTGTTGTAGCCCAACTATGTTCAAAAGAGACTACTTGGAATTAATTATAGTCCACTCGAGACGAATGGGCTTAATCGCCCACCAATTTCTTTTGAGATTAGTCACCCTTTTTTTTAATGAAACTAATACTTTTCCGAGTTTTATAGAGTAACAACAACAACTACACCGAACTTCATAGCTATCCAAACCCCCTCACATCTCATAAAATCATAATGAAAATTTTTTATGAATCTACAATGCGCTCATTTTTACGCCCATAAATTTTGTGAAGATGAATATAATTAGCACAAACACATACATACATACATTTATGTAAATATGTATTATATTTAAATACAAAAAGATAATTTTCACAAATTCTTAGTTTGTCAGCAGTGATTTGACTTAATTGTCGTGTGAAAGTGTGGAGCGTGGCGCTGTAGAAATGAGAGGCGTTCAGGAGGACAGCCAACAGCCCACACAAGAAAACTCCACAAGCTGCTGATGAACCACCCAGACTGTTTAAATAACGCTAAAGGCAAATGACGAGCATAGAGAAAATTATTTATGTGTCTGTCTGTTCATATATAATACAATCATCTGCTCATGTGTGGAACCGCTTTTGAATTGTTCAATATCCGACTTCTTGCTAGTCGCCTTCATGTTTCCGTAATATATTGACTGACATGCGGATTTTACATATACATATACATATATACGAGTGTTCATATTAAACTGACACAAAACAAATGAAATTTTTAATATTAATTTTGAGTTCTTTACTATTGCGACTTTCGAGTTTTTAGCACTAATCTCAGCTTTGAATAGCAGTGATAGCCCTCTTAAAATAAATATTAAGTTCATTTATCTTTTATAGTATTTTTATTGTGAAAATTAAAATCAAAATAACAATAAAAATTGTTTTTTTTTTTTTGGTTCAGCCTAATAAACATTTATTTTTTTAGATCGGTCTAATGTATGTGTCATGTACACAAGCATGCTTGTTTGTATTAGCGTGAGCTTCTCGTTAGCTGCTTATTTTCGTATATAAAGTGTCAGACACAGTCGGAAGTGTTAAATGCGTTGACATTAACAGTCAATAGCAACCGAAATGGGACACCATATCTTTCTTTATTTGCTTGAAGCTACGGTATAATCAAAAGGGTCAACAAATCTTCCAAATAACCTTTTCCTTGAAAAATGAAATACCGTTGCGGATATGATAAGAGAATGATACGATTATGGGCGGATATAATTAGATATGCAGATATGACGGATACGGATATGATGGATACGGATATGATTAGAGATGGATAGGGTTAGGCACGTATATGTTAGAGGCGGAAATGATTAGAGACGAATATGATTCGAGAGGTATGTGATTTCATACAGAGATATGTACAGCAAAATTAAACGCAATTGTGCGTAGAGACTTATTGTGTATTTATGAATATTTTTTTAGGCTATATCTATAAAGTGAGATTCACTGAGGTGATTTCACTCAAGTTGGTGGTATCACTTAGTAAGTTTCGTAATTTTGGTATAGTTTTAGGCATGATTTGAGGATCTTTCAGATTAATTTTGGAATTGTTTCAGGGATTATATAAAGACTTTTCAAGGACGAATTCGATTCGAGAGATCTTTATTTGAATTTTTAGGGACATTTCTGGCAGTGTCGGTTATGGTTTCGGGCACGATTCGAGCTGATTTCCTCACTAGTTAATATTGGTTCAGTAAAATTATATTTTTTATTAGAAGAAATTTTTAATCAAAGTCACCCAATCCTGGTTAGATATACCTACATAAATTGGTAAGGATTTGTATAACAAAAGATCACAACTCTCGTAACTAACCTGTTTGTTATATACAAAGAAACTCAAATGATCTCTCACTTATATCGTATACATATATGGGAATATGCTTGTTGTTTTATTTAACTCAATCTTCGGACGCCATAAATTTTACAGAAGGCATGCGCTCCATTTTTTCGAGCTTCTTCATAATAGATATATTTAGTTTATACTACTTATTTAAATACATCACCAGATTCATGTTTGTAGGTGATGATCGCATTTTATAAATCCAAAAATAATTTTCGAGACTAAGCTGTACTGATGCGCTCAATTTAACTTGTCTCCATGCAGCACAATGCTGCTCCACTTTACTCTACTCAACTACACTGCGCAGCATTGCATTCCGCACCGCTCTACTTAACTTGACTTACCTACTTATCGCTTCAAAAGCTTTTCCGTCACCAAATTCATTTTAGACTTTTTTGACTTCGCGACTACAACAGTAATTCGTTTACATTAAATTTTGTGTCTTTGACATTGAAAGTAAATTTTTCAGTCGCATAGCACAAACACACAGAACATGTAAATCAAGCAAGAAATCAAATCAAGCATGTGGATAAAGTTGGTTTTGTAATGATGACATTTTTAAATTGAACTGCATTAAAAAGTTGACAGCAGATTATGCATCTGTTAAGGGTTTTGGTATGGGGAGAAATTTCAAGAGGAAATGTCAAAGTCGTCAAAGTAACAAAAGAAATGGAATATACAGCATTCCAACTAGATAATGGGTTTCGAAAATTGAACAAAAAATTACAACTCTTTTAACGAACTCGGAGTAGGTGGAAAAAATTTCCGACCAAATATCTCCCCTCTATATGTCTCTTGAGATAATCGGACTTTGTCGAAAGAAGAGACATAATGCAAATGAGCAAAGATACTCTAGGTCATGAAATACCCGATTGAAAGTTGAAGGTCTCCACTAACTTGGAGGATGATTCGGCATTTCTTAGCGTTTCCAATCAACTGGATGATGGGACCATGCCTCCTATAAACATTTCCTCAACTCTGGGCAGCTATCCTATCACTGGTATATACATAGACCTCGCACATAAGTTAGTATGAGTATAGGACAGAGATAGCGAGGCAGTTTATGAGTAAAAGGGGAGGAAATGCAGAGAACGGGATAAAAGTACCTCAAGAGTAAATCAAACGGTCTGAAATTGCGATAGACACCACAATATTTTTTTAAAATTTCAATCAATCAAGGAAAGTTCAAGCACCCTTTGCTTACGTCACTGCACATCATTTTTAATTAAATTTTGCTAACATTTAAATTTACTGACTCAGCTGAATGTCAAATGACAAAAGCATGATGCTGACTCAACGAATCATACCGTCATACAACAAGCAAAAGCCGGGCGAATAGCATAGAAGCAAGTCAGAGACTAACTACGAAAAGTTTGAGAGATGAAATGCGTGCATATAACAACAACAAAAACAACTACAATGCGCATCAAATAAAAGCAACATTAATTTACGCGTTAAGTGAAATGCATGCAACAATCAACTTGTCTACCCTCCTAAGAAGTACACTCGAACAACGACACCACTGCTCACTCATACAATTCATCTTCCGAACTCCTCAGGATGTCTCTCTGCAATCGTCAACTTGCCACGCTCCACTCTATCAGTAAAAAAAAAAGAATACAAAAAAAGGCGCCGGTGTAAGACTGCATTGGTGTATGTCGCTTCGAACGGCGTTGCTAGAATTATTGTTTCCTTCATCTTCTTGGTTGTTTCATGAGTTGCGCTAAAAAATTTATGTTGACAATGTTGATGCTACGGTTGTTGTTGTTAATTTTGTTGTCGTTGAACTTTTTGTATTATTTTGTGTGCTTTTTTCTGATTTTGTTTTTGTTGTTTTGTTTTTCTTTTATTGTAGTTTTTTTTGCTTTTGTTGTTGTTTCTATCTTACTCACTGATGAGATTGATAGCATTTTCTGCATTGCCACTTTCCCTAGCCTTTTTGTGTCAACAGATTTTCGTTGAAAACAGTTTTGGGTGCCTTCTTCATCGGCTGTTGAATGCCGCGATATTTGTCTCATTTGATTTGTTGTGATAAAGAGGTGGGTTGAAATAATAATTTAAGGTGGAGTTAAGTAGAACTTTAGCTTTGATGAAGGATTAATGAACGATGCATATATTTGAATTATTGAATGCATCGAATTTCTAAAGGGTCTATTTAGGAGAATCGCGAAATCGGGCCAATTTTATATTAGCAACAGTTTCAGAGAGATCTTAGACGAATATCTCCGTCGAAAACCGATTTTCTATCAATTTAATTAAATATCCGAAAAGTCACTGTGAGAAGAAAAAGTAAAAATGAAGTCGAAAATTGGTTTGGCAGCATAGAGGACACCATAGAAAAATTTGTTACAGGTTTTGGTTATATCACGACATAAAAAAAATTTAAAAAATGTGTCTAAAAGTATGCAGACTTTCAGAAGCAATTTCAAAATAGTTGAAATTACTGAATTTTTTTTTGTGCTTCGTTTTCGCGCGAAACAAGTATATTATCCAAGTTTTTATTTACTACCGGGTGGTAGTGTATTTTTGTATAAAAAAAATATTTTTTGCATACTTTTAGGCGCAAAATTTAAATTTATAGTATCAGTATTTTGTAAAAAGTTTTTTTCAAAATCATGCCTTTTCAATAAATAAAGTTAAAATGTAGTATATTTCAAGCCATTTTTTACTCGACGTATGTAAAGTTTTCTGTAACCCTTTATTTTACTGCCTATTTATCTAATAAATTCAAAATGTTCTTTTCCATTCTAGGTAAGTGACAAATTTCGTGGTACTGTCTCAATAATAATACTAGTTGCACGCATAAATTATAGAAAAGTACACTATTAATACATAAAAGTAAGTTTTCTAAAATAATATATACATATGTACATATATAATTTCAACGAAATACTATAATTTCTTTAAAGTCTCAGGTTCTTTTTATTAAAAAATATTTTTTCATATTCCTTTTATACATAAAAAACGATATTTTTAGCGTTTTTTTAACGTGGTTTAGCTCCGTTAAATCTTAATATTTTTTCGAAATATTTTGACCAAGGTCTTAGAACACATTGAAATTTATAATTCCGATGGAAACACGGTGTCCATTTTTTTTTTGTATGGAGCGTGAGGCGCCTTAATGTATATGTTATATTTATAAAATAAAACTTACTTTAAAATATTTAAAAAAAATATATTCAGTGTAATTCGAAAATTCTACAGAGGGTATTTCTGAAGTATACCTTTCAAATGGTACAAAGATCCATGAAATCGGTTGAGCCATTCCAAAGTGCTCACAGCTTATAGTCCATTACCCTAACTTTTCAAATATTGCTATAACTTGCCACGCCCACAGTTTCTAAAAATGAAGATGTGTTTGTGTGGGTAAAATGTTGCTCAGAAAATCTGGTAGAGTTGGGCTCAAAATGTTACCTTTTCTATAGGTTTTAATATGCAATTCATCATAATTTGAGCTTAACTCAGCAGTTAGAGACACGATTTGCTCAAATTGGAGCAGCTAAGGTGCATTTCAACAGCGACGCACTCGGGTGTACGCATAGTTTGACTCAATTTTCCACAACATTTAACTGTTACCATTTTATTGATGTTGAGTTAAAATTCATTTCATTTCTTTTTATTATATCATGCACACTTTCACACACCCCAATCGTCACTTGTCACTCGCTCCAATCAATTTCAATTGAATACGCATTTCTGCTCGCATTACTCAACAAATACCAACAAAGGTATGTATAGCCATAGCAAACAACAACAAAGATATGTATGAAGTTATTGAATGCATAAATGCTGTGTGACATACAACAATAACAACAACAAAACATAGTACATATGTATGCAACCGGATGAACATTGAATTCCTATGCATACATTTCAGAGCATAACACAGCATAACACAGCACAAAGCATAGCTGTCCAGAGTCATACCAATGGACCAGACCATAGCGCTTTACAATGGGAAATCGTTTGAGAAAAACATCAATATTTCCTGCGAGTTTCCGTCCAACGTCCACCAACGCATGTTTATTGCGTGCCTGTGTGTTTGTGTGCGCATGTAAACAGAAAATTTCCCTCGCATATTAAATTTTATGCGCATTTTTTTTTTTACATTTTCTTTATTTGCGCCCGAAATTGGCCACTTCACATTTCGAAACGTTTGTACGGCCACTTATGTATGTATGTGCTTAAAGGGTGGTGCGTAAAGCGAATTTCTTAAGCAAATTGGAGCATCTCCCCTGCCAACCATGATCGGATAAAAATCTGGATAATCATTGAGTCGCGCTTACCAAAAAAGAGGATAAAAAAGTAGGTAATTTTATTCAGAGAGGTTCACTTTTTACAGATGTTGAAAAGATTTTTGCGTGTAAGTGTGAGAGCATACTTTTAGGCACTTGTCGTTTTCCATACAAATTCTAAAAATATGCTTTGGTGTTAGTAAAAATTTTTGAATTTTTGGAATCAGAGTTTCACCATGGTTAGCCATGGTCGGTAGGGTCCTTCTGCTGTAACAAATCGGATCCATAGAGGAAGTATTGAAGAGTTTCTTCTTTAGTCGAGAAGATACGATGTTATTTTTTTTTCTGCCCCAACTGCAAACTGTGTCAATGGGTGTCGGAAGAAATTTCTTGGCAGGACAGAGAAGTTCATATCACCGCAAAAAAGTCTCCAACTCTATCACCCTGTTTATGCAGCACTTTTTGTGGTAGGTATGCAACTTATGGCCCCTTAATAAATGTTTATATCCACTTAATTTTTCTACTTTCGTACGTAATGTTGACTGCTCGCATTACGCTTATGTTCAAATTTCTTACATTTTTATCGCTCTTCTCGATCTCTCAGCAGTTTTCCCAAACATTTTTACTTACTGCTTGAATGTTTCTATCATTTATGTACGCTTTATGTCATCAGCTCACATATGTACGAATACATACATTTGATTCCAAAGCCAAGTTTCTTCCTCAATCGCTTCCCATTGAGCATTGGACGGAAATTTATTTTTTTCATTGAATCTTTTTTGTGCTAAAATTTTATTAATTTTTATGCAGTTATTTTGAAATGTGCTGATGTGACCGCTTAGATAATGTTTTATGCAACTCGAATAACTAGATGGTTATTGTTCTTCTTATTCCACATTTTGTGTGTGCATTTTTAGGTGGGAAATGGCTCGATTGCAAAATTTTTGCTGCCGTTTGCATTAAAGCAAAATGTTTGATTTTTATTTCTTTTGATTTTAATGCTATTTTTTCGTACGGCATTATATTTTTATAAATTGCATTGTCTTAAAATTTTTAGGAAAATATTTAATTGTGTAAATATACTTTTTGGCGCAATGCAAAATAAAATTCAGATTAAAAATTCTTTCTAACACAATACCGAAAAAAATAAAGTAAAATAAAATAAAATAAAATAAAATAAAATAAAATGAAATAAAATGAAATAAAATAAAATAAAATAAAATAAAATAAAGTAAAATAAAATAAAATAAAATAAAATTAAATAAAATTAAATAAAATAAAATAAAATGAAATAAAATAAAATAAAATAAAATAAAATAAAATAAAATAAAATAAAATAAAATGAAATGAAATGAAATGAAATGAAATAAAATAAAAGCAAAGAAAGGAAAAGAAAAGAAAATAAAAGAAAATAAAAGAAAAGAAAAGAAAAGAAAAGAAAAGAAAAGAAAAGAAAAAAAAGAAAATAAAATGAAAGAAAAGAAAATAATATAAAATAAAATAAAATAGAAATAACAGCAAAAAAATAGAATATGAAGCTTAAGCAAGAGAAGGGTACAGTAAATTATTGGAAAGGAAAAGTAGGGAAGTGTTCCCGGAAGGAAGGGAAAATAAAGGAACGGAGAAGAAGGGAAACGAAGTAGGAGACATATGGAAATTCATGTGAAGCAAAGGATCAGCCAGAAAGTGAAAACCAAAAGTAAAATATAATCAAATAAATTAATAGTAGGACTTAGAGATGTTATGAAATGAAAGAAAGGAAAGGTTTATTAAGGGCAAGAAACAGAAGAGGGAGGAAGGAAAATATAGCAAATGGCATGAACAGTAAATAATTAAAATAATATAAAGTTTTTGGGTTAAATTTCAATCACTGCACCATCTCGCGTTAAGGTAGCATAGGTTAGTTCTTTAAGGTGATCAAAATAATACTGTTGCATCAAGCTAAGATGACCCACTATCAGAACCACAAATGCGGTCGCAAATGCCAACTGTGGCAAAAGAAACATTTATTGGATAGTGCACCGTACTAACAATGACATTTGCAGAGCAAAAAATCGGGTAACAGAGGGCAAGTGCAAGTGACGGAATTAACCAAGACCAAATTAAACACGAACGTCAACAACGAGCACGACGGTAAGGACTTGAAACCGTTTACTAAGAGCCGTACATCAGCGTGAGTGATATATAGCGAGAGAGTGGCCACCTAGTACTTAATTTTACCAGTGACAACAAAAATTAAAAAAACAAAAACTCACTAAAAAGTGCTTAAGTACTCATTTGCATATGAAAACAAGTACACTCGCAGACACATACACACAAACACACACCCACACAAACGATTGCGGTTGTACGGAACTGCATTTTACCGTTACTGTTGTCCACTTGCGTAAACGAAAATAAATGCGAAATGAAAAAGTAGGATCAAAAATAATTAAAATGTTCTTGTTGCAAACTGCAACGACAAAAACAATAACAACAACACCCCTGTAGCTGATGAAAGTACCTGTGCACAAAGCTATCTACAACTGTAAGGATCTGTGTTTGTGCTGCGTTGAGTGCTTTCTCGCTAGATATACATACATTTTGATGAGTGCAAAGCGAATAAGCTGCTGCACTCATGCATAGCCTGCCACTCAGCCAACCAAATGCACACACACACACACATCATGCACCCACACTTAGCTACACATGTGCCACACCACAATTAATTGAGAGCAAAATACGAGACTCAGATGTTGGGTTTTTGCTTGGTTGGCTTATGGGGCGACTAAGACTGGATGGGTTATTCTATGGCCAACGAGTTGCATAAATAAGGTGGCTTTTTTATATTGGGCGTAGTTGTGTGTATGTGTGTGTGTGTGTGTGTGTGAAGTAGTGGAATTGGGTATATAGTCCAAGTAAGAAATGTAGTGGACTTCAAAGAAATCGACTTCAAATGCCGTTTTTCAAAGTGGAAGAATAGGTCAGAAGCCACTGTGGAGCGCATATTATCAAGGTCAGACGATCTTGGGGCTCGCTGTTGCTAAACAAATCTTTCCTGTCTGGAACGTGCCACATCAATACGCGCATGATATACGCTCGCACTACCATATCGGTTGGAAAGTTCTTTTAAAATCCATGCTTTACGAGGCCTCTCGAGACTCAGAAACACTAAGTCTGAACTACTCGCATTTTGTGCTTTCTTAAGCGATCAAATAGCTTAACTTTTCTTATGCAAGTCCCATTTGAGTTGCTCTTAGAACCCATTAAACCTTCACAAAAACCACCTTATTCCTGTCTCACAGGGTAATTGCCGGCTTTGTTCATTCTGCATATGCGTTTGTTAACATTCGAAAGCCGCATTTAGTTGCGGCAGCTCTTGGCGACATTTAAATAATTTCTCTAGTGTTGGTATTTTAATTATTAAATGTGCGCCAACAACCTAATACTCACACGCATACAAACATAGAAAAATATATATCTCTTCATACATGTATGCAGTACAATAGGATGTATAAAGTACAAACGACAGGACATGGAGACGCCAACTATAGTCATGCTACCAGATGAGCTCCACTCAAAGCATAGCAAGAAGTGGAGAAAGCAACAAAAAAAAAACGATGCTGAAAAGAAAAAGTAGAATGAAATGACTTATAGTACCACCTTTTCCTGTGAGAGATGCAGCTATTCTAGTAGCAGGACTCACTTTAGAATAGATACATGCATATACATATTTACATGCATACCTCGACATATTTTTGGTTGATATTTTAATTTGAATGTGAGAGCAGCGTCATACACATTTGTGTGGACAGCTAAGCCATATACATGTCAGTACCTTTTTCCACTTCGTTGCAGCGAACTAAGTACGAGTAGGTGGTTGAATACATTTCTGTTTCAAACTGGATGTAAATTGTCGAATAAGAACTAGTTTGTTAGTAACTAGATATTTACTAGTTTGATGGTAACTAGGTTCTCATTAGTTGGAAAGTAACTAGCTATTCACTAGTTTAAAACAGGCAGTCAGCACTAAAAAAAATTTAGCTTTTGTCAAATAAGAGATGAATATGGAAAATCGATTACTTACTCGGGCGAGTTAAAATCAAAAACAGCTGTTTTCTTCAGAAGCTATAGAGAAAGTATTCGGCGCTATGTTTTAATACGTAATCTTCTTTTTCTTTGGCCTTAAAAAGACAAAAAACTGATATCGGCAGTTTGAGAATAGTTGCGGAGCCACTGAAAACTGCTGTTGACAGATGAACAGTTTTGCAGCCAATGAAGTTTGACACTTCAACAGCTGATTCTGAGTAACGTAAAAAGAAAAAATTAAGAAAGTGAGTGTAAACAAAACAAATGAGTACAAAAAAGTTGAGGCAGCTAGGAAAAAAAAGAAATCATCAACAATTTTCGCCAGTTCATTGCATGTCAAAGGGAGAGAACAATAACTAATACTAGTTACGAATGCACTAAAAGCACACGAGTTCAACACTTCTGCTTTACTAAAGGGCTGGCTGAAATGGAAATACGCATACAAACACACATACATCTATACATATGCAGAAACGTGTCCTAATATAGCATACCAAACATATAGGTAAGCATTTGCGTCTACTTTCAGCTATGTGCTCGCGCAGAATATCCTCACTTTTGCACATACATACATATGTATGTATATCAAAATAGATGGGTTTGCTTGTATCCTGCGGCTCTGAAGACATTAAACACTGTCAACAGCACGTTTTTCATATACCACCAAATCTACAACAACAATTAAGTCAACATCAAAAGGAACACGTAGAAAAATTTAAAAAAAGAAGAAATTAAATATAAAATAATGGAAAATAAATAAATATGTATGTATGTATGAATAAAAGAAAGAAAGCAATGTGTGTGACAGCAGGAGAATGGAAACGCGTATGTTAAGATGCAAGCAAGAATGATGTGAAAAGAAAACGCGAAAATAGGTTAACTAAATTTTGACCTTTTATACGGTTAATCGCTTTAAGGAATTATGTTTATTTAGAAAATCACTTAGTTAATAAATAATTACTGAATTGAATTGAATTATCCTTTTCAATCATCTGGTAATCCTGCTCAACACTGACGTATGTTATTATAGTCCAAGCTTAAATAGTTTTAGTATGTTCTTCATTTGGTTGGGCTTTCAAGCGTTGGCGATTAGTTGGACTTTTTCCGCCCCCAGTTCGAGATCTTTATGTAATACTTGGGAACCTATTTGGGAACCTATTGGGAGAACTTTTTGAGACTTTGTTGACCATCAACAGAATCAGCTCTTAGGGTGAATTCGGAACGATTTCGGTACTATATCTGGGAATACACGGCCATCAGAACGGATGGATTTTATTTTTACACAACAGAGTTTGCGGATTCAAATGTTTTTAAAACGATACATTGAATAATTAAGTCCCTCCCCTTAAAATTGGTTACAATGGAAACTTTCATTAAACATTTTTTTTGGAAAAAATGACACTGCCTAAAAATTCCTGCTGAAACTCTTACTTCTAACAATAAAATAAATTGCACTCCTGCTTGCTGTGTCCTTTGCTCCATTTCTGTAAGCGCAATACGCAAATGACTCAGCTTCGTGTCTATGCACATTTGCAAATTAAAATGGGTATGTCATCCAGGATGCTTGTAGTTATACGAAATAAATAAGTATGAAAAAAAAAGGAACAAAAAAAAATTAGTGCCAACGGAAATGAAACAATGCTAGCGATGTTGTTGTTGGGATGCAGGTGCGTGCACTCGCATAGATTGAAAGAGAGAAAGTTACAAAGCTGGAAGAAGCAGCAAAAGAAGAGTTAAAAGCGAGTTTAATGCAACAGAGTGCTGGGATTATATATTTCCTAGAGCAAACTATGAATGTTTTGCTGCAACAAAAGTAACAACAAAGAATTGCAATTAGTTTTAAAAAAGTTAGCGCTGACTTAACATTATTGTATGGCATGACGGGCGGTACATTTGCGTTGACGCTTTTGCAAAATGGCAAGGATGTGTCCGGAAAAGACTAAAGAATGAAGGTGTTTTTGGAGCGGGAAAATGAGTTTAAGGTGAAACTTGCAATAGAAAATGAGATGCAAACCATTCAAATAAACATAACATAAAGTATCATAAAGCAACATACATATGTATGTATGTATTATAAAATATTATAGTAGAACAGCATCGTTGAAAAACATCAATGTTTAGCATAACATGACATACTATAACATAACATAACGTAGCATAGCGTAAAATAATAAACATAACATAACATAACATAACACAACATAACATAACATCACATAACAACATAACATAATATAACATAACATAACACAACATAACGTAACATAACATAACAAAACATAATATAACATAACATAAAATAGGATAACATAAAGTAACATAACATAGCATAACTTGACATTACATAATATAACATAGCATAACATGACTCAATAATTTATTTTTTTAGCTTTACAAAAGAAACGCTTCACACTTCTCCAACTTTTTCGCAAATTCATAATTCTTGCAGTATTTCACTATAAAACACACATTCGCATAGATAAAAAGAAAATACTCTCGCGCACTGACTCAAACAGTCTTTTTCTGTTTGCCATGTAAAAAAATGTCATCAAAAAGGTGAGATAATTTCGCTCCAGTTTCTTTGGCAGCCGCTTTTACTATTCTTAAATTTGTTATGCTTGTTGTTTTTGCTATTTTGCTCCATTCACAATTTTATACTTTTACTAGTGACGGAGTGAGCAAAAGCGCCATGGCCTGATGCATCATTGCTTTACTTTGTAGTAACTATTTGAGCATTGCTTTTGCCACCATTTTACAACAACAAAATTTGTTGCAATTTTTTTCCCTGCCTTCATTTCTCTATCGCACAAACAGACTTTTCACGTTGCTAAAGGTTTATTTTGGTTTATTCTCTGTCTGTTGTCTTTATGCCGCTTGAGTTGTATGCATTTGTTGTTGTTGTTTTTTCGCGTTATATATTTCTCCGCTCTTGGGTATGTGTTTTTACTTGAATTTTCACAGATTTTGGTGACTTTTCCACATCTTTTATCTCATTGAATCAGTGCGCGCCAAACGTTTTTATTCACTTTCGCATGTGATGTGCGTAGTTCCGCCACAGTTGGCAAATGTGGCAAATTGGAATTAGTAATGGCAGAAAAGCCACAGCATGCTGATAAAGCTCTAACTAAAGAGATGTCAGAAGCAGAGTGAGATACTTTAAATATGTTTTCATGTTTTCTTTGGGCTTTTTATGGAGTTTAAAGAAGCCAAAACCTGACTTTGCTCAACTAATTTCATCTTTCTATCCGAGTTACTCTCAAATTAAGCTCGACCAGACCAAAGAAGTTCGCAGAGATCCTTCTCAGTTAGGCTTGAGTGACTTTTGAAGTGAATAAAGCGATGGTGCATGTGCTTGGATCTTTGGTGTATTTTTTTTTTTTTTTTTTTGAGTAACGTCGAAAATACTCTCCCAAGTTTTAGGTGTATGTCTCTTGTTGTTGTTGTAGCGCTACTTAGCTCTCTCTCTTCGATAACGCAGTTTGAATATCTGGTCTATACCACCAGCTCGAGTGGTGGGACGTTTCTAACAATGAAAATAAATGTTTTCGCCAGAACTTGAGTGTGTTCAGTGAGGCCGCCTGGTAGCGTATGTGTTATTTTACTTAAAAAATAATCCAATTGTCTGTTTTGTTTTGCAAAATTCACCACATTTAGTTATCTGAGAAAAGTGTTGTAATTTCCAAGCGTCTCAAAAGCGCAAGCCGCTTTTTGTAAATTCCTCGCTTTAATTTTCAATTCGACACTGTACGCTTGCCTTAGTATATCAACCGGTGTTTACTCTCTTCCATTGCTTTCTTCATCATATTTATAGTCTTATGTTGTCTTTTCTTTCATATTTTCATATTCACCACCAACATTCTTGTGTCAAATTATTACGCACAAAATAACTAATTTAATTTCACACACCAGCAATCTGCGCAAACCTACGGTGCAAATCAAATTAAAATCATCAAAAATAGCAACAGGGTCTTAGAAGCTCTAAGACATTATCTTGCTGTCATTATCAACCGTCTTAGCACCTGAAGCTCGGTTGTGCATTTGGGTTTTTAGTTCCACTGAACTTAATTTATATAATTTTTAACTTTTTTTTTCTTAACCATTAATCTGGGTTGTGGCTATGCGCTCAGCTACACAATTAATGAGTTGATGGGGCGACATGACACCACAAACGAAACGAGATCAATGCGCCTACAAATGCGTAGGTCATACATACATACATACCTACGCATACATACCTAGGTATGCACATTTATGTATGTAGTTGTTGGTAGGAGTAACACTTGTTAACCGTTGCTTACCTGATTTCGAAAATTTTTTCTAATGTACACTTCAGGCGTGTCGCCAACGTATATAATTATGTAGTTGATGGTTTGGTTCAAGTAGGTATTATTCAGATACTGAGAAGGCAAGCGACAGTGTTGCCAGTCATTTAAAACTAAGAAAAATAAAAAACAAGTAAGGAAAGGGCTGTCTTCGGCTGTGCCGAAGGCTTCATACCTTTCATGAATACGCATAACTTTTTTAAGTGTCCGATCCTTACTTACAATTGGTACAAACTCTTCAAAACTGTTAATTTGAAAATACCAGAGTTATCGGAGCAATCGATTATATGGGAGCTATATGTTATGTTAGTCCGATCTGTATGATTTTCACTGCACACATCACATATGTAATAAGTACCAAACCTGCAAAATTTTACGTTCCTAGCTTCTTAACTTCAAAATCTATAGCCCAAAACCCATTTATCGAAACTATCGATTATATGGGAGCTATATGTTTGGTTGGTCTGATTTGAGTCATTTTCACTACACAGGTTACTTATACAATATGTACGAAAAGTGCAAAATTTTGCGGTCCTAGCTTTTTAATTGCAAGATTTATAGACCAAAACTCGTTTATCGGAACAATCGATTGTATGGGAGCTATGCTTTGTATCGGTCCGATCTGGCTGGTTCCGACAAATGATTAATCCCATGCAAAATGGCGGCCCTATACCAAATTTCATCGAGATAGGTCTAAAATTGAGGGACTAGTTTGCGTTCAAACAGACAGACGGACAGACGGACAGACGGACGGACGGACAGACGGACATGGCTAAATCAACTCAGCTTATCATCCTGATCATTTCGGTATACTTAATGGTGGGTCTATCTCTTCTTCTTCTCATACTTACACACATCGGACCAAAGTTATAATACCATTTCATGTTCATGAAAGGTATAATTATCATGATTGCATTTTTTTGACGGGAAAGGCCTCCATTATATACTATAGAGACTAAAAGCTTATTAGACAGATCTTATCTAAAACATATCTGATCTCCGAGAAGCCGAATTATAACTTTCTTATGCATTCGATACATAAAAAGTGGGCATGGCCATCAAAGGATTTAACTTTGTCTAAACACACATACATATAATGAAATTGTAACAGGTCGTTGTCTGTAGACACATTGCAGATAGTAAAAAAAAAATGTAAAAGAGGAATCATTACTAGGCCAACAGAACTCAAATCCTCAGTTTTTAGAATTTGTGTCTGTCTGTCTGCATATTTGCGCGCGCATCACTCAATACCCTCGTAATGAAATTGAATGGAACTTTCACCGTTGCTTTACCAGATGTATGAAGAAAAACCTTAGGTATCTTTTCTTTCTATATCTCATTCGGTTTCGGAGTTATTGACCAATATTTGGACCAGGTTGGCAGAAAATGTACTATCACAAAATGGGTATCAAACGAAAGGTGCTTATGAGTACTGCAAAAAGCGCTGTGATTAAGTTTCATATTTGAAATGGTTTCAGAGAAACACATCATTACCTTACAAATTATAAAAAAAAAAATGGTGTCGCATCAGTGGAGCCTGTATCATTCTGGAAAAGTACTGACATCAATTAGTTACATAAATATGTGGCAACACTGTTGTATTTAAGCATTAGAGTATCACCTTCCATATTATAAAGTATCAAATTACTGATTACTATGCTGAGCGGGTTTGTGAACAGGTCATTGTCTTCCCCCTCGCAGAGTGCTTGCATAGCCAGTTACTAATTATTCGTAATCAAAAGGTTAAGCGTTAACTTTTATGATGTGTAGTTGTTATTGTGCGTCAGTTTTACTTTTTTATTTCTTTTTTTTTTACTCTGCACTTAATTTTCTTTTTTGACTAACATGCTGGTGTTGTTGTTACTTTTAGCTTTCTTTACTTAGTGGTGTTTTTCTTTTTATTTCATTTTATTTTTCTTGTTGTTTCTTTGGCTTGCATGCCCCTCCTTTTGATTTCATGCTTCATCTTCAATTTGTTCAATTTCCTTTTTATAGTATTTTTTACATAATTTTCAATGCTTGTCGGACTGCTTCTGTGGTCGTTTTTTTTTATTTATTATTCAGCGGCGGTCAATAATGATTTGCCTCAAAAACACCTGCTCTATAAAATAAAGAAAAAAAACTGTGAAACTCGAATATTATAGACTTCGGCTCTGCTGAGGTATAAAGTTTGCTCACTCATCACTAAATGCTACCTTTGTTAGTTGTTTGATGTTTTTGTTTTTTTCCTTTTTTTTTTCTGCTGAATGTACATTTGTATGTCTATACCCTGTGCTGGTTGTTCCATGTTGTTGCAGCTGCTTTGTCTGAAATTATTGCCCTCAATACAGTCTGTTGAGGAATTTGTTGTGTTAATTTACTCGCTTTGCTTTTGAGTGTATTGCATAGCGCAGCCTGAGATTTCAAACAAGAAGCGAAGTGGTGGAAATGAGAAAGAGGTGGCGGGAGCAAATTGTCATCAAATAACTTTCAGTAAAACAAAGCAACTCAGCAAGTCTGTAAAAATAAAAATAAAAATAAATGTGTACTTGCTAACAGGGACGTAGACTGATTGTTTTTGTTGTGGATTTTTTTTTTTAATTTTATTGAAACCTGCTCTTATCAAGGAGTTCTACTGTTCCAAGCTCCAAAGTGAGACCTCTCCAGCACACGGTACGACAGGAAATTTTGCAAAAAATTTCACTAAACGAAAAATTTATGAGAAGAGCTGACATTGACACTTGCTTAGAGCTTCCTCTGCAGTTGTTGATTTACATTCGGCATTCACTTCCCTCTATTAAATATTCCATAAAGTCGATTCTCTAACAATAACTTCCCTCCTTGGGAATTCCTGAGTTTCTGAAGGTACGCTGGCCCTACTTCCCTCTTCAAATACGCCTCTGTTTGTTGAGATAAACAACAACAAAATTTACATGACAATACTAACATATCCGCCGAAGTTTGGTGTATGTAAATGAGTAACACTAAAGATTTTAGAGTAAATACAAATATTTGGAATCTTTGCTATTGAGTTCATGTCGTAAATACCTTACCTTTTAAGCAAATAAGGGAAATAAAGATCAAGTTAACATCTACATATTTACAGCAATAGATATTCTTTAAAACGTGGCTTATAATTCAAACGAAATTCCAATTTCACCTTGAAAGCCCATAAAATGAAACCGAATATGAAAATAACAACTACAAGGTGCCCTGTACACGTGACTACTTTAAGGTTTAGAGCTAAAGTGTTTTAAGAGAAAAAATTGAAGAGATTTGAGGTTAGGTAGGACCCGAACCAAGTTAAATACTTCAAAAGCTGATAATAACAGGAGGGAGATGAACTAGAAATTTATTTTCTTCGAGGCGCCTTCCGATAACAAATTTTTTCCAATTAAAATCACATCGTTCCTTCTATAAAATTTTTTAAAAACCACACCACAGCGCCCTCTGTCGAATCAGCAAAACAAATTTCAATTGCGCCACCTATCCAAGCAAGCCAAATTATTAGCCTTAGCTTTTTAATGTTCAAAATCTTTCTGTTGTTTTATTGTTTACCTTATTTGTTTAGCATTTTCTCAGAATTTTTATTTATTTTATTACTTCAACACATTTTCTTGTTTTCCCTTTTGTTTCTCTGTTTTTCATCATGCATACCTGTTTTCTTCGTGTTCTTCTCTGTTGACTGTTTGTTGTTGTTGGCTTGGCACAATTTAAACTCATTCTGAATTTTTGTTTATTTATTTACATTCCATTGACCTAAAATAAGGTTATATGCCGCGTTATGTTGGTGGCGCGACGGCACTCGGCAGCTTAAGCTGCATTAAGCTTTACTATGCTTTAACCTTCTTAACTTTTTTATGCTTTAGGTAGTCTTTTGTCGGCATTGCTCGCTATGTCAGGGAGGTTCAAGAAATGTTTTTTAACGGAACCAGAGGAGAGTAAAATTTGTGAGTAGTCTAGTTTCTCCCAAGCGGATTAGAAAATGTCGTATGTGGCGATTGAAATACCCAAAACTTGCCTCTCACCTCTAACTACCAAACTTCTTAGACCTAGAAGTTTTCACCAAATGGTAATCCCAAATCTCTAAACCGCAGTGCGGCATATACTTCAAGTGAGATTCAAGATTCCGGTTGTTCTACCAAATCTCTTGGCCGATAGTTGGTCATATACTTACGTCAAGTGAGTGCCGAAACGTATCAAAATTATATCCGGCAAGAACTGTCACTTCCGGCAATGCTCCCCAAAACTTCGGCGGTGTTTTTGTCGCTAGAAAAAAAGAAAAAAAAACATAATTTTCTTCAAGCCCAAGTCATCTTCTTGCGCTACCAAATGAACACCCCTGTCATATATCTACCAAGAGCGTACAACAAAACAACATATTTCAACTTAGTGTCGAAAAGTTAAGCTTTTTGTCTTGAATTTTGTGTATGCTGCGGTTAGCTTGGCTAAGCGGATAAGTTGTTGGCTCCACAGCACACATTGTCGGTTGCTATGATATGAGTTTTTCGATTTTTAATGGTTTATTTATACTAGTATTTATTGTTTTTCTACCTGCTATCTTAACATGGCCCTTTTTCAGACTTTGTATGTTGTATAACATTACGATCTTGCGTGTGCTGTGGTAGACCAATAAAACCTTGAATATAAAGATTATGTCGTTAAAATTTGTTTGTAATTTGATTGTTTATGCACGAAATGCATGATTACTCCGAAAATGTTATTTTGTACCATATAACATTGTATGCATCTACAGGGTGTCTATATAAGGGGGCAGTTTATCCAAAGATGGACTATACATACCGTACACCATAAACAATTTTAAAGTGAAAATAAGCGGAATTGGTAGTGAAGCATGAAACGGAATAGAAATAGGAATTGAAATTGAAACATGAAGTGGAACTGAGATACGAATTGGAAACATGAAATGGAACCGAAATAGGAATTGGCGTCGGGAGAATAGTGGAAGAGAAACGGAAAACGAAATTGAAATCGAAGCACGAAACGGAATAGAAAGAGAAACGGTAATTCGAATGGAAACGTGAGATGCTAGAATTAGAATCTAAGCCTGAAAAGGAACAAAAAGAGGAGTAGGATTCGAAACATGCAACGGAATCTGAAATAAAACCGGCAATTGAATGGAAGCATGAAATGAAACCGGACAGAAACATTCAATGAAATCGAAACATGAAAGAGACTCAACACCGGAACTTGAAATTTGGATTGATACTGGAACTGGATAGAACGGTTTTAAAGAAAAAATTCAGTTCGCCAGAAGATGGACTACGTTTCTGAGTTTCCTTGTGTAACTGAAAGAAACATCTTATTGTATATACTCCTGCAGAAAGCAACAAGAGGCTACATTGTTATTGCAGCATCCAGACACGTCTTATGGTAATATCTTGGGTAGTAAAAGAAAAAACATACAAACAAACATACATAATAAATATGCAATACACATAAAATTAAGAAATTTAAATACAAAGATACGCTGCATGCGTTTCTCTTAATACATCTGGAGATAGTATGTAATCTTATAGAAACGAGTTGGAAAAAGAATTCAACATTCAACACTACTACTTACCACCAGAGCCAAATCGCTAAGCAAATTCGAATTATTTCCAACTGTAGCCAATTCTTTGCCACTGAAACTTAATTATTTCTTTGAACAGCCGATTTCCGAGGCTCTTTTACAGTCACCATTGCAGCTGACTTACGTTAAATTAAAAAAAAAAAAGATTAAAAGCAGGTTGCCAATTAATCCAATTTTATTTATTTGTTCGCATATCCGCTATAACCTGAGCATGTGTAAGATGCGACCGATTTAACTTCGCATTTATACGAAGAAAAACTTTCCATGTATTGGTACGTTATGTTGCCACTTAATTTAATTGTATTTCCATTTTGGAAAAGCTAGATAAATTTCGATGTACTTCCGCCTACAAAGTATGTGAGATATTTGTTACAATTTAAGCGGTCTTATTTATGTGTTGCCGTTTATATTATTTTTACAGGGTTGCCACTTGTTTAGAATATTCAAACAGTAGTGGGAGGACATTTTACATAGCACTACAACAAGAATATTTCTAGATAGGGCTACCATCTAGTTCCGTATTTTTATACCCAGCGTACTAGTACTAGTACAAGGGTATTCTTATTTTGTCCACATAACGGTACTAAGTAAAGCCGCAAAATAATCGAGTTAGATATAGAGTTCCATATATGAAAGTTCTTAGGTTGAAAAGAGGAATTGATTAAGGCATGTCCGTCCGTCTGTCCGTCCGTGTACACGATAACTTGAGTAAAAATTGAGATATTTGCATGAAATTTTGCATACAGGTTACTTTCTGACCAAGGTAGGTTGCTATTGAAAATGGGCGAAATCGGATGATAACCACGACCCCTTTTTCGATATCGAAAATTTCGAAAATCACATAAATTGACATAACTTGCGTGAAAACTGAGATATTTGCATGGAATTTGTTATACAGGCTACTTTCTGGCCAAGGTGAGCTGCTGTGAAAATTTTCGAAATCGGATGATAACCACGCCCACTTTTTCGATATTGAAAATCGCATAAATTAACATAAGTTGAGTAACACTTGAGATATTCGCATGAAATTTGGTACAAAGGTTACTTTCTGGCCAAGGCAGGTTGGTGTTTAAAATGGGCGAAATCGGATGAAATTTCAAATGAGATTCTAGGGCCTATATCATTGCCAAGTCATGGTATTTGTATCTCGTTCTGAAAACTAACGCTGGGTATTTAATGTTCGGTTCACCCGAACTTAGTCTTCCTTACTTGTTTATTTTTGTTAATATGCGTTGTAACTTGAAAGCTTCATGGCACAAGAATGTTCTTTAAAAACATACATACAACAAATTAAATTACTTCGCAACTTTAAAAAATATCCAGCAACTTGGTTCTTTCGTTACTTTTTTTTGTCAACTCGCTATCTAAAGATTGTGCCTATACATACATAGTTGATTGCATTGCTTTGTACCTATCTGAGCTTATATAATTTTGTATACGTGGATATAAGGATTCACATATACTTGCTTACATTTGCAACGGTGCATCATTTTCATGCCCATCTCCATCTCCATCACCTTCAACCAACATCATCGTCATCATTACCATCGGCACTATTTCACGACGCCAACTGTCTTCAATGTCTGAAACTGTAATTAAAGCAGCATAACATCTGCTCCAATCTGGTTTGTATTTCATTTACTCGTCCTCGCTCGCATGCTTTGCTGCCTACGTAAGCAAAAACTCAAGTGGAGCATCGTCCTCACTGTCAGCTTGTATGATTTTACCTTGCCACGCTACTCTTCGCACTGTTTATGTTGATAATACATCATTGTATGTAGATATGTATGTATATATA
Source organism: Sphenella marginata (assembly GCA_951509765.1). Classification (NCBI taxonomy): domain Eukaryota; kingdom Metazoa; phylum Arthropoda; class Insecta; order Diptera; family Tephritidae; genus Sphenella; species Sphenella marginata. The sequence goes on along the minus strand of OX608080.1, from coordinate 18,546,880 downwards.
TATTTTACGATATAATGAACAGATGTATTTGTGTATGTTTGTTTGTATGTAATAAACGCATATGTTTTATGTGTGAAACATAAAATATTTACCTGTTTTCTTGGAAACATCCTTGAGCATATGCGTTAAGGTCTTGTATTTAGCGGTGAAATCCTTGAAATTATAAGTACTTAGACACGTTAAGACTTGTGGTTTAGCAGTGAAATCATTTAAGTATTCTTTTGATTTACTAAGGAAGATACATATGTTATGGGTGCACTCACAGGATGTTCATTTTGTGTTGGATGATTTTATAATGGAAGACCCTTGATCCTGAGCTGTTCTTTTGTGGTAAAGTTTGAGAGTTGAAATTAATTGATTAACTCTTTTTGGGAAAATGTAGCCTCTTGGAAACCTGCACAGCATCTACAAGTGGTGCATAGCGTGACATTTACTCTCGCTGTTGTTGTTGTATAAACTATTCTAAGTTTCCTTTTCATGACTATAAATGAGCTGAATGCCAAACTTATTTTAATGATTTTTTTTTCAGTTTTGTTTTTAAATTTTTTTTTAGTATCTAAATAATAATTTTTTTAAAAAAATTTTATAATTTTTCTATATATCTACAATTCTTTTTAGTTTTTTTTTTTTATAAAATATGGATCTATAAGAAAAGCTATGGCGGTTGTCTCTTAATTTTTCCTGTTCAATTCAACAAAAAATTTTTAATAATTAATCAAAAATTATTCAAAAACCCAGAAAAAATTATAAGTAGGTCTCAAGCTCGTACCGAACCAGAATACTATAAAATATTTGTTTTTCAGTTTTTCCCGAAAACTTTTTCTTACAATTTTTTTGTATTGTTTTTATTTCAATTTAATAGGAATTTTTAGAGATAGTTTTTAGTATTGATCCGTCTAAAAATAATGTAGACTTTTCCATCAAAGAAATTTTGAATTTGTATGAATTTTTTTTATTTGTTTTGTCAGTTTTTCTTAAAATTTTCAGTTAGTATGTATGTATTTAAATTTTTTTTTTAATAATTTTTTTAGTATTATCATGTTTTTCTTTTTAGTATTTCTTTTATTTGATTTTTCATAATAAATTAAAAAAATTTTTTTTTTTCAATATAATAGAAATTTTTAGACACAGTTTTCTTATGGATCCATTTCGAAATAAGGTAGACTTCTTTATCAGATCGTTCTATCTTTTTTAATGGTTTTTGTTTCTTGTTTTTTAAATATGTTGGTCTCATAAAATACTTTTGAAAAACAGTTGAGCTGATTTGAAAATTCCTGTAGGTAAAATAGTCTCGCTAAAAGCATCACCTGGTCACTCTGTATTAAGTATTAACAACACATTATTTCAGAAAAAACGTTCTTCAACTCATAACAAAGCTTTAAATTTGAATTGGTTCCATACCATTCCGAAGCAATTAAGCATATTAAATTTTATGCTGTATTGATATTGATTGCATTTCACTATAAATAAAAATTAATATATATTTCTTCAACACTAATCAGTCGATAAATAAATACAAAAATTGAGTGGATACTTGAATAAATCCATGAAGCACTTAAATAAAAAAACCATTTAAGCTCAAAGGAAATCCGATCCTTCAGCACTTTTATATGAGAAGGACTATAATATTGCGTTAACAGCGTACAGAATAAAACAAAAAAAAAATTGTAATAATAATAATAAAATGAATATACGATAATTATGCGTTATAGAAAACCAATGAAGTCAATGCTATCGAATAGATGTGTTCCATCAAGCACATTCATTTTGCACAACCGTCAAAGTGTCTAGACGTGCGGTTGGTTGATTTTCCGTTGATGAAGTGAATGTTAAATGTTAATTCACGCCAACTGAATGTATGTATGTAGCTATTTGCTATTGCGTGCGTGTTATATTAAATATTTGCTTTACACTCATACCCAATAAGCAGTAGGGAAAAAGTTCTAAAATGTTTCAGAATACATATGTTGATTCTTAACATAAATAGTCCCGTTGTTTGAAAAGTGAGACTGAAATCGTGATCAGGTTTTTATAATTTCCACAAGGCTTATTAGAAGCCATTCTGTATAGTGGCAGTAACCAAAAGCACACACCAAAGCTTTGCTCTATAGGTTATACGAAACTACGTAATTTATGCTTTAGCCTGAATATAGCTGAAACAACTTTGCAAAACAATTTTATTTTATTTTTAGCTTCAATAGAAGTTCCGAATCATTTTAGAGTAACATTTCTACTGATCCAGGTTGTGTTTGCGACGTTCTAGAGCATATGAAATTTTTTCGTTTGAGAAACAATTTTAAATAAAAATGTTGATTGGGTGCACCCAACTTCCTTCGACCATCACATACAATTTTATTTACCAACAAGTAAAATCGCCTTTTTTTCCGATCGGATATCAATAACACTTAATTTTTCCGTAATAAATTTCAAACTCAAGTGCCAGGAATGCTATAACAGAAACAATTCAATACATACGTACATACATATGTACATATGTACATCGTACACATTATTTTCAAGTGTTAAATACGTTTAAAAAGAACAACAAAAAAAAAAAATAGTGAATAACTAAATAAAATCTTAACAAGCGCTTGTGTTAAAAGCAAGATTATAAATAAATACCAAAATGCACCCACACATGGTCATATACGACTACATACACTTGCGTTCACAATAATAGCAGTGAGTGATTTCTTCCGTAGAGCGCATAAACTAAATTTAATTTTTATGGAAGAAAATACTCAACACCATCAACGAAAATAAATCTAAAAAATGAGGGAAGAATTAGCTATATTTTGAATAAAAATTATAAATCATTATTATTTTAATTTCACTACTATTTTATTGAACACAGCTGCATATACACACAGAATATAGCAAGTAAAAAATAAAAACTGAGCACTAATTCAAATAAAAGTTTTTATCGGTATACATTTGTAAAAATATATGTTTCAATTAGATCATAAAAAGGGCTGCCTGTATAAGCAGCTTATACAGTGACTCAAAATATGATGAACACGTATCAAAAATCGTTTAAAATCAAATCTACTTTCCATCGAACAACTTGAAAAAAAAAATGCTGAAAGAAATATGCTGGCTCAAAAACTGGAGAATGCGGAATAATCCGCTCTAGGCAAGCACGAAGAGAAGTGTTAAAACAAAAACAACAGTAGCAGGACATATGAATTTAGTTTGCACCAAAAGGTATGCCGATATGAAAAAGAACGTACCTACGTCTCCCAGCAGTTTTTGACTAAATAAGAGCTCAGTCGAGAAGAATTTTTAGAAAATTTGGGATGATCTAAGCTTTTGATAATATGGAAAAGGTACTCTAACCAAGTCAGGAAGGATAGATACACATTTCTTTCGTCATCGGCATTGATCATTTCTTTCTTAGTCCAGCTGGTGGTTTCATCGATTACAAAACCATCCAACGCATACAGTTTTTGGTCACTGTACATTAGAACATGTGCGGTAAAATATGTTGTTGGACGCGTGCCTTCATACAAATAGCGCATTATCTCGCCCCTCTAAACAAATAGTAAACTATTTAATTGTTTGGGGCAGTATACTCGTTTTCGTAAAAAAGTACAAATGTAATTTCAACGCTTCCCGCTTTTTTTTTTTGTATCCATATATTTGTTTTGATTTTGTAGTATTTTACCCGGCACACTTTATGGATTTGCGAACGAATGAACGCTGCCAACGATTGATCGCTTAATACACTTAGCTGATTGTATCTTTTTTCTATTAAACCCCGATTGTACAGTGTGGTGATTTTAATTGATATGTACTTATGAACATATGTATGTGTGTAAATACTTTAAGTCTATATATATGTACATATATAGTTCGACTGCAGTCTTCGATCATTTTTTACCACGTGTGGTGAAGGTGAATTAGAAGGTTGAGAATTTTAACAAGAAGAAGATATTGAAGGAGCAAAAAATGAGAAAAAGGAGCGCAATTAAAAGGAGTAGGAGGGCGAAAGTTGAAATAGGACGGGATGAATAAGTAGAACGAGATGGAGTTAGCGAAGAGTCAATAATCTTCTTTTTCTAATCTTCATTATTTTAACCTAGAGATAGATCGATTTGATTATAAATCGATAATCGCAATATATTACTTAGAAATAATATATAAGGTATAGACACCAAACTCAAGTGAAAATCAATTCAGTTAATAGACATTAAAAATAAACCTAATGGACGATTTTCAGATTTTACAAATTCAGATTCGAACTATTCATACCCAAATTTGAAATACACTTTGGTCGAAAAATACAAGTCCCAAAACCCCCAAAAAAAATTTTTTTTTTCAAAAAGCTGTTGTCGAAAAAGTTTTTAGGGCATTAATTTAAGTGGAAGTATGAGACAAATTCGTTTTCATAAATTTTTTGACCAAAACCCAAACATTTTTTTTTTTTTTTTCAAGAAACTGTTATCGCCAACGTCAGTCGGACAGGGTATAAATAAAAATTTTAAATCAAAATTGAAAAAAGTTAAAAAAATTAAAATTCGCAGACTCGAAAACTATTTTTTTGGCTATGCGTAGTGGAACTTTTTGTTCCTGAGTCCAAAACCTATAGAAAAACCGATGGAGGGATATCGGATAACTTTTTTCCATACAAATCGACTCACCCTAATGTACATAGTTTGATTCCTTTCTTTGTGCTTCTCACATATGGCACTATTTACAGATATCGGCTATCGATGTTTAATATTTATATTCGATGAATTCAAAACCGATTTTTACCGGTAGAAAAATTGATCAAAAAAATCGATAACTACAAAAAGTGATCGATAGAAATCGGGTAAAAAATTTCCCCTGGATAAAAGGTAAGTATAACAGCTTTAGGGTGGCTTATCCTTGCTTCGTTTTTTTTTTTTATTTGGAGCGAGTTATCGATAAAATGGATGACTCGGCTGATTTGTTATGCAGCGTTCAAAGTCGTCTAGTCGTTTAAGCTAAAATTCTATTCGATTAATTTTTTGGACTGCTAAAGAATCAGAAAAGCAGCGTTTTGGGAACCTCGACATTGATTCTCTTATGCTCTCTGCAAATATTTGCGTTCCCTCTTTTTTACCCCCTCATTTGATTTGCTGTGAAAAAAATTTCGTTAAATTATTTTGATATCTTTCAACTGTCGCAATTTTATTTGCTTACCAATAAACGCTTCAATCAAAGCTAAAGAAAAAAATTCCACTTTAACCAATTAATTTTGTGCAATAAACTCGTTCACGTAAATTATCTGGTTGTATTTTTTTCGCGTTTTTGCAAAGGCTACTGTTTGTTTTAAATTTAAAATTTTATTAAATTGTTTTTGTTGTTTTATTTCACTCGCTTTTACGCGCTCTCACCATAATATTTTATATCGTGTAATTGTCGCCTTTGGGAAAAGTGTAGCAAAAATGTTGCAAAAATGTTAATTGCACTGATTTTGTTGAAGCAGAAGAGTTAGCTGCCACAATCACTTCGCCTTGAACACCCAACAATTACTTTGGTATTTTAATACATTTTCCAACGCCACTATACTTTTGACTTTAGCGTGGTGTGGCATGCAACAAACTACTCGTTGTGTGTGTTTTTGCAATTATTTTTGAAAAAACACAAAATGTTGTTATATATAAAATGGCGAGTGGAAAAAAGTTTGTTTGTATGCAACCGTGGTATCGTCTGCTGTCGCCTGCTGTTGATTGGCATCAGCAATTATTACCTGTAATTTGTTGTCAGCCATCAAGTGAGAGATGCAGCTTTTTTATTGTTGTTTCTTTTTTGCTCTTTTTTTATATATATATTTATGTGTTTTAAACAAGTTAAACGGTTAAGTAGTTGGCGCTTGTTTTGTTGGAGCTGCCAACTTGCCACATCTGCTTACTTTTTATGTTTCTCTCGTCTGCACAATTACATTCAACGTTTTTCAAAGTCACACTAACAAGTTTTAAGTTTTGTTTAACCTTTTTAAGGTCACGAAGTGTAAATTTTTAATTTTTTTGTAGTATGTTCTCATCTGGAATATTTTACATTGAAGCTTAACAGGCTTGTCGGTTTTGGATAATAACAGCCATTATTCCTTCTCAGCCTCAAATGGGGCCAACTGGGAACACCAAGGTATTTCAAGATATCCTGGATACGATTAAATACCTTTGATGAAAATGAAATGGTGCTATAACTTTGGCTCGATATTTATAAGTACGAGAAGAAAAAGAAGAGATAGACCCACCCACAAGTATACCGCAATGATCAGGTCGATGCGCTTAGTCAATTTAACCATGTCCGATGTCTCTTTCGTATCACAACTTCACTTCTTCCTTGTTTTGATATTGTGATTGACGTCACTCGGCCCGATTGAGTTGCCCCTTCCATTGGATTAGCGGTATTCTACTTTGATGCTACAAATTTTTCGCCCAACTAACGTTAAGTATAGAGTTTTGTTCAGTATATTTATCTAGCTCCAAGGATAAAATAATTGTAGATTCCTGTACCGAAAATCCTCATTAAATCACTCAACGTATAAAAGTGAAATACTCAATGGATCAAGTCCCGAATCCCCTTCGCTTCAATGATTTCAACATCTGGGAAGGATAGAAGAAACCGCGCCAATATTTTCTTAAATAAATCCTTACATAAATGCGATCAAATCCGCTTGCTCTCCTTTATCAACTTCATCTCTTTCGCTTGCTCTCATAATATTATTACATGCTTCAACCGCCACAAAACCAAACCAACCACATAAACTTTTTAGTTATGAAAATATTGAAAAATCTGCTTACCTTTGTTACAGCTTATTTAAGAAAGTTTAAGCCAGATTTTTATCTTAGCGAAATTGTGTACCTACCTGCTCAACATAACATAACTTAACTACCGGCACAATGTTTTCTTCTTCATGCTTGCTTGGGGAAAAGCTGTGCAAATATTTGTCTTCGCAATAAACGTTTCATTCACATACTCAAAGCAGTTCGCATACATTCATACAACATATGCTTTTCGCTTTTTTTGTTTTTTTTTTTTTTGTTGGTCGTTATAATTTATAACTAAAACATTTTTCAACCTCATTTCGGATTTGCCTTGACGGTAGTTGCGACTTCCAGGTTGACGGTTAGCTGAGTTATACTTTCGCGCAGTGAACAGCTGAGATTTTTTTTTTGAGGTGCACTGAACAAAAAGTCGACATGAAATTGAAAATGCAGAGTTTTTATATTTGGATGGTGTATTGTACGATCGGAAAGAAATTTTTGATGGTCCAAGAAAACCAAAGGTTTTAAGAATCTCATTCTTTCAGAAGATACATCGAATTTAAATAATTTCGCGTACGGAGTTAGTTTTGTTGTAGCGCATTGGGCCAAATTAAACAGGGTGGGTCTAAGTATTTATCGGTTATTCTGCTTTGCTTTGATAAGGTCCACGACTCCGAAGCTATACATCATGGCAAATCGAGTGTATTTCGAATGATTAATCCAGCCATTTTATTGTTTATGGAATACTCTCTACCTGCTCTTCAACAATTTCAACTATTTTAATTTTTTTTACGAAAACAAACAAAAAATTTTTTGCCTTCCTGTGTGTGTTCTAAATTCCTGCGATGCCATCACGCCGTTCAGTGATAAAAATCTTTGTTTACGCTCCGACATTTGCATTTTTCTTGCGTTGCAATGTGAGGAACGCACTAAAGCAACGAACGGCAAACAGCACGAAAAATAGCCCCGCATATAAACAAATAAAATAAAATTTACATACATACATACATACATATGTATATACTTAGATATATATATATATATATATATATAGATGCATGTTGGTGTATATAAGTATATAAACATACCAGAGAACGGCGTGAGGTCAGTTTCTCGATCTCCATCTTACCCACTCATTGCCGTTTTACTACTGAAAGTTTGGCATACAGTAAATAATAGAACGCCCTGAAAGCTCGAGATGATCGAAAAAAACCTCGACATTCAACTTAGTAAAAAAAAGTAGTTAGAACTAGCCAACAGTCCAGAGCGATTGACATTCCCTTAATCTTTACGGAAGTATTTTTTGCCGAACAAATTAACAATTACAACAAATTCAACAACTACAACATTTCAGTTATTTGTTGTTTTATGACAAAACTACGCAGCACATTTCCGCCATACTTGCAATTTCGTGAAAACGTTTGCAGTTCTCTGTCAAATGCAAATATTCCATCTCGCTTTCATAGCAGCAGCAGTTGTTGCTTCAATTTGCATGCCTTAAATTGCTTATAAAATTATAAATATGTGCATAAAAATGTAAATATATATGTATGAACATATTAATTGTGTTTGTCATATTGTTGTTGTTGTTGTTTTCTATATCCCAAGTATGTGCAACAACAGCAACATCCACAGTAGCTGATATTTTGCTGGTATCTTTGTCTTTTTATTTGCTGTTATTCAACACCGAATTTCCTGTATCAGCTGCTGTTGGTGTCATTTCTCTTAATTTTTTTTTTCCATTACTCTTGGAATTTTTTTTAATTCACTGGAAATATTAAACAATATATTAGGCTTGTAGTCATTTTGTGTTTAGTTTCCTTCTTTTGTTTATTGTTTTCTTAAACATACATATTGCTATTTGGAGATAAACAACATCAAAAGTACAAGTAATATTTGTGTTTTATTGCTTTAAAATCATGAAACAGCAAAAATAGAGATTAAAAAAAAGTAATGGAACGAAAAAATTGCAGTCTTCGGCAGTAATGGGCTATTTCGGGCCACAAAGGCACAATTACATAAGCTTTATATATCAGCCAATTGTAATATACGGAAGCTATTCAGTTATAGTTATTAGAAAAAAAACGTATGAGGTGTATTTATTGGAGTAGCAGAATGTACGTACTAATGTTTTAAGAATTTTTTTCTGTTTGTGTGTATGTTTGTTTGTTCGCGCATAACCTGAAAACTGTTTTCTAAAACAAATTAAATTTTTATCGCTGTAATCCTAAAAGTCTATCCTCAAGTTTTGAACATATTTTTTTCCGGATTTTTACAGTGGTGGCAATATAAGTTAGCTCAATTGTTTGTTTAGTAGTATACCTCCAGATTTAATAAAACAAAAGTATTTAAGTCGAAATTTCAATAACAAATTAGTTTGCATGAGCTTTTTGGATACAATTAATTTTTGGAGTTTGGTAGTTATTCTCTATTGAAAGGAAAAAATTGCGTATAATTAATTCATGAATTATTACTAATTAACTATCACACATCGTTCATCCCTATATACAGTTTCTCCAAGACAAAATTCTCGATTTTATTGACGTCACATTAACACAATTCAAATTAGAAAATTTGTTTATCACAACCTCGATTCAAGTGTAGAAAAAATTAATAAAATTTCAATATTGACAGTAACGCAAAAATAGAGTGTGACGTCAAATGGACAAACAGCCAGTAGTAGCAATTCAAGTGGAAAAATAATTTTTTCTCGCTTTCAGATTTTAAATAAAAACCGAAGAAGAAAATCATTTTCCTTTTAAATTTCTTGCATGAAACGACAACCTAAATTTCGTTGTTTTATAGGACTAAAAAATACAACAAAAATAACAAAACTATTGCCTTGAACGACATTTGCAAAACGCTTACGAAACTAAATATTTAATAAATATCAAATTTGAGCGTTTGAAAAGCATGAAGAAGTCTTATTTTGGGAGTATTTTAAATCATCTAAAGTAGAATATTAATGCGAGCTTATTTTATGTTTGATTTGCAAAATATTTTCTGAAATTTTTTGAATCCCTGCAGCTTTATGTAAAAGCTCATTCTTACATCTTGTAGACATATTCAACACAAAATCGCTTCCTTTTTTATTTAGAATTTAAACATTCCAGTTGAAGAAACCTCAAATCCACTGTCTCATTTTGCTAATTTCAAATTCAAGTTTGAATAGACTACGTTATGTAAATGCGAATGAAAATATATATAGCCAGATACTTTTCTTTTCAAACATGACTTCCAGCTCAGACATGTACGAGTACCTATGTAGATTTACGTATGCAGACATGTGCTGCCATAGAATACATCCAATATGTATATTGAAAAGAGCTTCTTAAACATGCCTCATCAACTCGATTAGCAACGTGATTGTGTGTTTTTGTTTTTCCCCAACAACAAAACCACAAAATTTCATTACACGTGACAAAGATATATGTTGCGATATATGTATGTAGGTATGTATGTATGTAATGTAGGTAGTGGTGGATTGACTTGAAGCAAGCGTAGGATCCAAATTGGGGGGCGATTTAGTTCTTTGTACCATGAGGGCTCCTTTGTTGTTGTTGTTGTAACGACAAGGAAGGTTTTTGACAATCTTCTTTTACATATATGTGAGATCCTGCGTTTTTGTAACCAGACTAACATACGACTATACGGAACGGAAGGAACTTGCCAAATTATTGATTAGTTAAAAACACTGAGAGAAATACATAAGCAGTTTGAGTATAGCACGGAAGCGCTTAGGACCAGTTAAATAAGTGGTTAAGGTAATTCTAGAGATGAGCTAAGCGGCCCTTTAAAGTGCATGCCGTAGAGGCTTTTAAAACTCTAAGTCCGCTCCGAATCATCTTTATATTTCTGTTTGTTCTCATATCTCCTTTTATGCCGGCCTTTTGCTTCCTACATTCATGTTGTTGCTAATTTTTTTGTTGTAATTGTGTATTATTTTACATCTTAGCATGTTTTTCATTCATATACGCCTACTAGTACAATAGACCGTGCCATAAAATGGGAAAAGAAATTCGCTCTACCCAAATTTGCTGCGTCGTTGGAAGGCAGCCGATAGAGCTGGGACATCTCTGGCACAACCTTGAGGTTGGGTTTTTGCAGCTTTTGATTTATTTTTATATTTGAGATCTTGGAATAATTGTGCTATTAAAACCCGATTTTTAATTCACAACCATACCGTAAAAAAACTTTAAACAATTCGATTTCATTTCCATTTCCGGTACCCTCATTCATAATCGACAGAAAATATTGCGGAATAAATTAATGCATCAAACTTCAGAATCAGTCTGCAGACATCCAAGCTTAAGGGTGATCAAAAATTTTCCTTTTTTGCCACCGTCTAGCTCACATTCATACATTATATACGACGAGCTACTGCACATGTTCCGTCTGTTGTCGCTGTTAGAGCTTCCTTTGTTTAGGCCTTTTAATGCCCGCCCTCTTATGGTTAGGCTTTCAATTGCATATCTTCATACTGGGTGTGTGTGCGCTTTCGTCCTGCGTGTGTCCTGACAAGCGCTTTTGTTTTCATATTTGTGCTAAAGTTTTTTTTGCTTTTCTTTTTTTGCTTTTATGTGTGCGTAGCAAGTTGTTGTTTCTTTTTTCATGCAGACAAGCTGCTAATATCGCTATTTATCGAGTGGTTTTTTTTAGTTGGTGTTGTTTTTGTTGTTTTGTTGCTGTCCTTTTTGATGCCTCTTTTGTTTGTTATATGCTGTGCTACTGATTGGTGCCTCCTGTTGATTTCGGTGGTCTGATTAGATTTCATAATTTTTTTTTTGGCATTTTTTCTTGTGCTTTTTTCGGTTTCCATGTTAGTTGTTTTCTTCATTTTCAAAAAAGCATATTTCTTCCATTGGCATTGATCCCTTAATTCTTTATTCAATTATGACTGCTGTATTTTGATCTTCTTTAGATTGAGTAGAAATGGAGGAAATGTTTTTATTTCAATTAGTACGAGAATATTGGTTTCAGTGCAGGAGTTTATTTTTAATAGCAATTAGTCTAATATGAGATAACTTTGAAAATCAAAATCTCGGGTTTGAATCTACTGAGATATTCTCTTTTATTTGGGTCTTTCCATGTCAAATTGTGATATACCTACATAGTTTCAAGCGGAGCCTTCTGATATGAATGCAATTAAGTGAACATTTTCCTTTTATATTAAAATGAGAGTTCTGCAAAAAAAAACGAAAAAAAAAATCAAAAAAAAATTAAGAATCTTTGCAAATTTAAAATTTTAACTCTTCTCTGGTTTATGAATTTTATTTTTTCAATATTTCTCAATCTAATGCAGTAAAAAAATTAACCTTTTCTCTTTCGAAAATTTTGGATTTTTTCTAAACATTTTTTTTGTTAAATGAATTAAAGAATAAAATTCAAAATATCTTATTTTTATAAGTTTTAGATTTTTCAACAATATGGTTTTTCGAATGGTTCTAAAAATAACTTTTTTAAATTTTATGGATTTTTTTTTTTTTGATTTTGGGAATTTTTTTTTTGATTTTTCAATAATACAATCTTTTGAATTAAAAAAAAAAAATTTTTTGGAAAAAATATTTTTAAAAATAAAATTTAAGATATCTAATTTTAGAAAATTTCGATTTTGGAACAAAGCGTTTTCTTTAAACTGTAATTTTTGAATTTTTTCTAAAAAAAAACTTTTTTGTTTTAATTTTATTAACGCAAAATTTTTTTCTTCGGGAAGTATTTTTTGAACTTAAATCACACCAAAAACCGAGAAAAAAGAAACGTAGACCGCTTTGGATCGCAAGAGGGTAACATTTTCCGATAGATGGCGCATGTTTCGACATTAGACTGGGTCAAATAAAAAAAAAATGTATTCTAAAAATTATATTACCATTTTTTTTTTCAATTAGCCTCAAAATTCTGGAAGACTTACAGATCACTTGCCCTACTTTCTTTCACCTTTCCTTTCAATTCACTCACAACTTAAGTTTTTATTCTTTTCTTTTTGTGACCATCGGTTTTATTAAATTAGCAGCAATATTTGCTAAACAAACCATTTAGTACATTATTACATCATTTCCAAAGCCAATTTCCGGCTCCTTACATTCTCAAATAGTAGCTTTTGGGCTCAGCAAAGTGGAAACTTAGTGAAGGAAAAAACAAAAAGAAAAATGTCGTTTTCCCCATGCGGAAGCTGTGATGTACTTAAGGAGCTACAAATGTTTGTTGTAATGTAGGTAGGGAGCTTATTTACTTAGCATTTTTATGCATTAACGTAATTAAATGAGATTTCACACAAGAAACAAGCGGCGCACAGTGGGGTGAGTGCGGTCAAAACCAATTGAAATTGTTATATCCAAAAGTAATACTGCTTAGAGGTTATGAATGATGTCTCTCAACAGACAAAAAGTTACAATTTTATTATAACTACTTCGGCTGCTAAACTTAAGAACGACTCTCGAAGGAGATATTTTCCATAAATGAAACTTATGATCTCAGCTCAGGCTTTCGCACTCTTTCTGGGAAATCTCTGTTATGGGAAACTCTTTCAGTTCTTGTTCTGCTTGTTGTTGTTGTATAGAGGAATATAAGCCCACGGAAGTTTTTGCGGATGGTTGTCGGAAAAGTAATATTTTACCGGATAAAAATTCGTTAAGCTCGGCGACCAGCATTTCCAAGCGGTAGCTCGCCGGTTTTGGAAACCGTTTAATGTATCGCAGTTTCTAGGTTTTCCAGCTCATGATATAATCCGTCAGCTGTTGGTGCAGTGATATGAAAACATGTGTCCCACTGTGCAGCTGAATCTGACACCACGCTCTCACACACTTTGCAATTTTAATCTGCACTAATTCAGTTCATCTCTTGGCGGCTTTCCTTTTTACTGCTGTTGGCTGCCTAGTCTTTGTTTCGTATTAATATAATTTTCCTCTCTTTACTTCATACACACAATTACACCACATATTCGCAAAGGTGTAGGCACACACACACACACTCAAACCCGCTGAATCCCTTGAACGTATCCTTGCCAATTATTCCCATGCTACTCCCGCTGCCTTCGCTGTGTTACACCGTTTGCCACATATATTCATGTAAAATCAAATCAGCAGAGTAGAATAAGTAAAGGCAGCTCGGATGTTAGCTTCTACGAGTATGAGTCTCAGGATTTTAGTCAAGCAAGTAGCGGACCGCCCAGTTAGCAATGGTGAGTAAGCAAAAGTCTTGAAGTAAATTTTAACTTAAAAAGGCAGCCATAGTCGTAGCGCGGAGGGGCTATTGTGGGAGCTAACCTACTCCAGATTTGATGCCTAGTGAACACAATCGGTTCAGAAGACCAAATTTAATCCACGTTAGGTCAGAAATCTCGCTACCCTAATCTCAGTCGAGATCTGCCTACGACACTGTGCAGAAGTCAAGTTTAAACTAAGGAGTTGTATAACGTCTAAAATAAACAAAAACAAAAAGGTCCTCCGCATACCTCTTTCATTTATTTCTATTTCTCTCTCACAGGTATTTCGTTAGAATCAACGCATATTTTTCCCTTAGGAATTTTTTTTTTTTATTTTAACAATCGCTCTGGTGCTTATTTGCTGCTGGAATTTGTCGTCATCAAGGCGTTCTTGTGTTCACTGTCTTTTATCTTTTAATTGAATATACAATTTTTTCGCTTTAACGAAATGCGAAATACCAGCGGAGCTAAATTCTTTTGTCTGACAATTGCAAAAGATCCACTACACAAAATTTCTATAGTAACGTTGCTACCTGTAGCTAGAGCCGAACAAGAGAGAAACTAAAAGAGAGCGAGAGTACCTACATATTTTTCACCAGTAGACGGCGCTCACTGTTTCAAATTACAGCGGAGTCTCTCGATTTATTGTAGAATATGACGAAGCGTTCTGACGAAACTAGGTTCTACAATTCCTGGTCCTTAGAGCTTTGCTGCTGTTGTACTACTAGTAAGCTCTATAATCTCGTAAGATTTCTTTGCAACTTAGTGTAAAAAAAATTATATCGTTCTGCCCCTTTGAGATGTTTTACTCAGATATGCCAGATTTAATATACTTTCCTTCTGCATTTTCGTAAGCGAATCTCTTTGGTCCTTCAATATTTAGCTTGTTGTGCGTGGTTCTATTCAAGTTCAAATGACTTTTGTATTTATAAGTAATTTAGTTAAATCAAAGTTTAAATCTAAATTATTATTAAAATGTGTTTGTTTATATTAAATAATTTATAAATACGAAGAAGGCTTCTTAAGTAAGTCGTGCTTCGAGAGACAAGAAATGTATTTCTTAATTCTCATTCAACGCGATATATTTAATACACGAGAACGTATTTTGAAGAAGACTTGTTTGCATGTAATCCAAATCCAGAAAACATAGTATTTTTTTAAAAATGTTCTCATGTTGACGTGCAATAATGTCATTGGAATAAAGGCCATTGCCATTATGTCACATGAAAAAATTCCGTTAACTAGCATATTCCAACTACGCCAAGCAATCGGTATTTGGTGCCCAGAAAAATTGTATTTGATGAATTTGTAATTAAAAAAAAACGCAGCAGTCAAAAATTTGAAAAACAAGAAAATTTTTTTTTTTATTTCACAAGTTATGCAAATTTAAAATTTAAAGTTTTAATTTTTCGTGTTTCGTAAAGTTCATTTTTTCATTATTTTGAAAACTAAAAGTATTTGAATTTTTTTTTTTTAATTAAAATTTTTTAAGAAATTTGGATTTTTAAAACCGATTTTGAACTCAAATATTTTCGTAATATACCCATAATACCTCAAGATAACCTGAAAAGCAGGGCGTTTGAAAAAAAAAATGATATTTCGAGCTTAAAAAAAATATTTTTATATGTATATACATATATATTTTTATATTTCATATTTAACTTTTTTAGCTTGGAGCCAAACTGGCCATATATTTTCGTGTTAGTTGAATATAGAAACGAAAATATATTACACAATTTTGTGTTTACAAAAAATTGTTAATGAATCAAAATTTTGCAATTTTGAATTTACTAGAAAAAGAAAAAAAATCGGAAAAAATTCGAATTTTGAAAAACAAATTTTTTCTATTCGGGATAGCTTTAAAAATACCAAAGGCATCAGCAAAAAAAAAATTTTAGTATAAAATTTGAAATTTAAAAATTAAAAATCTTCTGAATCTATAAATTTAAATCTCTTTCTTTTCAAAATATTTTTAAAATGCCCTTACGTACCTTCTCGTTTAAAAATTTTATGTACCAAAGTGTGATATTAAACAACCTTAGAATTTGATAAAATGATGTGTAAGCCAATGCTAAATTTACCATTTCTTTCTTTTCGTTTTAGGTAAGTTTCATATTTGGAAATATTTTGGATGGTGCAATAGCGATGACGTTGATAGTATCAAGTACATATTTCGTAAGTAAACATAAATAAATCAATAAGTATGTCTATAGCAGGGTTGCCATTTAATCACAATATTGTGAGGGCTCAATTCTGACAGATTACTCTTGCGCCAAGATATTTTGTTGTTTTCTCTCAAATCTTTTAGTTACTAGTTATGGTCCTGTTCGATCTTCGCATTGCTTTCCTCTAAATATTGTAGGCAAATGATATTCATATTCTTCAAATCTACCATTTTTGGTACCTGAGTGGCAACTAATGGCAACAAGTGAAATATTTTTCAGTTCATTGCATTCCGCTCAAGTCAACAGCTGGTTTTCTTTCGCCCAACACAAGGTGCGCCATGTGCCTTATTTCAAAGAAAAAGTTATTATTCGGCAGTAAAAAAATGACCGAATTGTTAGCAATTCAAATATGGAAAAATTTCTTAAGAAAAAGTAAAGACTGGGCAAACAATCAATGAATTGCTTGTGCGTACGCATGTGGTATGAACCCAGTAGTTAAATAAACTGATCTAAACTAGTGGATATGCAGAGCACGTTTAGCCTGTTCGATCGTAAATAAAAAGGACTGAAATCGTTGTCAGAAGATAGAAAAAAAATAAAATCGCATTCAAGTTGAGGGGAGTAAAAGTCTGCAGAAAACATCAAAGCATATTTAGTTAGTTCGGGAATGTGCCGTGGGCGGGACCTTATAAGAAACACCATGAAAATTAAAAATCTTTACTCCTTTCTATGAATAGTTGTCATTATCTGCTACAAGTGCTCCTGGTGTGATGGTCTCCTACCACTTTCCGTTCAACTATTTTCTGACTAGTTGTTTCTTTCTCTACTGGATGCACGCTAACGCATTACAGACACATGTGTATATAGCTTTCTGCGAAACTTTTTGTTTTGTTGTTTTCGCTGTTTCGTGTTTTAAATGTATCTTTTTGTACTCATTTGGTTTTTTGTTTGTTTTGACTGAAGTTTTCGTTGCCTGGCTTAAATTATTCATGGGCCCATTCTTAGCTTGTGCACCAACAATGTTTTTGTTGCTTGTTGTAACAATATTACAATCTTATTTTCTTTATACTGTTTTTCAAGGAAATTTCTTTATGCAAATAAATTTTTTTGTATTCAATTTTCACAAACACTTCTTAAGAATATCAGAAATCACAGAGTTCTTCAAAAGTAAATGTAAATAATATCACTCTCACACCCACTCTCACGTTCAATTTCACTCTTAGACTTACTTATGCTCACCGCATCCCACTCACTCACTCTTACAATAATTACTTCTTTTATTCTAACAATAACACCCAATATTATCGTCACTGTTACTTAGTCTTTTTGCTAGTCTCACTTTCTCATTCACTCAAGCTATAATGCTTACTCTATTCTTACTACCACTCTCAGTCTGCTACTCACACTGTATTTCATTCTCACTCTCACGGTAACTCCAGCCATTAAGCTTATCCTAGATCCACTCTCACTCAATTTTTCTTTCATTCCTATTTTTCTTCTCACTCTCTAGTTCACCTAGCTCCTTGCGAGTGAAAATTCTCCATAGCCATTCGTTTGTATACAGATGAATACCATCAGCATCTTTTCCCAAGTGAGCTCTATCGACCCTACTATTTGGTTTTGTGTCAGCTCCTATTTCCGCTCCAGTGGCTACTATATTAAAATAGTTCGTTTTGTCTTGCTACTTTGTTCCGTCTGTTGTTCTGGCTTTCCTTTGTGCATTCGTTGGTGCGTTCAACCGAACTTGTCGCGTTGCGGCATTTACGGAACGTGACTTGGTTTTAAAATTCAATTCAAATTTAGTTTAAAAATAAATTTACTCACAAATTTCGGATATAATAGCTAAAAAACAATGAAATGTCTAAAAAATAAGATGGCAACAGTCTACCGAGTCGGGAGCTACGCGTCGCCAGGGAGATGAACATATGTTTATAACAACGAAGAAACAAACTACACTGTTTTCGAAGTCCACAGAAATGTATTAGTTAATCACTAGAAATATCCGACTAGTTACAAACTAGTTTGAAAAAATACTATTCGAAATTAAAAAGAATAATCGAGTATCCCTCTTTAGAAAACAATTTAGTGGAGATGTTTAGAAAAGAGAGGTATTGAAACCGGACCAAAAACCAAACTAGGAACAGAATGAAAAAGAAACGCAAGCCAAAATGAAATCGAAACCGAAAGCGGAACAAACTCGAAAACGAAATCGAAGGAGAAATTGAAGGGAAGCCAAAAGTGAAACAGAAACGAAATTAAAAAGAGGCATGAATCCAAATCAGCAACAAGAAAAATAAGGTCAAAAAGCGAGATAGAAACTGAATTCAGCGTACTTTGTTAAACCCTCGTCGGATATCGGAACTGATTAGATTTGCGATTAATACTTGTTGTGGGGTATGAAACTTCGACATCCAGAGTTTCCTGCATGCATTTTATGCAACTAAATGTGGTCATTGCAATATTTTGCAAAACATATGTGTATGTACAGTGGTGTGCAAAAAAACAGCATCGAAATACAATATTTTCTTGTTTACAATTTTATTTTTTTTCTTTACATAACATAAAACTAATATCTAATTGATGTAGAACGTTTCGAGGAACATAAAAATAGTACTAACCCATTAACGGCCAAATCAAATCTGCTGGTAGATAATTTTTTCGTTGCCATTAATTAAATAAATCGTGGTTAAATAACAGATTAAATAGAAAAAACCTGATGTAATTTTTAAATTTTGAGAAAATCTGTTCACTCCTCAGATACAGTTCAAATATGAAACATATTTGTGTTTCAATTTTTTCACACGCTACTGTATGTATGTATATATTCTTGCACATTACGGATAACAAAGGCACGCACCTAAAGAAAGCCATATGAGCACAACAAGCATGTGTGTGCGTGTGCTTTGCTGTGGGAGGCAACAAGTCCAAAGCACGCCAACGGGTTAAAGAGCGCCGTAGCGGAAGCGTGAAAGCTCGAGCGGAGGCGTGTTGGAGGGCGTTTCAGATGTATACTTGAAAGGGCACTAAAACTTTTACGACACGCAGCAGTGGAAATTTAAATAAAATTATAACAAAGTGGTAAATTCTCGATACTTTTGGACGGACGTGGCAAGCATTGCGAGCATCTCGATATTGCTGCATCTACAAATAAAACTTTGTATACGTGCTTTGGTGTGGGTGTGTGTGTGTGTGTGTGCGTCTCTTTTGCAACACATATGTATGTACATATGTATGTTTATTGCTATACTTTAGCACAGTTAGTATTTTAGTTTTTACTTGTCTCTCTGCTTTTTTTCCTTTTCTTTAACGTTTGTTGTGCACTTTATTGTGTTTTGTTTTAACTGAAAAAACAATAAAGTTAATACAATGTTGCCAGATTGTATTGCAATTGCACAGTACTAGAGATGGCTTATGCTACGCAAGCTTACATATATACTCTAAAGCATATGCACACTCAAACACATACACGCATGCGCGCATCTCTAGTTATTTGCCTTTAAAAGTTTTGCTCAATTCAAACAGTTCGTGTTACAGGAGATTGGTTTGCTCCCTTTTTCTATATTTTATATTGGCTTTGCAGCTGTGGGTGTATGCATGTTTGTGTGTGTGTGTGCAAACTTTAATTTTAATACATACTTGCCAAATTTTATTAAAAATTTGCTAATACAAAAAAGTTGTAGGAAAACGCAGACAACCAAATACAAAGAGAATTTAATATGCCACCGCAGACGTGCATTTTAGTTAGTGTGAGAGAAAAATAAAATAATATGGGTGATGAAATGCTAAATACTGTTACATATATGTAAAGTTGGCTGGCTTGCAAAAATATGATTATTTTTACTTGAAAATTATTTTATTTTTATTTTTTTTTGTTTTTTATTTCATTAAATTTTTTTTTTATTTAGTTTAATTTAATTTAATTTTATTTTATTCAATGCTATTTAATTTCATTTCATTTTATTTTATTTAGTTTAATTTATTTTAATTTTATTTTATTCAATCCCATTTAATTTCATTTTATTTTATTTTATTTTGTTGTATTTTATTTTATTTTATTATATTTTATTTTATTTCATTTTATTTTATTTTACTTTATTTTATTTTACTTTATTTTATTTTATTTTATTTCAAATTATTTGATTTAATTTTCTTCATTTTATTTCAGATACTTTTGCAAACCAGTAATCAAACCAAAGTAATAAACAAAACGAAATGTTAACGTACAATATAGTTTATTTTCGCACACTGGTTAGAATACTCTAGCAACTAAGCTATGATGCCCTGTCGTCCGATCCATTCTTCTCTACTTCAAGTTTTCCTTTTGTTGTTGTTTTTTACTCTGCCAACAGTGTACACAATATTCTGTCTATATCTAAAATTATGTGTGTTAGACGTTTTGTTTTTTTACAAGTTATCTTTCTATCACAGAACTACAAAGTTTTCGTTATTTTAAATTATTTCAAGTACTAATCGCGAGGTGCCAATCCCATTCATCGCCGCATTTTCAATTCCTCTTTGCTCCCAATAGTTTTTATCAGGCATTTGCTTTGAAAAGTGTTCCTTAATCCTTTCCTCATATACAATACAGTTCCATTGCTTCAAAACCCGATATAGGAGCTGAAAAAATATGAAGATATTATTTTATTGCGAAGTGGGCCTCCACATTGAATGCATGATTTAAAGGGGAAATGCGTTCGGGTCCAATATTGTCTTTCATAATCTTCCAAAAACCTAGTATATGAATTATTAGTTAAAGAGATATTAGATAATTGAGTCAGCCAAAATTTATTTTATAGACTTACCAATGCTTGCTCTTATTCCCTATTCTTCTAATGTCCCAATAATGTTTCCTGTTACATAGGCATGAAATCAAATGTATATTTCCATTGACTGTAAAATGAAAAAAGTATATATGTATATATTTTCTTATAGAAAATATTATAAAAGGACGCCGCATTTGTTTCGATAAAAGGTCTAGCAGCTTCCGAAATGGATATATAAGAAAATCTAAGGCGGCTGTCTCTAAATTTTTCCTTTTCCATTCAATTTGAAAAAAAAAAAAAATTTAAAGGTTCCAAATTTTTGTTAACAAAGTTGGCCTTGAGCGCATTTGGAATCTTTGTTAGATTTTTTTTGCTTGCTTTTATATTTTTTTTCATTACATCTAGTAGTCATAAAACCATATTACATTTTAGGTTTGATTTAAAAGCGTATTCATTTTTTTTTTTATTTGAAATTTGACTTGGCCTTGAACAACATTTGGCTGCGTTCATTTATCGGGAAGCTTGACTGAATAGTTTTTATAGTAAATTAAATTTTCTATAAAGCTATGGAAGGGATAAGTAATTTTTTTTATTCAAATGGCCTATTTTATACAATAGACTCCTTACATAGGGCGTCCTTTTTCTCGAGGCGCATTTTCTGAAAAACAAAAATTAGTAAAATGTCAAATATTGTTCCCTAAAAATCCAGCTGTATAAAGACATTTGTAAATTAAAAGCAAAAACTCCCATAATTCCTTGTTTGAATAAAAAAATCGAAATACTAAGTAAATATCCTTGACATTGTAATCCTAATCCTGATTCAACTGTTCTGATATACAGCTACATATGTATTTAATAAATATTAATGCCTTAAGGAACGCAGTGTGCTCAGAACTTCTTAAACCTAAAATAAATAAAGATTGACTCAATTTTTATAAGTGGGGTTAGACATACCCATACAATCGAACATAAATACTTACGATCGCGAGCCTGCATGTTTGACTAGTGCGGCAGTGCATTTCTTCTTATGGTGGGTAAGCTATCCTCCTCCATCTATGGAAAATAAAAATTGAATTAGTTTACTCCAGAAAAGTTAAAGCAAACAAAATTCTTCAAATACGCATCAATGATTTTTAGTAATTTCTAACGATGACGTTTAACTACAATTAGTTAAGTTAAACATTACCACGAATCCTTCTTTAAATAATCATAATAAGTAATTATATTTGATTACTTTTTAAGTCTTCTCTAGCGAGTAGCCTGACGAACTTAAATTTATTTTATTTGTAATTTGATACCTAAAAGCTCTGATGCAAATAACAAAATAAAGTAATGGTATTTAATTACCTTTCAAGTTACTTCTAGCGAATAACTAAATCTTATTTATATATGTACATAAACTAATGTAATGTTTATGAATGAAAATTTATTTTTTTATTTCGTGTAATTTGATACCCGAAAAATCACATTATAATCCAGCTCTGACACAAATAACCATAGTAAATAATGATGTTTAATTACTTTTCAACTAACTTCTATGATACCATGATTCTATGATTACCAATTACTCAATTTATCTATTAATTTTAATTTTATACCTAAAGGAACCAGATTACTATACTACGCTATAAAATGTATGGCCTTACTTACATTTCGATGTGCCATTGCATTACAATCCAACAATTATCCGCAGAAAGTAATGACGTTTAATTACTTTTCAAGTTACTTCTATCGAATAACTAAACGAATTAAAATTTATTAAATTTTTTTTATTTGTAATTTGATACCTAAAGGAATCACATTAGTATCCAAAGTATTTATAGTAATGATATTTAATTACTTTTCAAGTTACCTACTTCATTGATATTTACATGTTGAAAAATTTAATCAATTTACATATTAATTGTAATTTTATACCTAAACGAACCACATTACTCTCCTACGCTTAAAAATGTATGACCTTACTTACATTTCGATGTGCCATTGCAGCTCTGCCTGTATTAATTTTCCACAAATTAGAATTAAAAACGTGTACAATAAAGTTCATAACAAATATATATGTTTCTATCTATGTACATATGTATACCTTCAAAGCAAAAATTGATGAGTTAAAAAATTTATTTTCAAAACTAACAAATTTAAAAAATGTTTTGTTAATTTTGGAGCAAATGCTGCTTAGTTAAAAAGGCTTTAGCATGCAGAAGTAAGTTTGGAACAAAGTAGTTTTTAATGTTTTCATTTTTTTTCTTGATGTGATTTGAAAATGATTTTGTTAAAAAAAAGTTCGCTTTTATTGTTGTACTTGTTGAAGCAGCAGAAAATTGAAAACTCGTGTTTTGCATTTTTTTTGAAAAATTATATAAATTAACCCTATTGCGCCACAAATAATTTACACACCAGAAAATATTGCATCTTATAGGCGTTCAAAGCACAAATCCATTCTTTATGGATATTTAAGCTTTTAGCTAACTCAAAAATCCAACACAGCGTTACCCAGCACTATGAAATTGCCCAAACATTAATACATACATAGCTATGTTGATATATACAAAAATTTTGAAGTAAAAGTAAATTAAATAAATGTTCACATAAATGATTTAGTATGTTTATGGTTCACTACACTTCAATTCCTTTGCCACACTTGGCTGCTCTTTACTTATGGCTGCGCTCATTCGCGGACTTATGCGCCACTTAACTTGGCTCATTGTACCACTAGCAGCAGCAGCAGCGGGGGCCATGGTTTGTTGGGTGACCGCATCTGGTCGTTGGACGCCATACAATTTTGTACGTAAATATTAACGAATTTTCATGTATTTAAATATGTGCGCGTGTGGTAACCCTGTAGGAAACATTTCTAGTTTTAAAGGAAATATTTCTAGTTTTGAAATGGTTTTTTTCAGGGAATTCAATATACAGTGGCTTCCACAATTATCTCAAAAACTTACTATCTCAATTGAGCAAGTATTCGTATTTAGTTTAGTTTGGGTATTTTAAAAACAATTTTGAGGTTTGAGTCCATCCCTTCTCATTGCTCATTTCTTTTTTTTTCAACAAGTGATGATCTATAATCCAGTTCCACTTCTCGCAAAGCAGCTTCCAGTCCTTTCAAACACTTCTCATTTTTTTTTCGCTGCAGGGTATGTTAAATTCCACGCGCTTGCATACTCAGCCTTTCCGTCCTACTTTCATGAGAGCAATATACGCGACCAATTAAATAGTTGAAATAAACTGCCAAAAGCTCATTCAAATTTTTTTTAATGTATTTGGGGTTTCTTTTTAAAAAATTTTCAAATTGCTTGTTTTACTTATTTACTTTCTTTTGCTTTTTTCTTCCTAAATTATATTTACATATGTACTTGTTTGTTGACATTATAGAGCTTTGGAATGTATTTATTTTTTACACAACAATTTTTTTTAAATTCCAATAAAAATTACTTCATTTATTGGACTTAACTGGTCCATAGCATACAGACAGTGCGATTCCCTCTAACCTCCTGCGATGAGTTGAAATTAAATTTGTTTTTTGACATATTAACTTGAGCTTTTCAGTGTACTGAGACACAAACATCTCCTTAGAAAAATCTCTTTGTAATGCACCTTTAAACACAATCTTTAGGCTTTCTTAAACTCTCCTCTGAGAAATATGTCTGCTTTAGCATTTTTCGATTCTATTTTATTTTGACTTCTTACACATTTTATTTTTGTTCACCTACTTTGTACTTTGGTTTTATATTTTTTGTACCTTGTAAGCTTATCATTTGAAAAGTATCTTAAATATTTTTCCAAGCAAATATGTAGGTATGTTTATCTAAAAAGCGAACTTCTTTGATTTTCATATACCTATTCAGTCATTTGTGCTTAAGCAAGAAAGTCACATCTTTTCTTATCCTGCTTGTTTTCATTTAATTTCAATATTTTATTGTATATTCGAAATTTCATTTGATATATTTTTTTAGCTGAGCTGCAGTTTGCAAACAAAAATAATAACAAAAGATTCTTAAATTTTCATACGAATGTACGTAAATCAGGAGAATAGCAAAGCCCATATTCGGAATTTTCAAAAATATGTACTGGTTATAGATGGGCATAATGTGCTTAAAGTGCACTATTTTTTTATTAAATTAAAGTATAACGTGTCGCAATAAAAATGTTGCTCCTACTTTTATTGCCATTCAATGCAGCCATTTTTATGTGATTTAAAAATTTTAAATTAATTTTAGCCACATTAAATGAAGTGCACTGTGCCCATCACTGATACTGTTGTTTATACACGTGAATATACTCATCTATTTATATTTAAATATTGTAAGTGACAAAATTGATTTGCATACAAATCCATCAAATGCAATTTACTTTTGCAGCTGTTAAAAAAATTTGATTTAAAGGTGGTAAGGCATGCTATATGTTTACATACATACATACATATATACATACATACAAATTTTTAACTATGTACATTGTACATACATACATATAGGCTTAACAGTTAGTCAAAATGAAATGTGTGAAATATGTCAAGTGCCAGATGGAAATTAGAAAATTTTCTATATACATACGTTTTATTTAGATTTATAAACAAATTGTATTATCAATTTTCCTATGTTGACAAATCCAATATTCTAGCCATGATTCTAGCTGTTCTTCATTGTAAAGCAAAACAAAAAAATGTACATATTTTTTTGTTTTTAGCTATGTTTGATATTTGTTCACACACCAAAATTCACTGTATTAAAAAAAAATTATTTTCAAGTATTTTTCAAAATTATGAAACAATTTTTGAAACAAAAAATCAGAAAAGATCTATTTTTTTATTTAATTTTAAAAATGGTCTGCAACTATTTTTGAAAGTTATGAAACAAGTTTTGAAACAAAAACCTGAAAAGTTTTGCTTTGAGAAAAAATTTTGAAAAAATATTTGCGCTTTGGAAAAAGAAGTGATAAAATTCGTTTTAATTACGATTAATTTAAGTTATATTTATTGTAAAATTAGAATTAACTTTATGCAAATTGCAGTAAATAAACTAGTTACAAAACGTTTTCTAAATTTTAAAAAGCACATTTTTTAAACACAGTTTTAAAATTATTCCATAAAAATAAAATTTATTTCAAATAAAATTGAGAAATTTTTGAGAAAGTGTTGTAGAAAAGTTTTCTAATTTTTGTAATATTGTGAATTCTCGATATAATATATACCATCAAAAAGCTCTTTAAAAAAATGTATATTTACTTACATATGGTTTTTTTTTCTAACTTTTGAAAATTTTGAAAAAGTATGTTGAGTTAAAAATTAGGAATTGATTTCCTTCAAATTTTATAAGATAAATAGTAATAAAACTCTTTATAAATTTAAAAAAAATATACTTTTTAAACTGGATTTTGAGATTTTTTATGTCTTAAGAATTTTCCAAAAAATAAAACAAATTTTACGGCCTATATATTTTTCAAGTACACTGGTTCGGAACGAGCTCCAAAATTATTGTTGTTTTATTTTTTTAATAATTTATTTAATCATTATGTAAAAGTTTTTTATTGAATTGAACAGGAAAAGTTTAGAAACAACCACCATAGTTTTTTTTTTCTAGATCCATTTCGGAAGGTGCTAACTTCACTCATCAGAGAAATTTTGGCACGCTGGGTTTTGTTTGTCTTCTAAACAACCCGTTCAATTAACTTTCTACCATATTCATGACCAACAGCGCCATCTGGCTGAAAGCTGTTTAATCATGGTGAATTTTTTGCAAATCTGTTTTAGTATCACAGTTTAGCCAACCATGTGCTCTGGTATTTGTTATTGCTCTTGTCAAACAAATTTATTAATTTTATTTAATTACGGTAATAAGGCAATACTGCTCGAAAGAATTCTTTATTAATAAACTAGGTCTAGTGGCTTTTTATTAAATATTCATATTTTTAAAACTTTCAGTTAATTTTAAAAAGATGACAGCCCTATTTAGTAAAGTTTTGTGTGTTCATTTCACTTCATTTCATTTATTTTTTTGTTTGTTCATGTGCTTGGAAAAATAATAAAGTTAATGAAATAGTTCAAAAATGGTTTCAAATCTAAAAAAAACTATTCAGTGGCAACGTCAATATATAAAGAGCTTGAGTTTTAGTAAATTATCTATTTTAATGTAACATTATTCATTAAAATGGCCCTCTTTGACGTGGTAGCGGTCCCCAATCAAAAATATTTTATACAGAAATTTTTTTTAACAAAGTTTTAAGATAACTTACAAATTGGTGGCATCCTTATTGCAGCAACTCCAGTGGCAACACCAAAGTATACGTATATGTAAAATGATATCGTTTTATTTTTGGGTTTCCACGGCAATAGTTATATATAAATATACGAAGAGTCTCTCTTTCTCAGGTCGTAGTATTGAAATAAAATTTATTTATTTATTTCTGTCATCCAAAAGGTTCAACATACTTATATTAAAACACAAATGCGCAACTTATTTTCATTTGTGCGTCACACGCGTAATATGATATGTCACAGAATTGTTTTATTGCCTCTCTAAATTAGCAATTAAGTCGTAGACGCACAATTGTTTTGCATAAAAACTTTTAATTGCCTACGCTTGTGTGAGTTAAAAATAGTCTATACCCAAATGAGTATCGGAGTATCGAATGAACTGTGCCGAAAGAAAGATATTAAATGTGCCCCAGAGAGTTATGGAATCAGGAAAAGTTCAAGAATAAAGCTCGCGTTATACTTGCATAGGATCACATCGCATTGCAATGCAATGCTTTTGAAGTATAACTGGGCCATTAGAAAAACTCAAGTGTATGAGAGAGTAGGAGATTTTTAAAAAAATTATGGTTCTCTCTTTCTTCATTTAGGATCAAATGGAGTCGGATAGTGTGCTTTTCATTGGGGTCTGCATACTAAGCTTACACAAAATTATGAGAAATGATAAATCCCTTACTTTTATTTATAAAATATATGTATGTGCCAAATGTTTGCCCATAAAATTGTATTTCCCATTAAAAAGGCTTAAACAAATTCTTTTAATGCACAACTTAAGTCAGCGCTGTGTAAGCAATACATAGTTGCTGCGCTCTTTTTGAGTTCATGCCACGATACAATATTTTGCCTGCCTCTTTTAGCCTACTTCATACTCACTCGTTGTTTATTAACACATTCGTCCTTTTCGTGCTCGCCTTATCAAGCATTTGCCGTTTCTCCTTAACAAGTAAACTAATACACAGCATAGCTTTTGCAGCGCTCTGTTTGCCTTGCTCTCCAACCATGCCCATCCAGCCTTCACCTCTTTTACATTCAGCAAACACTTTGGTTTTGCCGCCTCCATTCGCTACATTCATTAAAATATTGTTGATGTCCATTTCTACTCTACTTATGGCAAGCATCATCAGCAACAGCTGCTACCGATTGTCGGGGCAATCAACTGCGCCCTATCCTTTCTTCTTAAGTATCATTTATAACTGCTGATGCTTAACTCAGCATTGTTGTTGCTTTTTGTATTTCAATTTCATCTTTAAACGGACGTTGAAATGTTTAGGCTCGAATGCTTGACTTGCTTTCTAAATAGTTTAGGAATATCACCAAAAAAAAATTTATTAAACAGAATCAGTTAAATTACCGTAGCCCTTTTCCCTGAAAATAATCGTAATTGTTGGCATAGTGCGTAAATGTAATAGGAACTGTAACCGTAACCGTAGCCGTAACTATTAATATAATTGTCACGATAATTTATAAACATAATATTATATGGATTTGGCACCATAAACATAATATCAAATGTAAACGTGACTGTAACCGTAATTTTCACCATAACTAGAATTGTAAATGTAATTTCCACCATAACCGTAAAGGTAACCGTAACCATAACTGTCACCACAATCCGTATAAGTTATAACAACTGTAACTGTAACCGGAACTGTAATTCGTACCCGTAATAGAAGATGTAACCATAACCACAACCATTGCCGTAACATTATAAGAAATGTAACCGATTTATTAAACAGAATCAGTTAATTTACAGTAGACCTTATCCATGAAAATAATAGGAACTGTAACCGTAACCAAACTATAACCATTATTGTCACAATAACATAATAGCAAGTGTAAACGTAACTGTAAATGTAATTTTCACCATAACCGTAAAGGTAACCGTAACCGTCACCGTAACCGTCACCGTAACCATTACTGTCACCACAATCCGTATACTTACATAATAACAATTGTAACCGTAACCGTAATTCGTAACCATATCCATAACCATTGCCGTAACATTACACGAAATGTAACCGTAACCGTAACTATTACCGTAACTCAAGGAGTTCCTGGCGTACCCTGTAAAAAATATCCCGATCTCTTTCTTCAGAATTGACTCTCAGGCAGTTTCGAGGGAGGCGATACCAATCCACAACTAGCCCCTACTTACTTTCAAATTCCCTTTTCATTAGACATTGATTTTCTGCACTAATGCTAATTAAGAAAACAGCCCAACGCAGCCCAAAGACACACCAAAGTTATACTTTTGTCCTTTCCTATTTAGACTTCGCTATACATATTAACAGTTCATTTCCTCTCAATTGCAACTACCTTACCCAGCGAAGACAAACAATTTTTCAACTTTCCATCGACATAGTATTTGTGAACCCTTTTTACGCACTCTAAAATGTTGCCAATTAGGCACAAAACCATACACCTTCGAGGCATATTAGCGATTTCTGCTCTAATAATTTTTTCATCTGTTACATTTCTCTCTTGTCTTCTTCGCTTTCACTACATTCAAAGACATTCTCATGCTCTTTTTACTCTCCGCGAAATTGCTGTTGATTACTACTCTTTCACTTGAGTGGAGGCCAAAGTGTTTAGCGGCAGTGGGCGTAAGTTTCGCACTTTTGGCTATTTATCGAAGATACGGGCGCGTTTTTATTGTTTTCTTGTCTGTGAGTTGCTGTTTGTTTTCGCTCTATTATGGTTTTGTTGTTATCTCACAATGTAGCATACAATGCATTTGCTTAGTTTTCATCATTTTCCTTTCATGCATTTTTCTCTTTGTCTTCATCGATATATCCTTTCTTTGTGCGTCGCATTTATTTGTCTTCAGTGCAGGCTTTTTCTTCTTTTCCCAAAACTTTGTTGTGGTCTATTTTTTTTTTGCCCAGTATTTTTTAATATTCTGCTAATCATTCTTTCGCATTCCGTTTTTTTTTTATTTCATTTCTAATTCGAATGTGCTGTAAAGGCCTTTTTGAAAAAGTTTTCGCGAAATCATTTGGCTCTGAAGGGTTGCCAGATCAAAGTTATGGAACTTTAGTCTGAAGTATCAAATGGACTACGAACAGCAATTTTGACGGGCTATTTACAATTTCTTGAATGAATTCAAAGATAATCTGGACAAACAGAACTGTAGTATGGAAGTCAAGGCCTGATTTCCTCTGTAATGATGTTCCTCTCTGAAGGGCATTTTGTTTCCGCACGTCTGCCTGTCTATGATGAACTCTTTGTGATGAGTTGAATCTCTCTTGTAGCCGAAATTATAAGCTCAACCTTCGAAATCGTTGGACCGTCCTTCAAAGCAGGTCGCTTTCGGCAAGAGCTTTTTATAACAATTCCGATAGGTCTGCTGTCCTCCAAGATTCTTTGTCCGCTTCTTTCTAGCCCCCATTTTTTTTTTCAAAAAAGATGACTGATTTGAAATAACCTAAAACGACCACAAGTCGGTAGTGAGTAAATTATACCAACAAGCTCTGTTTCGCTCGCTGATTAGCCATTTGAAAGTTTTCTTTATTATTAGCTTTGACCACAAACATAACTCAACGAACTCCAAAATGTTTTGAGTGTGAATGTGGATTTTTTACCGCACATAGAAACTTTTGTGGCGCTCCGGTGACTTGAGCATGATAACTAACTCAGCTGACCTTAAATGTGTAAAAGCAACTTTTTAAAGTGTAACAAAAAAACAAAGCCCTCATCCTTTCAATATAACATAAAACAACAACAACAATAAATTTGTTTTATAACAATGAAAAAAAAAGATAAAAGTTTTTTACTGTCTGCCTAACCAGCGTACCCAAACGACCGAACTAGCCACAATGGTGTGAAGAAGCATTTAACACCAATGACCGTTAGAATGTTAGGTAACCTTGTGTTTTTAGATTTTCCGCTTTTGTTGTTGTTGTTTTCACATTTGCCTGGTTTTGCAAGCAGTTGACCGATTCAACACATTAACGCACGAAGTAAAACACGTCACCGACCTCACAAACTACGCCGTTGGTTAGCATTCGTATGAAGATACGAGTACGATTTAGCAGCAATGCAATCAACCAGCGAGTCGGGCAGCTAAATACATACATACATAGGTACATAAATATCTAATATCCTAGCTGATCGTTCAACGTCAGTTTGCTTAAAACTTGAGCACAGTTGTACGAATAATAAGCTAAACACAAGGAAATTCAAAACTTTTTGGCAATAAAGTTGCTTTTGTTTTGGCCGCATTTGTTGAGGGTGGCTTCAAAAGTTGTTTGTGTTTGTGTGTGTGGGTAAGGGTTCCTCACTAACTTTTGACTGCGAATTTTCAGTTTGGTCAAAAGAGCAATATGCAGGGTGTTGTAAAAATTAAACTTTCGCGTAACCCATTGCCCTTTCGGGCATAAACAATGGTTGGAAAACTGTGGAAATGCGCCCAATAGGCCGGACAAGAAAGGCGGGTCAAAACAGCAAATGTAGTAGAAGAAATTTTGTGCCAAATGTGTTGCGGTTGAGCTGTTTACTTTTGTGCTTTTTTGCGCTGGGGTCATAAAAATTTTTCTTAAAGATTTCGCGATTTGTTTGATAATTTCTACTTTTAAGGTGATTTCTTAAAATTGTTCAATCAAAAATTTTTTTGAATCACTGGCAACACTAATTTTTTTTCTAAAAAAATATACATTTAACTTTTTAGTATGGTATAGTTAACAATTGGCAACCTTCTTTTTGAGGTCTTGCAATTTTTATTAATTTAAATTTTAAAGCTAAAAGGTGGTAATATTGTTTTTTCTATATTTCTTTTTTGTTTAATAAATGGCAACTCTATTTGATTTTTTTTTTGTGTTATACGCGTTTTTTATTAGTGATTATTAAATTTAACCTAAATTTTTACCAACATGTAAAGTTTCGTTTCCCAGAAAACTTAATATAGATATTTTTTAAAAAGTGGCAACACCATTCCCTTTTGTTTTTAAAGACACTGAAATGCTAAAAATTAAATTTTTGCCTAAAGCTACTTCCTTGTTGTCAACTTCAATTCAGTTAATGTTTTGGGAAGATGTGGCAACTCTGCTAAGCATATTTATCTCTTAATTAGGCCAAAATTTATTCCCCTGACGTTACCCTTGCGTTGAAGCTCAGCACGCAATTTTTTTTGTTTATCTCAACTCCAAAAAGCTAAAAGCGAATAAGATTTTGCACGTGGTGGCAACCCTTTAATCGATTTTTTGGGTAGAAGACATTTCAAAAACATGAGTAATGTCACACAATTTTTTTAGTAGGTTCCACATTTTTCTCGTTTATTATACCTACATTTTAAATAATTTTTCAAATTAGGTGGCAACTCTATTTTTTTTTGAATCGTTTTAGTGTTTTTAACAAACTCAACTCAGATTCGCATACAACATTTTAATCATTATATTTTTTCAGTTATTTATAACAAATTTTTGAATAAGTGGCAGCTCTGTGTATGGAATTAAGTGTAACTGCTTTAGATCTTTTAACAATAAAAAAAAAAACAATAAATAAATACTTCTAACTTCTAAGTTCTGAGTGCGTTATAGTTATCAAACGCACTTTATTTACAAACAGAAAATTTCAACTTGTTAAGCAGTGCTTTTTTCCGGTTTTTCTCGGTAGTTGAAAACTTAAACGCAACTGTAGCTAAACATCAACAATCTTTTTCGCTAATTAACCACTTAAAATATTTTAATTCTTCTATATCATTTCCCTTTGGCAAGTATAATTTATTCCGCCACACTTACCGCCACCCCCCTTCACTTTGCATGCCACACCAATGACGATGATGATGATTGTAATGATGAATACAATTGTGAATTTAATTTCCGCCCAACAAGTTTTTAACTTTTCAACTTTTTTTTTTATGTAGACGAAAACTTTTTAATATTATTTAAATTATTTGATGGTTAGGTTTGAGTGGCTGCCATACCGGCACACTTAGGCCAGTTGTAGTAGGCCCGTTGTGATACCACAGAAAGACACCGTTACTCCTCATCCTCGAACCACTTTGTTGACTTGATATAGGTCATCAAGTCCCTGACGTCCAGCTCCGCTACTTGGCGAAGGTTGACTAGATAGGAGGCTCCCAGATAGCGCCGTCTGACCTCGGTTAAGGCGGGACAGGCGCAGATTAGGTGTTCGACTGTTTCCTCCTCTTCATCCTCTTTACAGCTTCTGCAACACCGACGATAGGGCACTCCCATTCTCTCCGCGTGTTTGCCTATGAGGCAATGTCCGGTTAGTACCCCTATTACTTTGGATATTTCATCCCTTCTTAGAGTGTAGATTCGACGAGATTTCTTCGGATCCCATTTTGGCCAGGTCTGCTTAGATATCTGGCAACCTGCTGTTTGCAGCCATCTTTTTTTGGCTTGGTCGTAGATGTATTCTTTCAGCAGTAGCTTGCATGTGGCGAAGGGCATCCCTAAGCGTTCTTTATCTGGAAGAACCTGCTCGGTCGTGCCCTGCCTGGCAAGTTCGTCTGCCTTGCAGTTTCCCTCGATGTCCCTGTGCCCCGGGACCCAAATGAGGTTCACACAGTTCTGTTGGGCCATCTCCTGCAGAGATCGGCGACAGTTTAGCGTGAGTTCAGAATTGAACGAGTACGAGCCGAGAGCTTTGATGGCCGCCTGGCTATCACTAAAAATAAAAATTTCTTTGCCGATAGCGTCATTCCCTATCTTTTTAGCTGCCTCCCATATTGCCGAGACTTCAGCCTGGAAGACACTGCAGTGATCCGGTAGTCTGAAAGACAGTTCGAGGTTTTGGTCCTTTGAGTAGACCCCTCCTCCCACTCTACCGTTTAATTTAGAGCCGTCGGTGTATACGGACACACCGCCTTTCGCCGTGAAGCAATTATTAGGCTCCTCCCAGTCTTCCCTCCTGGGAATACGTATATTGAAGTAACGGTCATCAGCTGTTGTTGTCGCACAGCGATCCGTTCTTGTTGGAAGAAAACTATATTGGTTCAGTATGCTAGAATGCCCCGTGGTTTTTGTGCTCCAGCAGGACGTTTCCCTCAAACGCAGGGCTGATGCTGCCGCTGCTTGGTATCCTGCAAGGTCTACAGGCAGTTCGTCAAGGATGACCTGAAGAGCTTCACTCGGTGCAGTCCTCAGGGCCCCACTGATACTGATCATACTGGACCTGTGGACCTTGTCAAGTAAGTTTCTGTATGACGCCTTGCTCAGGGCAGGCCACCATACTACGACTCCGTAGAGAAGTATGGGTCGTATAATCGCAGTGTAAATCCATTTGCAAGTTTTGGGACCGAGTCCCCATTTCTTCCCAATCGCTCTTTTACACGTGTATAATGCTATGTAAGCTTTGTTTTGACGCTGAACGACATTCTCTTTCCAGTTCAGCTTTTTGTCTAGAATTACGCCTAGGAATTTCGCCTTATCGGCTAGTTCAAGGCGCACCCCGTTTAGTTCTGGTAGAGCTAGGGGTGGTATTTTGTACCGTTTGGTGTATAGAACAAGTTCCACCTTCTCCGAGTTGACGCTTAGCCCGCATCGAGAGGACCATGAGGCAACCTCCCGTAGAGCTGCCTGCATCAGGTCGCATAAAGTTTGTGGGAACTTGCCTCTGTATGCAATGGCCAGATCGTCCGCGTAAGCCACAACCTTCCCGCCTCCCCAGCAGGTATCTCTTAGCAGCGAGTTCACTGTGAGGTTCCATAGGAGCGGCGAGAGGACACCTCCTTGTGGTGTGCCCCTTGTGACGTAGCGTTTCATCTCAACTTCCCCAAAGGATGAGAGTATTATCCTCCCTCTTAGAAGTTGATCGCTAAATCCCACCAGGGATGTATCTATACCCAAGTTTGTAAGGGCTATGTTAACGGCTTCCGGGGTTATGTTGTTGAAAGCCCCTTCAATGTCCAGGTAGGATACCAGGCAATATTCTTTGTTTTCCAAAGATGATTCAATTACAGAGACTAGGCTGTGAAGCGCCGTTTCCGTTGATCTTCCCTTGGTGTACGCGTGTTGATAGCCCGATATTAGGTTGCTATCAATAGTGGTAGTGAGGTGGTCGCTGATTATCCTCTCCAGAGTCTTGAGTACAAAGGATGAGAGACTGATGGGTCTGTAGTCCTTTGGCTCGTAGTGAGAGGCCTTCCCTGCCTTAGGGATAAAGACCACAGTTGCGCTTTTCCATGCACTCGGAATGTGGCCGAGAGCTAGGCATGCTTTGTAAATATGACTTAACCATTTGGCTGTTGTGTCCAAGGTAGTGATAAGTTGTGCGGGGATGATCCCGTCAGGTCCGGCAGCTTTGAAAGGCTTAAAACTTTTCACTGCCCATTTTACCCTTTCCTCCGTTATGGGTATGTTCACCGCCCGGTTCGTTGCAGGTATTGTCGGTGCACTCTGCAAGTTTCCCGGGAAATGTGTATCCAAGAGCAGCTCTAGGGTTTCCCCTTCTGAGCTGGTCCAGGTGCCGTCAGATTTTCGCAAGAAACTCATAGCGGTTTGCGTCTTTGATAGTATGCACCTTAGTCTCGAAGTGTCCTCGACACTTTCAACACCAGTGCAGAAGTTCTTCCACGAAGTTCTTTTCGCCTGTCTTAGAGCCTTTTTATAGGTTCTTAATTTTTCCTTGTATTCCAGCCATTGGAGCTCGGTGTCGAGGCTCTTGGCTGTGTTGAATTGTTTCCTGCAGGATATGCGAAGTGAGTCCAAGTCTTGGGACCACCAATGAGGTTTACGCTTACCGCGCGCCGTTGGCACTGGGCAGGCTTGCTCCAGGGCATTCGAGAGTGCCGAGTTGAGGGTTGTGACCAGATCTTCCAGTTCCTCAGTTGATGAAGGAATTTGGGAGGGTAATTCTGGTAGTTCCCTAGTTAGTATTTCGTTGTGTACCTCCCAGTTTGTGTTACGTAGGTTACGTCTCACAGTGGGTTGTTCCATTAAGAAGTCTAAAACTATTTCTATATATCGGTGATCAGAGAACGAGTGTTCATCAAGAACGCGCCATTTCCTGACCCACCTAGAAGTGCTTTCGCTACAAACAGTGAGGTCTATTACCTCTTTTCGGTTTTTAGTAATAAACGTTGGCTCATTGCCTACGTTGCAAACTACCAGGTTAGTTGTAAGCAGGTAATCAAAGAGTGACTCACCTCGATTGTTGATATCGGAACTCCCCCATTGGATGTGATGGGCATTCGCATCCATTCCGATGAGTAAGTGGCCGTTGCTGTGGTCGGTCACTAATTGCCTCACGTTGTTTTGTGGTGGAGGTTCCTCTGAGTCGTACGGCATGTAGACCGACGCAAAGGTTGACTTCGTGCCGCTGGCGGAGATAATGACCACCGTTGCGTCGCCGTTGCTAAAGTTAGGTAAGAGAAATGTGTTTAGCTCAGACTTAACCAAAATACAGGTTC
Source organism: Sphenella marginata (assembly GCA_951509765.1). Classification (NCBI taxonomy): domain Eukaryota; kingdom Metazoa; phylum Arthropoda; class Insecta; order Diptera; family Tephritidae; genus Sphenella; species Sphenella marginata. Next base: position 18,510,388 of record OX608080.1, on the reverse strand, counting down.
TAATTTTACCTTTATCATCAGCTCGATACAGCTTGAATCCATTGGCCCCCAGACCGCAAACCCTTGAGTTATTGACCCAGGGCTCTTGGACGAGGACCACATCGACGTCGCCTTTAGAAAGGCGACTTATTAGAGCAGCTGACGCTGCTTTAGACTTGTGGAGGTTTATCTGGAGCACTCTCATCCCCATGAGGACTGTGCCCAGACTCCCCTTCCACCACCGTGACATCTAGGTCCTCCCCGTCGGACTCAAGCAGAGCATCCTCCATCGTCAAACTGCTCAGTGCGCCTGCGCAGTTTGACGTGGCGGAAGCCATGCTCTCCACGTCGGAAAGTTCCAGGTCTTCGGTCGCCTCTGTATCAGTGGCGCCCGTTACTCCAGCGCGCTGTGCGTCGCCACGATAGACGTGTATTACGACCTCCCCGATGCCGTAATACACCCGACCATTTCTTTGTTGAAGAGGCTCGATAGACTCCCTGTTGAGAGCCAGGACTACCTGCCTTCTAGGCCCTACCGCGTCCTCGACCAGAACGACACTCCAGTCCTGCGTCGGAAGAGCCGGATTCATCGCCTGCAGCATCCTGAGAATCCTCTCAGGCTCTGCAGGGACCGATGGAACCCATGCCCTTGCCCTCGGCCGGGCTGGAATGTCCCTCCAGTTGACGACCTCTAGTCTTGCTCCGGGGTAGACCTCACCCAGCCTTGCGACAGCCGCCCGGTATAGGTCGACCGTCCTCGAATCCTCGCAAGCGAGGACCTTGACCTGCCCCTGGTACCATCCCGCGTCGGACCCCCTCGGCGGAGTGCCCGGAGACTCCATCAGAACGTCGAGAACGGCGTTTCCGATTTCGTTCCGGACATACGGCCATCGGTCTCTGGGGATGGCCCCACGGGCATTGCCACGGTCCAGAATGCCTACAAGGATTCGGTCCTTGGCCACTTCCGCAAAACTGAGTTTAGCTACCCCAGTCGCATTTTGGTGCCGTTTCGGAGGAGGTTTCATTTCCTCATCCGATCTTTGGCGCTTATAGGGGGTCGAGCTTTCCCCAGTTGGTCCCAGATTGCGTCGGAACCGCGGTAGCAGAGCTTGCGCCCTTTCTATCGCGACCCTAGCATTCTCGGACAACGTGTCCAGCGCTACCCCCTGATATTTTTTTAGGACCCTCGCTGCTTTCTTCTTGTTCCGATGCGAAGGGTCCGAAGATAGGGGGCGACCCGTAGTTGCCATCGCAGCCGCCCCTTTCGTGGTGAGCCTTTCAGCTTCTCTCTCCCTCGGACCTGCGTGGCCAGGTCGTGAGACCTCAACCGCATTCGTCGGGAGAGTGGTAGCTGTGCCAGCGCTTAGTGGGGGTACAGCATCAGCAGGCCCAGCTGTGTTCGCTGTTGCCAGCGCAACTGTCGCTGCGGCCTTGCTGGTGCTGGCCCTCACCTCGTCGCCCGTGCTCAGAGAGGTTGCCCTCAGTATATCTTGGTTGGACCGACCCGTAGTTGCCATCGCAGTCGGTTCACCGGTTGGAAAATTTTTTGCGGCCTCCCTCTCCTCGAGCTGAGCGTGGCTTGGTCGTGAGACCTCTGCCACATCCCTTGCCGTGTGGAGACGGGTTGCCGTCCGTTCGCCTGATGAGCGGTCGGCATCAGCAGGGGGGAGCGAGCCCGTCGTTGCCGACGCAGATGCACTCGCCACCCTGTTGGTGCCGCCACCCCCCAGGTCGCCCTTAGTTGCTGCTTGGTGTGAGGTTGCCCTCACGCCCATCGTGTTTGTGCCGCTTTGGCGTGGCACTCTCGCCGTTGCCCTCCTCTGAGAGGAGGAGGACGAAGTTTTGTTTTGTTTTAAATTATTGTTCATCTTGTTCGTACGACCACTTGCCGGACGAGGCCGGCTTGTGGTCAATGATATATGGTGGGGAAATGTCGTACGCCGCGGCAGAGCCCCATGCCGCGGTAAGACCATGGTTACTCTCTGAGGCGGCCCGGTGTCAGAGAGGCTCCGTACTAATACAGCCACGATTAACCTCCCGGCTGCAAACGTATCCAATGGGCACGGTGCCGCATAACACCCTGGATTGGGAGGGGGTATTTGATGCATATTTTGCGAAAAGTAAGCTAAACTGGGATATAAGCAACCGCACAACTATTTGGCGCCAGTGAAAGTCGGTAAAAAAAAACCAAAAATTTGGGTAAACTCTCTATCACTCGCTTTACCTCAAGTGGGTCACAAACACCACCGCGAGCAATGCCATCAAGGAAACTACACTAAATATGCAGCCTTTGTGTGGAAGCACGAGAATTCATGCGAAACATTAATTTTTGTTTACTGAATTATAGCGCTGCAGGCGAAACTTTTATGAATGCAGTTGGAAACAAACCAAACTGCAAAATATCTAAAAAAAAATTATTGCAAACAATAATAAAGTAAGTCAAATGAATAATGAAGAATATATGTTAAATAAGTCTGTAGAATGTAATGCGAACAAAAGCAAATGTGGGATGGACTAGGTTAGCTGTGCAGCAAAAACTGAAGTTATCTGGCGAAATTTTAGCATAAGAAGTTCATTTGTATTCTCGTTACTAGCGTAAAGCGGACTAGTAGTGATTAGTTATGCCTAATTAGTAATGAACGTGGGCAGTCTGAAAATATTGCATACTTTTAGGCACATGGTTCCATACAATTTTCATTATTCCACTTGGCCCTTTGTATTCCAGAAAACAAATTTTAGATAAATATGAAATAAAATTGATCTGTTCATAACCTCTTAAAATGTTGATATTTTTAATTTTCTTTATTTGGCACAACCAAAAACAGTGATCTCCTTACTTGTTGCAAGTTGCAACTTGGGTTCACGTTGCATAAAAGAAACGCCATGAAATGGATTAACCTCAGAAAATAAAAAACAAAATACGATATATCGACATGAATGTACATACTAAGATACAGCTGTAAGTGTACACATATTTGATTGCTTATGAATATGACTTACAACGTCAGACATTCATATGTACATATGTACATATATGTATGTAAATCTAACAGTCAACAGGCAGCTGCAATCAAGCAAACAATCAACAGCAGCAACAGTGGCAGCAAAAAAGGAAACGTGAGCGAATGAATTAGTTTCGCTTTCAAATTGAAAAATTACACACGAGTATTGAGTTTGAATATGATTGTGCAGCAGTCACTGGCACGTTGCATGCAACAATTATTTACATACATAAATACAAAGATACAAACGAGAACTGACCCTATAGGGAAGGCAGCGAAGGCAAAAATAAATAAATAAATAAAATAAAATAAAATAAAATAAAATAAAATAAAATAAAATAAAATAAAGTAAAATAAAATAAAATAAAATAAAATTATGTAAAATAAAATAAAATAAAATAAAATAAAATAAAATAATATAAAATAAAATAAAATAAAACAAAAAAAAATAAAATAAAATAAAATAAAATAAAATAAAATAAAATAAAATAAAATAAAATAAAATAAAATAAAATAAAATAAAATAAAATAAAATAAAATAAAATAATATAAAATAAAATAAAATAAAATAAAATAAAATAAAATAAAATAAAATGAAATGAAATAAAATTAACGTTTTGTTGAAAGTTTCCCTGCAGGGCCATGTCGTGCAGTTATACATAAAAGGGGAGACAAACACACACACACATATAAATAACCAGTCACCTTTGGAGCTATGACGTGGGAGCTGTGACAACGCAATAGTAATGCACATATATATGACATTAAGAGGCACCTTATTTTGCAACAGTCAAATATGTTAAATCAGATCGCAGAAAATAGAAGCCCAGCTAAGAAGACTTTAGAACCCTTCCATATACATAGCTGTAAAGGTTAAAGAAGTAAGAGATTTTCGAATGATAATCTTTTAACTTTCACACTTTAAGGAAAATAACACAAAATTCGCTGTTTTCATGTTGAAATTTTTCAATACTTATTTAATTTTGCCAGCTGTTTTCGTATAGTTTTTTACCAGCCATAAAAGCGATTTTTGTTTTGGTACCCATCAAACATTATCTAGGCTCCTTCAGTGTTACACAAATTTTTGCGCATCGAAATAAGGCGCACTCTAATATTCTTGCATTCATAGTTGCATATGTACTCTATTACCCGATACGTACTTTTACATTCGCATAAATTTATTCAATTGCACTAGGATTGGCTTTATTTACACAAGTTAAGATAACGAATAGCGGCTGATTAATTTTGATTGCAAAAAAAAGGGAAAAGTGAAACCATAAATGTGTGGCAAGTTATGAAGTTAGCTAAAAAAAAAAAGTTATTAAGTTAGTATAGGAAAACTGGAAAAAGTGAAAGGCAAACGTGGTGACAGTTGACGTATGTATGTGCGTAGCTTGTTTTGGGATTTTTGAACACTAGGACTACTACAATAATTTGAACAACTTTCAACTTTTAGCGATAAACTTTAAAGAGATTTTATTGACCAGAAAATAAGTTTCTGACTGCCTCGTACAGATGCGCTCAGGGAGCTCGGATATAATTGAATTAATGGAACAATTTGATATTTAGTAGAAATGTTCATAGTGTTACCAGAAAGCTCTTAGACCAGCTACTAAAGCTCTATCTAGCACCAGGATCAACGTAAAGGAAAAACTCTGTGCGCTTGAAAAAAAAATTAGAAACTTAATAGGATCTATCCTACTTGCTGCTTCGAGAACTTATTATTGATGTCTTAGTCTAGAACACAAAATATGGTCAAAAAACCTCTCTTGCAGCCCGAAAAACAGCATCGCATACATACATACATTTTTTTCCACAAAGATTTCAAATCAAGTATCGCTCTAAATGATTGTTCTTGAAACTCAGCCCACTTTCTGTCGCATTATTTTGATACTGCATATAAAGTACTGAAATGTTACATTAAAGCAAACACTGTAGACATTCTCCCTACACGACACACACATACATACATTATTAAAATCTACATAAATTGTAGCCAAACATAATTGTTACAAAAACCACAAAAGTGAATTTATAAAAGTTTGGTATTAAATTTAAGCTGCAGCATTTATTCTAACGACACCACAAACAAAAAAAAGAAAAACACAAAAAAAAAAGAAAAAAAATCCAACTTTTGCTTAACAAAATAAAGTAAATAAATGTCTGCAGTCATACGCACACACACATATACACAAACCTTGTTTTGACCAAATCAAAATGAGACAAAATAGAAAAAAAAAAACTCCTTTCATAGAGCGTCTGAGGAGTACATAGTGGGACACTGGTGTTATTATTGTTGTTATAATAAAAGTTGTTTAGACCAACAAACGTACGTCCGATGTTCTAGAAAAATGTCAAGCCGAGCATCATTAAAAATACACACCACAAACACACTCAATAATTTAGCTGAAATGACAGCGACAGAGGAATGGGCAGCCGTTGACACTTTCACACACACACACATATGCACAAACGCGTCCACACATACCACAAATACAAGCGTAGGACAGGAAGCGCGCACACTAAACTGTCAACGTTGCAAACGAAGAAGAATGGCGGCTTTTTTGGTTTGGCAGGCCAGCAATTTGTTGTTGTTTTGTAGGTGTCCTGTAAAGCTTAGCATCAAATATCTATACTTTCACTGCTACAGCGGTGGCAAATACATTAGATGGCATACAAATTTATCATTTTAAATATGCGACAGAAATTTAGAAAAAACTTGAACTTCGAACTTAGCATGAAGGGCCAAGCAGATTTAACTGAACGCATAAAACTCAACTTTTATTGCTACGCTTGGCTGTTAGGTTTTCAGCAGCATTTTATTGGCATTTTTTCTCTACCACCACTGTACATACCCACACGCTGCCAAAGGACATACTGCCATATTTGTTTTTGTGCACTCCAAAATAAACATAAATACTTCAATAAAAATTTTCGCTTACTTGCTTTCACACGAAATTGAATTTTCTAATTTTTTTGTTATTGTAGTTTGTTTTTTTTTAACAAAATTCTTTATGCTAAATACTTGTTTTTGTCATGATGCGCGCTGCTCCTTTGAACATTGCTGACGAAATTGTTTGGCACCCCGTCACCCCAACTGCGCTCCCTCCCTTCACTACACTTGCGTTGTAAACACTTGTTTTCGTTTTCATTTTCCCTTGTATTTTGTTTTTGACACTGCTTTCATGCGCTTATTTTCTGCTCATTCTCTTTAAATATTTACCTTTTATTTGCCACAAATTGTTTTCGCTGCAGTAAAGCGTAACAAAAAAAAGAAGAAGTTTGGCTTGTGGTGGGTGGGTGGATTTGCTCACCTATGCCTTGTTTGTGTTTATGTTTGTATGTGTGTGTGTTTCTATTTACTTTTATGTTTCCTATTTCTTCCTGTTTTTTTTTGTTGTGCAAGAATGCTTTATACTTCAATGATAATACATACTCATGCTCAGCATTTTTTTTTTTTTTTTTAATAACATAATAATAATAAAAGTAAAACTGCAAAACTTTTAAACTTTATTGCTTTGCCAAGTCTTTTGTGTCTATTATTCCCTGCTTGCATTGTGTTGTGTGGGCATAAAAGGAATGTGCCTTATTTGCTTCGTCGCGCTATTGAGGGACTTTAAAGCGGATATGCGCCATAAATAATATTGGCTCCCTTTTAAGTTGAATATACATACATACATAGATTTATATTTTATTTATTAAATGCTGTTCGGGGACATTTACAAATTTCAAGTAGGTGAACAATTTATTGCAATCAGGGTTCAAAGAAAAACTTTCTTAAATTTTAAGCTTAGAAAAAGATTAAGTATTGAAAGCAATAATAAAATCAAAAATACAAAAGAAAATGTGTCAACTTAAAGAAATTTCTTTTCTCGTTTTACTTGGTTGTTGCGTTATTTCTGAGATTGTGCTCAGTTTTTTTAATTTTTTTTTAGTAAAGATGACAAATACAGATGATATTTATTAGTCTCAGCAATAGTCTAGTCTTATATTAGTCTAGGCTTTAGAGTTAATTTTAGCCTTAGTTTAAGTACTAGTATACTAGACTAACACTAGTCTTAGTTCTAGCCTTAGTCTCAGTCTTTCACTTTGTCTTAGTCTTAGTATTAGTCCTTGTCTTAGCCTTAGTCTTAGTCTTAGTCTTGGTATTAATCTTAGTCTTAGTTCTAGCCTTAGTCTTAGTCTTAGCCTTAGCCTTAGCCTTAGTCTTAGTCTTGGGCCTTGTCTTAGCCTTAGTCTTTGTCTTAGTCTTAGTCTTAGTCTTAGCTTAGTCTTAGTCTTGGTCTTAGTCTTAGTCTTAGTCTTAGTCTAAGTCTTAGTCTTAGTCTAAGTCTTAGTATTAGTCTTAGTTGTAGTCTTAGTCTTAATCTCAGCATTAGCCTTAGCTTTAGTCTTAGTCTTAGTCTTAGTCTTAGTCTTTCTCTTAGTCTTAGTCTTAGTCTTAGTCTTAGTCTTAGTCTTAGTCTTAGTCTTAGTCTTAGTCTTAGTCTTAGTCTTAGTCTTAGTCTTAGTCTTAGTCTTAGTCTTAGTCTTAGTCTTAGTCTTAGTCTTAGTCTTAGTCTAAGTCTTAGTCTTAGTCTTAGTCTTAGTCTTAGTCTAAGTCTTAGTATTAGTCTTAGTTGTAGTCTTAGTCTTAATCTCAGCATTAGCCTTAGCTTTAGTCTTAGTCTTAGTTTTAGTCTTTGTCGTATTCTAAATCTATTTCTAATTCTTAGTTTAAGTGTTAGTCTGTTATAAGTCAAATGTTAGTTATCTCTCGTCTCAAGCAGAATTCTTCAAATCCTTAGCCATTAGATACGCATATCTCTTTCTTATTGAAAATTGTTTATTTTATTATTGAAAATTCTTAAGCATTCAATTTGATAAATGTTTTTTCTTTATTTGTCTCATTTTAGGTAAGTTGTAAATACACCACCCATAAAACATAAATGGAAAATTTATTGAACCAAAAAGGATTTCAAAGTAAGATAAAAATTGTATGTTATATTTTAGTTCCTGATTATAAATCTCAAAGCAGTGGTTATTCTAATATATGGATTTATAAAATCTTTTTTTCAAAAAAAAAAAATTACTTCAGCAAACTTTTTCACAATTTTAGGCATTCAAAATACATTCTTCAATACGCTTCAATAATTACTACAAAAGCGCTTCATTAGTTTTCGTCTAAATTTTCATCACTTTTAATGCATAACTTTCGTGCACTCGTATCACTTTCCGGATGAGCTTAAATTAAATTTTGCACATTTTCACTTGCCCAAAACTTGGAAAAACGGCAACTAAGGTCAATAGTTTTTTTCTTATCGTAGCTTGCGTAGTTGCTATGTATGTGCGTAGTTTTATATAAGGATGCTGTTGGCAAAATTATGGCGGCTAAAAGCTTTAATAAGTTTGTATGGACGTTTTCGTAATTTTTGCTGACCTGTTGGCAAGCTGCAAGGTCACATCGTTAAATAATTTTCGTCTCTAATTTTTCGCCATTTTAGTGCAAAGCTCAGCATTTATGAACAATAACTACCTTCCTTTTCATGATGTGATTATTCAAAAGAATTTTTCATGGGCAGAAAAATGCCAAGAATACATAAGCATTGGAATTTAGGTAGTGCTGCTGGTATGGCTGAGTGTGTTTACCGTGCATTGCTATTTCTCCATTTACTTAAGAAAACAAAAAGCGCAATTCTCTAGAGAGCTTGTTTTAGGCGTTAAATTTTTCGGAGGCTCGAGGGCTTTGCAAAATATACTTGAGTGTTGATGATGAATATTAATGTCGGCACTCACACGCTTAATATGGAAACGAAGGTCATTGCCATCGTTAAAAAAGAAGAAGCTTCCGTGCATTTGGCAGGACGATTAAAGTTGTGCGAATGCTTTGATGTTTGATTAATGAAAATTCGATGAACATATGTATCTAAAATAATGTATCGACTACTGCGTTGAAGGTCACATTTAAAATAAATTAAATTAAATTAAATTAAATCATGTAAAATAAAATAAAATAAAATAAAATAAAATAATATAAAATAATATAAAATAAAATAAAATAAAATAAAATAAAAAAAAATAAAAAAAAATAAAATAAAATAAAATAAAATAAAATAAAATAAAATAAAATAAAATAAAATAAAATAAAATAGAATAAAATAAAATAAAATAAAATAAAATAAAATAAAATAAAATAAAATAAAATAAAATAAAATAAAATAAAATAAAATAAAATAAAATAAAATAAAATAAAATAAAATAAAATAAAATAAAATAAAATAAAATAAAATAAAATAAAATAAAATAAAATAAAATAAAATAAAATAAAATGAAATAATATAACATAAAATAAAATAAAATAAAATAAAATAAAATAAAATAAAATAAAATGAAATAATGTAATATAAAATAAAATAAAATAAAATAAAATAAAATAAAAAAAAATAAAATAAAATAAAATAAACTAAAATAAAATAAAATAAAATAAAATAAAATAAAATAAAATAAAATAAAATAAAATAAAATGAAATAATGTAATATAAAATAAAATAAAATAAAATAAAATAATATAAAATAAAATAAAATAAAATAAAATAAAATTGAATAAAAAGGAAAAAAAAGTACTAGAAATAAAAGGAAAAGAAAGGAAAAAGGAGAAAATAAAGGAAATCAAAGCATACTAAAGGAAAGTAATATAAATATAATCAAAGTTTGAGAAGTAATTTAACAAGTCTAGCATTCCTACTGGGCTGGTTTATAGCTCAGACACGTGATTGAAAAATTCAACAAATTAGATGCACGCAAAAACAATTTTCAAACATTTACGTTCTTTGTTTTTAAACGTTATTATTCTTCGTGCTGTTTAAACATTTCTCTTTGAATATTGAAGAAAAAGTAGGTTTTCTCACAAATTTGCCACCGGAAGCAAAAGAAACAACAAAATTATTTACCTCAACACAGCCTTCATGTCTGATACAAGTAAATATTTACAAATCTATACCATTTTTGTATATGTATGTATGTATATATCGACAAATATGTATGGATCTATATACTACTAAGTTTGTTTTTTGAGTTCTCTAACTCGGTCAGCCAGTTTATGGAAGAATGCAATTGCGGTTGACGTCTAACGACTGGACGCTACGAAACGGATGTTATATGCGTCAACGTTTCTAAGAAATTTAATTAAAAAAAAAAAAAAATGTTTTATAAAAATCAATGTTATGTGGGCATAACTAACTAGTAGAACGCTTTAGGCCCCTTGAGTATAGTTACATAAACTTGTTTGCCCTCTTTTGTACGCTTGTACGAGTGTGTTTGTGAGTGTAGCCCACACAGGAAGGACTCCGTTTGACTTTCGCTGCGCCTTGTGCACGCGCAAGCAATTTGAAGCTCGTTGAAATTACATGCACATTTAAGCATATGAAAAATTAAGTCAAAACTGAAATAAACTTGACCGGCAACCATTTTGAAAATAAGAAAAAATGAAAAATGAAAAATGATAAAGTCAATGAAGAGGAAATGAGTGGCGGAAGTTGAAAAAGAAAATATTTAGGAAATTTGTTGAAGCTTGAAGAGTAAGAGTGAGTAAGTTTAAGGGACTGCTCAGTCATTTGTTAATAAATGTTGTGCTATAGCTGGTGAGCTGTAAACGAGCGCTGCGCAAATGCTTTAAGAAATTCATGAGTTCTTGGAATTAGTTAGAAAAAGTTTCGCATAAATTTTGCTGAACTTATTTTGAGTGCATAATTAATTTTGAGATCTAAGGAATGGCTAACAGCTACGTAAATTTAAAATCGATGTGGAAAATTTTTAACGAAGAATTTGGCGTAAATGATGCAAATCTATAGAATAACATGATAAAATATCACATTGTTACAAAATAGCATATCTTCACAAGATATCATATCTTGACAAAATAACATGTCTTAACAAAATATCATATGATATGTTATTTATTTGTTGTTGATGTGATGGTGATGTATTTCAAATGAAAACCTTCTATGTGTTATTCTTCATATTGTCATAAGATATCACATCGTAAAAAAGTAAAAAAGAAGTAACGAAATAGCATATGATATGGTATTTATTTGTTATTGATGTGAATTTGATGTTTTTCATATAAAAACATTAAACGCATTTCTTTTAATATTGTATAGTATGCTAAAATATTTCATCACGTGATTAAAAGTTACTTATTAAATGGCATCATGCGACATATTGGTGACAGACAGTTTTGTGACTAAGAGCCAATTTTCCATCTAATTATTTTCTTATTTTAAAATTAAAATGAAATTCAAAAGATCCTTTGCAGCTTAGTAACACTAAAGCACTACGTGACTCGGTTAAAAGAGTCATATGATGTTTTAGTGACCAAAATGTGATAATTTATAAGCTAGCAAATATTAAATAGCTCTTATTACCCTTAGTGGTTCTCAAATAACAGTTAAGCATATAATTGCTGATGTCAATAGTTGCTGCACACGTCACAGGGTGAGTCGAAAACATATCGCATTGTTGTTAAACAAAATTTTTATAATTTGACAGCATCCATCTTACCCCAAAAGCATTACCAAAGTCAGCCTCATTTGCTGTCAGTCCCTATAAAGTAAGTGAACACATGGGCAACCTTGCGTCGCCTTGCGTTTTACATAATTAGCACCTAAGTATGTCACTTAAACTTGAGTAAAGTTTTGCTATCTTTACATGTCTCAATAATTTGAAATTGAACACACTCGATGAAACTTAAGTATTTCTTAACTTTTGTTAAATATGCTAGACTAGAATGTAGGTAGTGGAACAAAGGAAATTGTTAACAGCAGGGCGACTAGGCGTATGAGTGACGTTTAATTAAGTCTGGTGGCGTGGCATTGGTTTTGACAGCATGATGATGCTAAAGGATAATAAGAAAAGTTTAACATGTCTTGTGATCTATTATTATGAAGAAATTTACAAATTCTTAGAAATGTCATTTTATATATTCGACGGAAAATTTGAATTAATTGTTAATACTGCTTCTTGGTTATGGTCTACAACAGAGAGACATTTTACCCCGAACACTTTTTTTTTCCTCTTTATCAATATTCTGATTGTTACATTGATGAGTTGCAGACAAACTGATAATAAGCAATCAGTTTTTATATTTTATTTTAATTGAAAAATTTAAATTCTGTTTGCTTTTTACTATTTTTCGAAGGAAATTTTTGGTGTATTTCTCGTCGGACTAATTTGTTTATTCATAAAGTCTTGCTGTAAATCGAACCTGCTCACTTCTGATTTGCAAGCGCAATAATCTTCTTAAAAAAGTCAAGCACATACATATGTGTCCACTCTTATTAGCATATAAACCAAAAGGTGATTTAAATTCATGCATTAAGAACCCAACAAAATCAAATGAATGCTTAGGCAATTCAAATGCTTTGCTTTAAAAGTACTTAGTATAAGCAGTACATATGTATGTATTTGTTGTATATAGACTCATAAATGTTTTGCACAAGCACATGTATGAACATGCTTTTAAATATTGTAAGTTAAAGTGTCTGGTGGTTTAAGTGGTTGCCATTAAAGTCGAGTGGTTCAATGATTACTATGCCTTGGCTTAGTTTTGACAGAATGAAAAGCGTGCCATGTTGTCAGCACGTGGCTGCAATGTAAGTTATACTTACATACATACGTAAGTGCTTAATAATATTTATAAGCCATTACAAAAGACATGTCGTGCATTATATTGGCCATGTAGTAAAATAATGAGATTTTGTGTTATAACAAACTTATTTATATAAGTTGGTAATAATGGTTTAAATAGGGCAGTTGTATTAACTTAATCATATGGAATGAGGTGATGTGCTGGTGTGCAAATGCAAGATATAGAAATAGGTTAGTTTAAACAATAACTTGACTGTTTAATAAGCTGAAGCATAGGTACAATTTTTTTAATTTTTTTATTACGCGTTTCGTGATTTTAGAAATTAAGAAAAGTTCAATCTAATTTTAGTAAAATTTAAAAAAAATTAAAAAAATTTTTCCGCAAATCCAAAGTACTTTTGTTATTTTATAAAATCACTTGATATATTTTTCGAAATTTGAGAAAGCATTAAAGTCATAAAGTAGTTTTTTGCCAAAAATATTATCATGTGATGTTTGCTCGTAATATACATGTGTTATAAAGTGCCATAAAACGGATCAAGTGATATACATATAACTAAGTAATAATATAGATTTAATAAAAGAAACATTTAGACAAAACTGTAAGATAAATATGTTATTGTATGACATAGTGTGATAATTTAAATCAAGTGATATAAAACATATCACGTGATATGTTTTTTGTTTAAGGGACCAACTGAAATTAATTGAAGTACATATAAGTTTTAAAAAACTCTTACTTCAAATATGATTGAGGGTTCATTTTGTTATGATGTGACATTAAACATGTCATGTGATATGTTTTACAAAGTTAGAAGAGTTCAATTTCCCTTCAAGCGATGACAACTGGAATACTTTAACTGCAGGAATAAAGAGCGTGTGTGGTATCTCAACTATTGTCAAATGATTTTATATCATGCCGGTGCCCTTGTTATTTATTTTTTCTAACAAAATGCCAAGTGATGTCTCATCATCTGATGTGCTATTTCACAAAACTGATTTTCATGTCAATTTAAATGCGCTTTTGCGGCTCCTTAAAACACTTTATTTCCACTATCTATATTATTTTGAAAACATCTTTTACAATTAGCTGAGTATATCATATGATATGTAATACGAATTAGCATCTAGTGATATGATATCGCATGCTATTATTATAACGAATTTGAAAAAGTTTCTGGCACACATGTAAAATCAGGTTTCCGGTAGGCATTTAGGGCAAATATTTAGATCATATTATTAACTATTCAATATATAAAATGCAAGCACAATATAAAAATTATTTCATGCTCAGTCGCTCAGAGTTATGACTTAATATCACAGCTGTAAACATGTAAACATATGAGGTGATGTCTTGTAAGGAAAAATAAAATGCAGCTATGACTTTTTTTTAACTAACTGATGCGTTATCATCGAGTAAACTATGTTCTGTTATTATAGACAACACTCTATCTTTTCACATCGCCGTGATGTAAAGTCATATGATATGCTATCATACTAGATACCATTAAAAAATAATAAAAGCTTAAATATTTAAAAAAAAAAAGTATTACAAAAGTGTTTATTTTCCACAAAATATTTTTAAAAAGCAACAAGATACACGTGGTATGAGATGATACACTCCTTTAAAAAGCAAACAAATCGTGTCGCTAAGTGATCTATAATCATATGATATGCAAACATATTTTCAAACAGAATGAAAACTCAGATAAATGAGTGCAACAGGTATTTATTCCTTATAAAATCTTTTGAAATTATAAAACTCATCAGCTATCAACTGTTGCGACAAAACTTTGACGTCCCATCAAGAGCTGACCTTCATCACTTTCCTACAAACAATGCATATAACATAGCCCTTCGCTGTACCCAAAACAAAATTGCCCTTGATAAAAATCTGATTTCTTAGTAGCAAATACTTTCCTCTACTTCTTACTTTTAGTTAGCATACGTAATAGCAACTTCCTGTGCCATTTCACTAATAAGAGTCTAGTTTAGCGTCATTACACCGAACAAGGGTGTCTACACAAACGCACGCCTACTAACTTCGTAATAACTAAATGTTTTAAGTCATTCATTTCCTCAATTTTCAATCATTAATAAAAGTAGATTTTCGGAAAATACCAACCTGCTTATTTTATTATCTACACAAAACGATCTTTTTGCCATGAACCTAAAGCTTTAGGCCAAAATTGAAAAAGAAAATTAAATGAGAACTACCAAAGGTCGGTGTAATACGTTGGCTAGGGCTACGTAGGTAGGTATGTGTATTCTTATGATAGCCCAGCAAACAAATTTATGTAAAGAAATTTTTTTTTTGGAAAGTTTGTATATAAAAATACTTGAAAATGATGGTATGATATTTACTAAATGCTTCGAAGTAAGCGCTTTATAATCAAATATACTTATATATACTTTTAGGACAAGTAACTATTATTCTTAAAACGTTTTCAATACCAAATGTCAAATTTTTAACGCTGCAAAATAAAAGCAATTTTATTTTAAATTTGATTTGTAAATAGCTTTTCAAATTGTTTGCTGGGATGTATTAACATTAGTGTGCTTGTATTGCAGTTGGTATTCACTTACCTTTAGCTGCTTTGATTGCGTTCGTTGTCTGGATGTTGTTTGTGTTTGCAGTGTAGTAGGCAATGTGGTTTTTAATTTGTTGTGTTTCGCTTCAATTTTTTTTTCTATGTAATTTTGTATTTTTTTTTGGTTTTCATAACTCCTTGACCCATAGCAAATGGCTCAGAGAATATTATTGGATTTATACCTCTGTTAGTATGTGTGCCTGTGTGTTGATGATTTGTATGACCAAATTTGCTCCAATTTGAATTGCCAAGACAGACAAACATAAAAAGAATATTTTGTGTACTTAAATTCGGATTCATGTTATTGTTTTTGTTGTTGTTTTGTTGCTGTTGGTTTCCACAGAATAGACGCAGCAGTGTATTTCCACATTGAATCCACAACAATTGGATGAAATATTATTTTTGGAAGATCATGTTGCAATGTTTTATGTGGTGGTGGAAGTCTGTTAGATGAACATGTCTAAGGAGCGGATCCATGAAACTATTCCGATGGAGTAATAGTGGACTTTGAATGAACTTTGAAGATGAGACTGTTATCATGATGAGACTGCGGCATGATGCCATCGAGGCGAAGGCCTAATAGGCAGAAAGGTCCATCTAAAGCTAAGCTTAGAATAACAGCTGATCTGCTTGGTTGAGCGATTGAAATGCCAAAAATATTAAATATTACTTGGTTTTCTCACAGCGAAGTATTAACTCCCGATTTGACCCAAAAATAATTTTTTTTTATTATTTGTTCGACCTCATGAATAAGTGGCTGAAACGTAGCAGCGACCATTTTTGTCACTTATAAACATTTAGCCACTAGTCTTGGATACGTATAGATAGATCTATAACCTGTGTGCAACAGAAATGAGGAACATTTTGTTGGTAACCTCAAAATCCCACCGACGTTTCCATAAGATATCCTCCAAGGTTTCAGCTACGTTATCGTTACGTAGCAATGATGTAGTAGCATAGTAACTGCGACTTTCAAGTAACTATTAGATACAAACTTAATTTTTTAACTTGTTGCTTGCTTTATCTTCCAACTTATTCTGGTATCTTATATTTGTTTTATTTTATGCTTATATAGATCCTCGTTCATTAAAGTTTCTAACCTAAAAGAATAATAATAATAATATTATCATATTACCAATGCTTCAAAGCTAAAGGCCAAGAATTATTATTTTTTTTATAATGAAAATTATTAATATTTGTAAGTTTTGCAAGCTTGAGATCAGAGAAACAATAATTCGTAATGAATTTTAATTGTCAGTTTTTGGGAAAAAATCCCAGTGTCCGAAAAGGGATCTGATGATGAGCTTGGAAACTCTGAAACATGTAATCCTATCCATCGCTGTGATTTAACAATGTAATTTTTCTCCAATTATCAATTTTTCCCAAAAACTGACAATTAAAATTCATTACGAATTATTGTTTCTCTGATCTCAAGCTTGCAAAACTTACAAATATGTAAAAACAAGAAAGATCGCAAAAACCAACAACGAAAATTATTAATGTTTGATTTTTTTAAAATAATTTCTTTAATTTTTAAAAGCTTTTAATTAAATAGAAAAGGAAATTTTTTTAATAGTAATTCAACTCTTCTATGTTTTGAAAACTTTGAGGTAGGCTAACTAGTAACCGTGACGTTCTCAATACGAGTAATGCAACTTGAAATATAAATAAGTAGCCCTAATGGTGGAACCAGCATAAAGTGATAGACAAATTTTTAAAATAAAGTGACAAATTCATTAAAGTTATATATGTATTTGGTTGCACGTAATCATAGTTCCCGTCTCTCTTGTTATTACTGACTTTAGTGTTAGCTGGGTTATTCGAGAGCTACTGTGATTTATACGTTGCACATATTTCTTTTACCATCATTTATATCATTTCTAAGAAATCTAATTTTTTTTTTTGGTTTTGTAACATGCACGCCATGCTTGATTTGTTGACCGATGTGGCAATATGTTAACATACATACAACTACAAAGTAATAATAATAACAATAACAACATACACTGCAGTTAGCAACTAACAACGGAGCGGAACTGGCGAAACCAGTGAGCCAAAACTCATTGTTGCGCTACTACCTAACTTATTTCCATGGAAAAGCGCTAAACTAAAAAAACAAAAATAAAAACAAAAACAAAAAATATTGCATTAGAACAAAAAATTCTTATAAACGAGTATAGAAATAACTACAGCGGCGTTTTTATTTTATTTTTTTTTTTTCTCGTTTTTTTTTTGTTTCTTATTTTTGCTCTTTTTTTTATCCATTGTTCAAATGTAGCGCTTCTGCCGTGCTTTAGAATTGCCATAAAGGCGTGAAAAAGCAATTCTAAAAACACTGCATGTTCGTTCTTGTATAGAGGCGGCATTAAATTTCGGCGTCTAACCACAAATAAAAAGAAATAAAAATGAATGAGTAGCGATAAAACAGCGCACACTTTCGCATTGTACAACGGGCTACTGTTTCACTTTATTTTCGACAACAACAATATATTACTAATTCTAAGCCATATTCGTTCTCATACTAATATTTATGTGCTTACGTTTGTATACAACATATGAGAATGATTAAAGATCTGAGATTGTGCGCGTTGACAGCTCTAAGTGGAGCAAAAGTAGAACACATTTTTTTTTTTTTTTTTTTTTTAAGTTATACGCTTGCTTAATGACGTTTTTATACCAGTTTCCAGTGTAGCTTTATTGGGTCTTTTCGAAAATCTGTCTTGTTTTGCAAAAGCCTGCCAACAACTTCGGTTTCAGCTTTTCCCACTCCATCGTCACTTTTCCCATGATTAACTACATTTACAATTTACTTTTGGGTCGTTTGGGGAAATGAACGGATATGACGGATATTTAGTAGCAGATTTTGTTGTTGTTGTGCGTTCTTTTTGTGTGTGGTATTATTGTGGCTTAGAAAAATTTGTTGGCCTGTACAAATTTATGAAATTTTATGTGCCTGCGGCTTGAGATTGTTGAGCCCCAGTCCATTGCGTTGGTTGGTCGTTTAGTCGGCTTATGCGGCAGTCGGTCGGTCGGCTATATCGTCAACATGGTTTTTGTTGTATGATTAGTGTGCTAGCTTATAAATGGAGTAAATCGTAAGCAAGTTTTAATAATTTTTATATGTTTGTTTGTTTGTAGCATATTTTGTATAGCATACACGTTTTGTTTGTTAATTAAAGAGTTATCTTTACGCTTAAGTCCAGAAGCAATTAAATTGAGTTAATTAAATTGTACAGAAGTTTTTATAGTTTGGTAATAAAATCCCGCATTTCTTGTAGCCATAAAAACGATGTTGGAGTTGTTTAATATTAGTCAAGCTTATTTAAATGTGCTTATATAAAGATTAAAATCTGAAATTAAATATTGTGCAAAAAAAAGTTAAAACATATTCGTTATTAGAGTTGAAGTAATAGTTCTGCAAATTAAGCAGTGTAAGCTGAAATTTTTATTAGTTGCCTATTGAGAGACTTGTACTGAAGATATTTTATTTTTTCCTTCTTCTTTATTATTTCCACATCATCCACGAGTCCGCGCCCACATCATCCATGAGTCGGCGTACACACAACTTGTAGCATATAGGAGTAGCTTCGTGATAAAAGGACTTTATTTATCAGTTGGAAACTCACCTCAAATTTTTGGAAAGATTGACTTCAGCTCCGTGATTGATGCCTTTGTCCATTTTTCTGTCCGATTTCGTTCACCCGAACCGCGGTCAATATGGATTTTAGTCGTCTCTTACATTAGGGATATCTAACTCGGGAACATTCCAACCCGCAGAGGCCTTGACCGCTTATCGAATCGTTAACCTTCTCCTTTGGTTCCATCACCTCTAATTTTTTTTCCAGATGCTCGTATTTTCTTATTTTCTTTTCGCTACTTTTCCTTCTTAATTTTCTTCTTCTGCTATTTCTGCATTTTTTCTACATTTGATCCTCCATCCACAACTTCCATTTTCGACAGCTGTATCTTTGCCTAACTGTCTTTTTATCTTTCCTTCATTATCTTGCCTTTGGTTTTCTAAGGTTTTTCACTATTTTCCCAAACTTTGCTATAATTTGCTTTACCTCTTCGGCTATAACCGTAACTGGCACACCTTCAATTCTTCGTAAAGAAGATAAAAAGAAATATCGAAAATGTTCAGCCATTGCTCTCACTCTGGGGAAGAAGGGTAGCAAATTCCAGAACTTACAAGTTGAGTAACTACCGAGTACTTAGGGATATGGATGTGATTTCGGGTTCGATTACTAAATAATCGGTTTTTTCTTTGAGGTACTCCGATTTCGGAAACTATATTTTTGAAAAAAATAATTGGTTAATTAATTGATTTGTTAATAAATCAAACAATTTTTCATATTAAAAGTACATTTTGGATGTATTGCTAAATCTAAAAAAATTATTATCAAATGTTCCTTAATACCTAACATTTAACGGGAAGCAAGATCTACCTGTAGTGATTTATATGAAACTATGTGTTTTCAGCTGTAATGTGTACATGGGTTTTATAATTTTGGAAATTAATAATCGGTTTATTAAAAATCGATATTTTAACCATTCCAAAAAATCGATAAAAACCCGATAATTTATTTTAAAATCGATTATTTAGTTACAACCATCAAGATTCAACCCTTTATCCGATAGTCCTGACCATACTATTTATTCTAAGAACCAACTTTAAGAAATATATTTCATAGAAGAAACACCTTTCCCACCTTCCGTTCCATTTCTCATCCCGTTTTATGTTATTAATGGAAAGCTTCATTTACAATATAAACTTTGAAATTTTGCGCTTGTCCTGTGCAACTTAATTTCTTACTTGATTGCTTTTATTTGCATATTTCCCATAAATTTTTACCTAAAATCACCCAATCAACTTCATTAATCTCATATTTTTTGTGCGCGCTGTGCATTTTTTTTTTTTTTTTTTTTTTCGTTTCCCCACCCCACAAAATAACCATAAATTTTCTTAAGCCAAGTAGGAATTCTTCTCAAACCCAAAATAACTTAACACCTTCTAACAATTTCTGCAAAATTCTTATATAAAGTGCCAAGTAAATCATAAACATAAATCATGCCTAAAACAAAAACAAAAACCAAAAAACGTCACTTTGTTCTAAACAAGTTTTATCGAAAATATTTGGAAAATCCTAAATTTCTTAGCTAAAAACTTTTAGTAAAGTAAAATTCATTTTAAATTATGCAAACAAGAATGAATTATCAAACTTTTTATGTAGACAACAATTAAATTTTTTCTAAGATTTTTTGTTTTCTCTGCTTCTTCTCTCTTTTTAGGTGAGTGTCAACAATTTATCTATTTCGTCCCCCTACAGCTAGAAAGCACAGCGAAAAAGAAAATGTTAAGAAGTTAAGAAAGCTTCGAAGGCTAAATGCAAGCAGCGTATGTGTGTGCGTTTGTTTGTGTGCAAGCCACGTGTTTTGTGGTAATGTATAAATTCATGTAACTAGTATAAAGATGTTGACAATTTTTGTCGTGCAACACAAAAGGGCTGTTGGCAAAATATACGCAACATAAATTAAAAAGAAGGAAGAAACAAATGAAATGAGCTAGAAGGTGTGAAAGTTGGCAAAACGCTTGAAGTGCGGTAACAAAAGAAGTTTGCGGTTTTCATTTAATAAATTTGGTAACATGAATGCTTATAAATTAAGCTATGAAATGTGATTGCCTTGAGAGCATAAACATTCGTTAGGCCTTAGAAAATGTCTCAATTCTGTGGGTCAAATTTGACCCATTGAAAATATTAATGATGTATGTTGAAACTAGTTTAACAAAAGGTAGATATTGGCAAAAATAATAATAATATTGAAAGCACCAAGAAAATAATTCAATATAAGCGCTAAAAATTTTTGTTACTATCTCGCAAGTGAAAAGTTTCCAATTTTTTTTCAAAGAAAATTTCAATTTTTTTAAACTTTTTCTGTCGATATTATATGTGTTCAAATTCTAAAAAAAAAAAACATAACCGTAACTACCTGTAAAGACTTAAATCTAAAAACTAGATGAAAAAAATAATTTCCCGTTTTTGTGGTACTATTATGACCCAAACACACAAAGGTTAATGATTCAATGCGAGGAAAAAATGTTAGTCAATGAAAAAAATATTGGAAAAGTACATAAAAAATCGTATCGTGAAGTACTTAATTTGTTGTTGTAGTTGCTGGCAGTAGTCGTACGATGATGCTTGAGGTCGTGAGTATGATTTGTTGAACAGAAGGGGAAATGGAAGGAAGACCTCAACATCGAAAAGACGATATTGATTACAACGCCAGTGTTGAGAATAATGATGTCATGATAATGATATTGCTAATAATGATGAGTAGAATGTTGATATGGATAACGATTGTTGATGATCATAAATGACGATAATGATAATAAAGTCAGGATAAGGATAAGGATGAGTATAATGATTATGATTATAATGATGATAGTTAATATACATAGATAATGAAGATGATGTTAGTGATCATAGCCATTACCCATTATGATGCCGATATGTGATGGTGATAATGATGATGATAATGAACTCCATAACGATCGTTAAGATTATTATGACATTGATAGAACATTTCTATTAGATGAGAAAAATTATAAACATAATGATGATGATAACGATAAAGATAATGATGATGATAATGATAGTTATAATTATTATGATAATCACAGGCTATCTCTCAGAACGATGCGGATGACGAAGATGAAGTTAATGATGATGACGATGGCTATAAGGATATATTTTGAATGATAATAAGTGATAGTGATGATGATGATAACGATAAGAGTTATAATACGTTTTACTATATTGCGACTACGGTGATTCTGATAATGGTGAAGAAATGCCATGCAAAAGGGTCAGCAAGTAAAAAAAAAAACAAAAACATTAACAACAAAGCTCAACGACATAAATAACAAACAGCAGAAACAACAATAAAAAAAGCAAAGGCAACAAGAACAAAACTACAACAAAATGCATACAAAGAATTAACTACAAATAAAACAACAACATGCAAAACAATCAAAACAAAACAATAACAACAATACAATAGCAACAACAACACATTGTTCAATATTCAACGACAAAAACTATTCTTCTAAAGTCAAATTAAATTTCTTTATAATCAAATTGAGAAAATCAAGAAAATGCCTAAACTGTGAAACGCTTGTGGCAAATACATATATATCTAGAATATGTGGAGAAAAGTATTACATGTGTATACGATTTTGTAAACTAAACCAAATTTTATTTAATCAAGATGCAGTGTGTGTGTGACAAATTCCCATAAAAAATGCAAACCCAAGTAAGCTTTACCATAAACTTGAAAGTGAATGAGGGGATCACAAAAATTTTCATCAGCTCAAACTTTGAAGACCAAAAGACAAAAATAAACAAAACAAAATCAAAAGAAAAATATCACCCAAAAGTGTTGTATGTACGAAAATTGCAAATCCTTTGGCAGTGTTGAACGATACAACCACACGCACACACTAACACAAATGAAGGTTGCAGTGATACTACAGCTTGTATATATGTGTGTGTGTGCGTACACTCAAGTATTGGCCATTGTTGCTTACCAAACTCTTCAAACTTTGCTTTTTTTATTTTTGTTTTTGGTTTTGTTTACATGTATGCACTTACTAGCCTGCTTGGATGTTGTTGAAAAGCTGGTTTGTTGTTGGCCAGCTTTAACTTTCTAAACTTGGTTTGTTACATATTTTTTTTTTTTCGACTTGGCCTAAGCAAGTCAAACACTTTGGTTAGCTGCATAACTAACATACTACACACAGACACACATACATACATATTGAGGAGCTAATACCGTAAACTTGGCTAAGTAATGCTAGTGTAAGTTGACAACAATAACGAGAGTAGAAAGGAAGCAGAAGAGAAGTGTAAATTTACAGAGTTCGATAAGCTTACCAGCCAGCCAGTTAGGGGTTTGTAGCAAAAACAAGACCACACAATACACAATAATATATGACTGCACAGGTTTTCAGCTTTCACGTGTTCTTTCTGCACTTGTTTTTCTCTTTTTGTTTTTTTTTGCTCTCACTGAGTGCAAAAAATTTTATGTAGGAAAAATTGTCATCAAATTTAAATAAATATAAACAAAGAACTTACATACTAAACTTATTTAGTTTACCTGACTTTTCTGACAGTTTCAGGAGAGGCGGGCCAAGAACTAAAGAGTAAAGTAGGATATTGTTGGCTGAATGTTGGGAAAATTGTGAAATAATGGATGATGCTGAGCGCATAAGTAGTAGATGTGATTTTTATGTAATAGGGTAACTGCACCAGTATCCGGACAGCGCTAGTGGCCGGACACTATGTCAATGTTGTGGGATTAAAAGGCAAATCCCCAAAAAATATTCTCAAATAGCAACACTATTGGAAATATACATGTTTTCTGAGTGTCCTTGGAAAATTTGGGTTGAATCAGAAGTATAGTTTAAAAGTTACACGTAATTTAAGAGACAGAAGTTTGAGCATCCAGCAAAATTACAGGTTTTTGTAAAAAAAAAAATAGTGGGAACTGTTTAGGAAAATAAGTGCAGAACAAGTATTTATTAACATATTACAAAAAAGTTAGTAATATCTGTTTGAAATATAATAAACTTTCATATTATAAATAAAAAAATTTATTTTTTTTAATTTTCGGCACAAATTATTACTGTCCGGATACTAAAACCCAAAATTTGCTATGATTTTCAGTATCCGGACGGGCTGTCTGACCACTGGAAAGTAGCCGAAAACTATGAGTTACCATCTTAATTCTACTAAATGAGAGTTTATTATATTTTATATGGATTACAAAAGGATATTTATGTTTCAAAAATACAGTGTACATACAAATCTCGGGTGTCCGGATACTAAAACAAAAGTGTCCGGAAACTTAATTTGACTGTCCGGAAACTAGAACAAATCGATCTTTTTTGGATTTTTAATTTAATAATACTAAGAACGTTATAAATTTAAATTATACATGCGTCATATTATTTAGAAATGTCTATATTTTTATAAACAATTTAACTTTTCGCGGCAGCGTATATAGTGAGAAATTGAGTGTAAGTCAAAGATGCGAAAAACGCTAAGTGTCCGGATACTAGTGCAGTTACCCTATATATATATATATATACATATGTACATATGTATCCATTGTGTATGCGCAAGTGCTTCATTAAGTGTTTCAAGTGCAGCTTAACTTCGAAATAAGCTGAAATTGCATGAGATATTCAAAATAAGCGTTTTAAAGCAGTTTTATGAAGCTTGAGTCACACTACGACAACTCCCAAAAGTAGTTTAAATGCAGATATAACCCAACGAGGTGCCTAAGAGTGCCAGCTATTACCGATTAGACCTATCCCAACATCTATTTAGTGACATCCAGCGAGCTTTTTGGTCAAAGTTTAAGCTTAAAGTTTAACAGACCTAGCTTTTAACTTCAAATCGTCGGGTTTCTAAGTGCTCTTTGCTAGACTGGCGGTATCAATTGGCTGAACTGGGCTCACTGCCACAAAAAATTCATTTTTTTTTTTTCAGTATTATAAAACTTTTATTGATTTTGTTTCAATAAGTTTATACCACTGTGGCATTGGTTGGCATAGAGTGGGTAGGTTCCATTGAACAGCTAAAGACATATCTCGTATTATGAGAAGAGATATCAAGTGCAGGGCAAATAATTGATTTGGTGAGATGGAGTCTGGATAAGTAAGAGTTTAAACTGACCCAAGTCCCTCTCGAGAGGACGCTTTTTCCTTCAGCTATTTCAATTGATTGGATGCCAAATCTGAGTTTTTTAAGCCCATAGAGACTTCTGTATTTTCCTCGTAAATGTAAAGACCTACTAAATTTCGTGCTGAAAAAAATTTCAAAAACTCTTTAAAGAAGATTTAAAATTTTAATAAAATTTTTTGGGAATTTTCGCAAATTTTACGTACATTTGTAAAGCAAAATTTATACTTTTAGTAATAGACATTGACACATACTTTCAAATAGCCTTTCTTAAAATAATTTTATAATGGCCAAAAACTTGTGAAATTCGCTGAGAACTACTGTGCGTATACTTATGCTCACCACTGTATATATTTGAAAAATTCTTAATTCTTTGTAATTGCACTTTAAAAAGATCATTGCATCTCCTGCAAAAAAAATGCTTCCACTAACTCTTACTCATCACAGTTCTTATCCCTTCTCATCTGCCAATCGAAAACCGCTTTGACCACTCACCAAAAGGTGTGTGGTTTGCTGTTTGGTTGCATCTGCTTATCCTACCTTAAGCGAAATAAACCGAAATTCTGGTGCTTTTAATGCCACACATTATCCTTTCATTACACTTCAACCATACACAAGTTGCTTCCAACCTCAACGCAAACAAGTTCTTGATGTTACCTCAAATTTTTAAATTTTTTTTTTTTTTTTTTTTTTTGTGACAACTGCATTACATGTCAAGCCAAACTTCGTATATAAGTACAACAAAACTTTTTAGTCATATGCATTTTGCACTGCAACTGACTTTTTGCATTAGCAATACGACCCAAGTTTGCACATTGCCATACTCAACTCAACGTATGAGTGTCTCAATTGCAGCAGCTGGATATCAGGGCTGACTGTGTGCCTTGA
The DNA here is from genome assembly GCA_951509765.1 of Sphenella marginata. Taxonomy (NCBI): domain Eukaryota; kingdom Metazoa; phylum Arthropoda; class Insecta; order Diptera; family Tephritidae; genus Sphenella; species Sphenella marginata. Next base: position 18,484,561 of record OX608080.1, on the reverse strand, counting down.
AAGGTATGAGCTTGCTAAGCTCAGTTGGTGTGCACAATAGCCCCCCCCCCCCCCCCCCCTCATGTTTCTTAATTCGCGCTGAGAAAAAAAACGAGTTGATTGCCGTCGTGGGACGTTGTTGCTGTTGTTGCCCTCTTTCAACGCACTTGAATAATGCTCGAAGGAACTCAGAAGAGCTCACACATGCTCTTATTTAAATCCAAGCAAGAAATGTTACAAACTCGTCCTCATTCGCAAACTTTCACTTACTTGCCATATTTTCTTACTCCCCATTACTTAGCTTTGTTTGAAGTTTTTGATTCATTTTCTTTTATTCACTCTTTTTCTGCTTTTTTTTTTTGTAGATTTTTTTTGCTCACCTTCACCTTCTCGTATGTTCCTCTGCTTAACTTTCTTTTGAGCCACTTAACAAGAAACTTCTGACAGTTTGAGTACCTTTATTCCATGAGCTGGTCATATGTATGTATGTGTGTGCATACATATATGCGTTGCGTTTTCCATGTGTCCTTCCTTACGGGCATTCACGTTTTTGGTTTGCAACATTGCAACAACTTGTCACTTTCCATTTTCACATTGACATTTTCAACTGCTTAGTTTTACAATTGAATTCATTTATTCATATTCGTTTGTTTGTTGATTGCTTTTTGTTTTGTCAACAACAACAACAACAACAACAATAAATGCGCTCTCAGCGTGCATAGCTGAACTTAACTGTAAAATCTTTCAAGGCAAAAGTTAAAAATATTCTGCGCACAAACTTTATTTTTGGAGAGATTAAACTGGAAAAGAAAGGACCATATAAAATCGTGCAAACGGAGTCATAGTTTAAGGGTCTGGACCAAGTCTCGACATTAGCTCGTTGATATTCATTTTGATATCGTCGGATATCGTCTTTATTGAATTTCAAATAGGTGGCAACTCGGTCGAAATTTGCCACCTGAATTTAATAGAAATGTGTATTCGAGACAGTAGCGTATATGCAAAGAAATATGTATAATATGATAAGGTGGCAGCACTATAACGTAAACCTAACAGGACATTTTTTTGTTGGAACGAGACGTAGTAATATTCATCTGGTATCTAGATTCGCAAATCTCAATCAAGTTGTAAATATTTTAAATAAAAATAAACAAATTTTCCAGCAGCAAAAGTTCATCAAAATAGGTCAAATATTTTTAAAAGATTAGGGCAATTATTTAAAAAATTAGGTGGCAACTCTACCTGGAATTTTTTTTGTAGAAATAACACGTAAAATACTTTTCGTTTTATACCCATATTATCAAACTTATTTTAATTACGAAAAAAATAATAAAGTTGGCAACACCACAAAAGCATGAGACTTTCCATACTAAGATTTAAAAATTTCTTTCGGCCATTCGTCAACGAAATTTTCAATATGCAGACACAATTCTTATAGAACTTTATTCTAGTATAGATATTTAGATGGGTAAATAGATTCAAAAATTTAAGCAGCCAATTTTTTGCACCGACACTGTATCTATGCGTCAAATTGATTCTTCATATAGAGGAAAAAGAAAAAAGAAGTAAAGAGGAATTTTTTGAAGGACACGCTTTTATATATTTTTTAAAAACTTAGTGGATTTTGTTTCATACATGTATGTAAATATATTTAAAAAAAATTAACTAGCTTTTAATAAGTATATATTTTTTGTGATTTCTAAAAACAAAGTTTTGCAAACGTTCTAAGTTCCACCCTGTCCAACAGATCGATCAGTTCAATCAGACAAATAGACAAACAAAAATTCTGAAAGTCCTTCAGAGCAATTCTACTTTCAATTAGTTTTTCAAAAAAAATGTTCACTGTACAAACACGTATTTTATTATGGCATATTAATATTAATTATGTTAAGTATTTTTTTTTTTTTTTTACTTTTATGAAATAATCATATTATATATTTATTCATTAATATAGTCTGCTGCTGCATGCATTCTACGAGTATCAGCTTTGCATAGTTTTTCTCTCACAATACTGTTGTTGGCTTAATTCAATTGAATACTTTCGCAGTATTGTATTATTATTTTTTTTCTTAATATCTGCATATTACCCATTGAAAATTGCTTCTACATGAGCACATACTTATGTATGTATGTATATTTTTTTCCATATAATCTATCATTCAAATATTTTTCTATAAACATCTGCTTATAAAGCTCAAACAATTTGTATAAATAAGAATATTTGTGTTTATGCTTTCAAGGATATTCATTACTTATAAAAGGTTTGTAATTCAATATGAAATTGCTTCACTTCTGAGTGCCTGTTTGTGCATGATGGAACAAATATGAGCAATACTTTCAACGAAGCCAATAATGCGATTATTTTTATGTATCATATATATGTACATATATCTTGTATTATATTTGAAAAGATTCATACTCAGTCAAATACTTAATCTTTCAAATAAACAAATAAATTTCTACTTATGTACATAGGTAATAGCTTATCGGTTTTTATGTAATGAAGTGTATAGAAATATGTTTATGAAAAGAAAAACAACACTCGTAAGTAATAATATAAATGTAACTTTTATTCAATTGAATTGATATTAAAATAGTATTTTCCTTTTTTATAATGTACATATGTATTTATGTAAGAGCTTATGCATAAATGCCAATGTAAGTGCATTAGTAACAATTAGTAAAATATTTGCAAATGTTAAATCAATTATCATGGCATAATAGAAATAATTCGTTTGTTGTTTTAAACATTTTTAGTTAATATTTTTGAGTTTGCTGGAAAGTATAAAACTTCATAATTTTTAATTTTAATTTCTAAATTAAATACATTTTGTCTAAATTTTCTTCCTCTTGATTGCCGAATAACTAAATAGATTTATTGATTTGTTCGAGTCTTGAAATGTTACCCCAACTAGAAATATCAAAAGATTCTCAAGTCAAATCCTTATATTCCAAAATGGAATTTAAACCAAATACAAGTAAAACATTTTTCACTTCATATTAAATCTCTTACTAGTAAAATGACAAACAAAATTTTTTCAAGTTCTTCAAAATAAGCTAAATATTTGTCTATGAAACCTTTCCAAATGCACATTTTTCAAGCCAAACGAAACTTTCTTATAGTCAAATGAAAAATTTTTAGCTAAACCTTTTTCTAAAATTTTCTTATACAAAACGGGAAATTCTTAAAAACTCTGCTAATTTGAAACGAATGTCTTTCGAATCTAACGAAATTTGCACGAAAGCTTCTTTAAACCTAACCCCGTTTGCTACGAGAGCTTCATCTAACGTAACCTCATTTGCTTCATAACCTATTTTTACGTAAAACTAAATCTTTTTTAATCTTATTCTAATGTAAAACAAAATATTTTAAGTCAAACTCTTCAATCAATGCAATATTTTTTAAATCAAATTAAAGCTGTTTAAAGTCAAATAAGACCTAATTAACGGCAAGTCAAGTGAAAGGAAATTTGTCTTAAAACCTTTCGAAATCTAAAATAAAGAAATTTGAAAAATGGATGGCTTCGGTGATTTTCGGTGTTCGAATAATTCTCAGCTGATGATCTATCAGAGAAGTTTCTCTAGCCAACATTTGTGATAATGTTCCCGTACACTTTCAGTATCGCCATACAACGCCTTCATTTCGTTATTTGCTCGCCAGATTTTCTCAGTTTTTATTCATCCCTTTTTCGCACCGCCCGACTCAAGCACAACCCTCAATAATTGAATAAATAACGCAGTTAAAAATTAAGCGAAATGAATACCGACCTCCCTTTTTTCCAGCATTCAATTTACTCTTTCTCTCTCAAGTAATGCATACATTTAGGGATATGTTAATAGAAAAAAGGGCACAATAGAAAAAAGTAACGCTGATTTTATAAAACATACCTTTAATTGGCATTCTTTGGTTAAATTCCTTCTTTTTTTTGTTCTTTCACTTGCAATTATTTACTTCTGTCATTCTACCTTTTTATGGTTTTAACGAAACTTCTTTTGAGCTTGTTTAATTCAGTTACCGAAAATCACTTGAATCACTTGAATTTCTGCAGCAACAAAAAACTTCACAATTATTCCAGGCACTCCAAGCTCAATTAGCGCGAATTGCTAAAAGTACTCAGGAGATTTGCAATTGAAGGAATTGTCGCCGTTGGTTGGCCGTGACGTAGCCCAAATATTTGCATAGCTAATTGTGTGCGTTTTTTTTTGGACGGTTGGACATCTATACTTTTTCTGTTCTGTGTAATTGTCAACTGTTAGTTCTTTTGACGCTGCGGCTATCAATGCAGCTTGTGATAATTTCAAGTGGCTTTTTTTTTTTAGAATCCATTTGAAGTTAGTTTTGGGATATTATTTTCTTTGTTGGCGTAGCACTGAAAAATGTTGAAAAGGATAAGCAGCCTAAAAGTATGCAGTGGCGTGGAGAATGAAATAAATTCAAACAAAGAGTATGCAAGGAAAACTGGCGAAAACAGCTGATTTAAAAATTAGAAAGAAGAAAAGGAAGGAAGAAAATTATAATTAAAGAATTTGCCAAGTCATGGAAAATAATATTCAATTATCCGCAATTGCAAGCAAAATGCGATCAAGCTCAGGATTTGCTGGTGATTTTTATTGAATTTTCTTGTTGTTTGTAATGGCGTAGAGGACAGCTTTCTATTTTTTTCTTAACAGCTAAACTCTTATTTTTTCTTTGGTATGAGTAGCAAGCACTTTTCTCATATGCTTGATATAATTAATAATTGCAAGGATATACTTTTTATAGCAGCTGACATTAACTCTATCTCTTAAATGAATCACACTTTTAGGTAAAGCTCAAATTGTGCCAGGCGAATATTTTTTCGTGCCGTGTCATAAAATAAAGCATCTGCAACTGCACTATGGGTTACTTACTCTTGCAATTTCAGCACTTTTGGTTTCCATTCACAATATTCAAATTAAATGCAAGCATTTGTCGCTTCTGCTGAATTTTGCTGCTTAAATTTACTCTCACTGTGGCGTAGTTTTTTTTTTTCCTTAAACCACACAACCCCAACAAATCATTTAAAAACAATGGACAATGTTTGAATAGGAATTTCTCGGGATAAACCACTAAAGAAAATTACTGCAAACCATTGCATTTATAAATTCAAACAAATAGACAAATTTGGCTCAGTCAACCGACTATTGGTGTTACCTAATGGTTGTTATGGGCAGTAGGTTAGAAGTGAATGCAATAGAAAAATTGAAGGAAATGCATTAACATTTATGTTTTGCTTCAAATATATGTAGGTAGAGATAGCCCGCGGGGCTGAAAGTAAGGATTTTCTTTTTTAATAAATATAATGGACCCTAATTTAATAGAAAAAATAATAAATAAATAAATAAAATAAAATAAAATAAAATAAAATAAAATAAAATAAAATAAAATAAAATAAAATAAAATAAAATAAAATAAAATAAAATAAAATAAAATAAAATAAAATAAAATAAAATATAATAAAATAAAATAAAATAAAATAAAATAAAATAAAATAAAATAAAATAAAATAAAATAAAATAAAATAAAATAAAATAAAATAAAATAAACTAAAATAAAATAAAGTAAAATAAAATAAAATAAAATAAAATAAAATAAAATAAAATAAAATAAAATTAAAAATAAAGTAAAAAAAAAATAAAAAAGGTAAAATAAGATTAAATAAAATAAAATAATATTTGTAAGTTTTGCAAGCTCGAGACACAGAGAAACAATAATTCGTAATGAATTTTAATTGTCAGTTTTTGGGAAAAAGAAAATATGTGACAATATGATTGTAACATCCCTACATTCTTCCATCTTTTCTCGCACCACATTTTATCCCAGCTCAGTTGGTGGTCATGTAAACAAGCAATTTTCATTAAAATTCAGTAATGATAGGTATCATACTTCTAGACATCTTAAGCTCGCTCCAACGATTCTTGACGCATATTAGCTAGTTGTTGTAATTATTGTTGCTGTTGATGAAGCATTGAATACCAGACAAGTATGTAGACAATTTGCAGTCAAGCGGAGCGGAAGAAAAAACGTTTGCTATAAGGACACAAGTAAAAGGCGACGGAAACTTTCTATCCCATAGATGCCAGTAAACATACATACATACATATTTGTGTCTGTGTAAAAGCATGTGTGAACATGGTATGCAACAAATGCAACTCATACATATCTATATGTACATATGTACATATGTATGTGTGTAGAAAATGAGTATAGCAAACAAAGTTGTTGCTCTCGCTACTACAGTTCAGAGTTCAAGTGAAAATTCCAATGTTGGTAATTAAGACTGAAATTCCATTATAAAGCTTATGAAAATGCAACAGCATGCCGGCAGTAATAACAAATAACAACAATAACTGACAACATTAAAATAGTAGTGACTGCAGCAAGTATGTATGTATGCTTTGTATGCGGGTGAAGGGGATGGGTGAAAAAAATGAGCTGCATTGTAGTTTCCCAAGAGGCTTACGCTTGGTTGGCGATAACAAAATGAGCGGTTTGTCAGTGATGGGAAAATATGTATGTATACGATATACTCTTTGGAACAACAACACAAATTAACAACGCATAATAGCAACAACAACAACAAAAGCAGCCAATCAGACGCACTTGAACAAAATACTCGTAGTTGGTATTATTATTATTGTTGTTGGTTTTGCTGACATTGCTCTCTGCCGCACAGTGGTGCCAAATCTTTGTGTGCGCACAGTTACTTACATACATATGTGTACATATATATGTACATATGTCTTTGCACAACATGCAATTAAGTGCAATTCCCCAGACTTAATACTTTGGCAAGCTTAAGTACGTTGAGTGTGGCCACTGCTGCAAAGTGTTGTCATCTACAGTGGTTGAGCAGCGTTATAAATAAATTTATTAAATAATTGTAGGTATGTGTATAACGCCAAGTGTGTAAAAATATTAGTGTTGGAGCCTCTTGGTCCCGAAATGTTGGTATGAAGAATTGCAGAATATTTCGATGCTCGTTTAATTTCGAAAGATTTCAAAATTTGTTTCGATTTATATAAATGTCTATGTATTTTAAAAATTTGTGAAACTCGCTTATTCGAAATTCCAATTATTTTCGAAAATACCGATTTCGATAACAATAACAACTGAAAATTTTTAAAGTTTTCCAATATCTGACTTAGTTTGTACAAACGTAAAAGGTATTTAATAGGATCTTCGAAAAGTGTACGATTTTCGAAGTTTTAATATTATTTTTGGTGTTCTTTGAAAAAAGTTTTCGATGTTAATAGAATCGTTTTTGGAAAAAATGAACTCAATAATTTCAGGAACTGGAATGAAATATCAAAAAGTTTATCATTCTAATCAGATTTAAGTTTTGATTTGGATGATCTCGAAATTTATCCCGAATTTATCTCGACAAAGGTTCAAAATGATCCCAAAAAAATACTAAATCTATTTAGAAAAGTTTCGAAAACCTTACCGAAGTGGTTACGAAAAGTTTCCGAAACAGTTTTTCTTGTTCATCTTTTTTCGCTTACTCACCCGAAATATGAAAATCTTAGTTAACCATTGTTCCGATATTAATGCAATTCTCACACTATAATTGCAGCAGCATGGAAAAAGTAAATATTTTAAAATGTGCTATATAAGTAGTGCTTCGTAAGCTCACATAAAATTCAACAACCAATACACATGCACACAAACACATACATACTTACAAATCAATGCATTTATTGCTTATACATACATATGTACATGAGCTTGAAATACTCTCGCTTTGTCGTTGTTAAGGCGTTACGCTTTGAAAGTTACCAGCCATGGGTAATCTGAGAAGTCCCACAGAGTACAATTGTTCGATGGTCTGTTCAGTTTGAAAGTTCTTAGGAATTGCTAACATGCACACACACACACACACAAATGCAAGCACGCACAAACTAGCAACAACTCATGTATGGCATTGTTATCATGTCTTGTTTCTGCAGCAGTGTTTGCTTAGTTGCAACGTTTGTGTGAAGTCTATGTGTGGAAATTATGTTCTAAACAATAAAAATGCTAACTAACAATCAGTTAATTTACTATTGTTTGGCATGACCGAGTTTGCTAACTAATTCTATAAGTACAAATCATCTTCACTTCATACAATGAGCTTAGTTGCGGGTTGCAGGGCTTTTATGCATGTATGGTGAGAACTTTTCACACACAAATAAAGATATTAGTTAGATTTAATTTCTATGCATAAGTTGATAATAAATGTATAAGATTTAATCAAAAGTTGTCAGTTACTTAGTTGTTGGGATAATAATAACAAACAAATATTGGAAAATGAAATGCACAAGAATTGTGAGGGTGAGATGCGTACTGATCTTATCTTATTTTATTATATTTTCTATTGCCTTTTCTGCTTCACTTTATTTTATTTTGTTTTATTTTATTTTATTTTATTTTATTTTATTTTATTTTATTTTATTTTATTTTATTTTATTTTATTTTATTTTATTTTATTTTATTTTATTTTATTTTATTTTATTTTATTTTATTTTATTTTATTTTATTTTATTTTATTTTATTTTATTTTATTTTATTTTATTTTATTTTATTTTATTTTATTTTATTTTATTTTATTTTATTTTATTTTACTTTACTTTATTTTATTTTATTTTATTTTATTTCATTTTATTTTATTTTATTTTATTTTACTTTACTTTACTTTACTTTATTTTATTTTATTTTATTTTATTTTATTTTACTTTATTTTATTTTATTTTATTTTATTTTATTTTATTTTATTTTATTTTATTTTATTTTATTTTATTTTATTTTATTTTATTTTATTTTATTTTATTTTATTTTATTTTATTTTATTTTATTTTATTTTATTTTATTTTATTTTATTTTATTTTATTTTATTTTATTTTATTTTATTTTATTTTATTTTATTTTATTTTATTTTATTTTATTTTATTTTATTTTATTTTATTTTACTTTACTTTATTTTATTTTATTTTATTTTATTTTATTTTATTTTATTTTATTTTATTTTATTTTATTTTATTTTATTTTATTTTACTTTATTTTATTTTATTTTATTTTATTTTATTTTATTTTATTTTATTTTATTTTATTTTATTTTAATTTATTTTATTTTATTTTATTTTATTTTGTTTTATTTTATTTTATTTTACTTTACTTTACTTTACTTTACTTTATTTTATTTTATTTTATTGTATTGTATTTTATTTTATTTTATTTTATTTTATTTTATTTTATTTTATTTTATTTTATTTTATTTATCTTTCTACATTTGTATTCAGAAATTCCTCTTTAACACTTTCCTTCCCATGACAACTTAATTGTTTTTGCATTGACTTTAATGGGAAGCGCAAAATCGTTGGTAAATGCTTTTCTGTCGCTGCCACTCAACCAACATCTGTCAACTGCCAACGCCTCTTCTATTAAATTGCTTTTCCAAGCCTGCCTTGTCGTCAGTGTATTTTGTTTCATACAAATTTTTTACTGCTTTTTATATATATTTGGAGCGCATGCAAATATAATTTCCCAATTTGAAAACTTTTCCTATTAAATTCCATTCTCAGTTGAGAGAATCACACAGTTCTCTGCATAAAATCACTGGCATTTTGCATACTTTCAGGAGGCATGACACTAGAATGTTGGCGACACACAGCAAATGCGAATGGACGATGTTCACTCGTATATATATTTACATACCCTGCCAACCATGATCGGATAAAAATCAGGATAATCATTGAGTCGCGCTTACCACAAAAGTGGATAAAAATGTGGGCAATTTTGTTCGGCGAGGTTCACTTTTTACAAATGTTGAAAAGATTTTTGCGTGTAAGTGTGAGAGCATATTTTTAGGCACTTGTCGTTTTCCATACAAATTCTAAAAATATGATTTGGTGTTAGTAAAAATTTGTGAATTTTTGGAATCAGAGTTTCACCATGGTTAGCCATGGTTGGTAGGGTATATTTCTGTTATGTCTGCCGTAGCAACAACAGCCAAGAGCGGACCAAGCGCATATCTAAATTGGCTATCCGACTTTGCTGCTGCGCTCGCTATGACTTTGTGTTCACTGAAGATTGAGTTGCTGATGCAGTCCACCCAGTCACTTCAAGCACTGTTGCACTTAACCTCCTTGGGGGTTCATCAGCACTATTTAGCCAGTTTTGACACATTGCCTCTCACTCATGCTATTCACTTTCTCGCTCTTGCGCGCTGCCTTTCGTCTAGCATTTGGTGCACGCTGTCTTGCTATTGCTTGAATTTATAAAACATTTTGTAAATTGTTTTGTTGTACTAAAGTTAAAAAATATAAATTGAAGCTGGCTACTTTCGTTTGCCTACATTTTGTTTTTGTGATGTTTTTGTTATGCGATTTGTGTGTGTTTTTCTTTTTTCTTTTTACATTTAACTTGTGCTGCTGCGTTGACTTAATTTTCTTCCGTTCTGTCGTTGACATTATTCGCTCGCGCCCGTTTGTGTGTTTAACGTTGTGCTTTTATTGTTGTATCAATTTTATAACAAGACACAATTTTTTGATTGCAAGTAAAATGAAATTTTCATGAACACTTAACAAAAGTTATGAAAATCACAAAGAAGCTGTAGCGTGGAAAGCATATCAGACGGTTGGGTTGCTTGGGTTGCCTAGAAATTCGCAGCACTTCATTGGTCTCATTTGCACTGATTCAAGTAGTTTACTTCTACTTTGCGCTTTGCTTTCATTATATTTTTTAACCACCCTCCATAAAAATGCCTTTTCCATTAACCCAAGTGCGCCCTTTTTAGAAGCGCCAAAGCCTGTTGCCAACCAACTCGTAAGTATCAGCCAAATTACTTTATGAAGATTAATTTCGCTTGGTTGTGCATTTGAAATTTGCGCATTTAATTTCTTACCATTTTCTTCTTTGCTCTTCAGTGCGGTATAAGCTTAAAAGTTAGCTTAAATAGACACTTTTAAAAGTAAAAAGGAAAGAAAAAGTTTTTGCGCCTAATAGTATACTTTTTTATCTTCTCAGTTTTGCAATTTGATACTTTATGCCGCTTTAACAAACTTACAAATATTTTAAACAATAAGTGTCAATGCCGTAATCTTCATATGCTCGCCCCTTCAACTCTCTCTAAATTATCCCCCTTCTGTTCTCTACAAACTCATTGATTTGCTTTGCTATACAAACATTTTTGCAAGCTCGTCACAAACTGTGAGCTTTTTTGTTGCCCGCCAGCTGGCGCTCGCATGTGCTTAAATGGCTGCCAAAAACAAAAAGTCGCCTTATCATGCAGCAAAAATAAGCAGCTAAAATTTTAAATTACTTTGGCTTATATGCTTCGGTATGAACTAATCGTAAATTAGGTTTTATGCCAACAAATGGCTTTAATGTCATTTCAATTGGATTTTATTATACATGGCTTTAGCTGCGTTTTATTGAATTCTTCTATTTCTATTTTGAGTGCTTCATGATCATAATAAAGGAATTTATGTTTGGGTTTTCTTTATTGCTATTCACCTTTATTGGAATTAATGGCTGAGTAGTCGAATATATGGTGCTCTTAGTACGTTTGGCTTCTCATTTTAAAGAAATTGAGTTTTATTAGTAAGCTGAAGTATGTGGCTATAAAAGGTTTTTTATTGGTCAGTAAGATACCTATGGGAGTAACAATAAATCTTCTGAAGAAGTTTTCTTTCGAGTATTGCAAGTGCCAGTCCATTCTCTTAAGACAACGGTCATATTTCTGAACCTTGGATCTGCACAACTCTGCTGAGGTTCGGTTGAATATCTACGCTGATATTTGCTTTGCTCCAGTATTCTTCGTTTCATAAGGCTTAGGTCTATGGTGTACTGTTTCTTCTTCACCTTGAAAGAGTCAGCCTTGCTAAGTTTGAATGGTTTTAAAATCCTTTCGTTACATTTTGACGCTGTTAAGTTTTTTTAATGTCCGTATAAAAGAAGAAAATATTTCTAACAAATATTCGTTTCATCCGATAACTAATAGCTTCCTTATTGGCAGCAATAAACCGCTCTGAAAAAGGTTAGGAAATGTTCAAATTACTATTTCATATTCAAGGCCAAGCACAGAAAAAAACATAAAAAATGTAAACCAGTAAATTTAGTTGAGAAATATCTTCGAACGCAATTGATAGAATAATTTGTTTATTAAGTTTTCGCATTGCGGAATTCTGCAGCCAAATTTTCTGTTTTCTTATTTATTGCCAGATTTTTTTTAAATTCTTGCTTGTGTGTTGCGTTGCAAAAAAAATTTTAAAACTTTTTTTTAGTAAACCATTCGGCCGTTAAATGGGCGATTATTCATAAAAGGAATAAGATACGACAACCTAATCATGAGTAACGATGCGATTAACCGACCCAGGCGACATGGGTTTAGCATATATAGATTTGCATACATACATATGTATGTATGTATGTATGACTTGTATATGCTTGGGTAAGGAAGTCTGAGCAGAGAAATCATCCTTTTACTTCATTTTATTTTATTTATTTATTTTTGTTTTTTTGGGGATCAGTTTCTTTGCTTTTCCTGCATAAAATATATGCTTAAGTTAGGCGAGTGATAGGCTTGTGTAGTTGATGCTGGAACAGTTTATGGGTCTTCGAAGATACATATATATGTATATACATATGTATGTATATTTGTATATTCTAGCCTCTGAACTGTAATTGATGTGCCGGCTTTAAACGGTCAATTGACCACAATTCTTTTTTTATACCCAGTTGTGCTGATAAAATGCCGATGCCAATAACAAGAACAAGAACAAGAGCAAGAGAAAAAAGGGAAAAAATTCCAAAAACAATAGCAAAATCAAAATCAAAAACACAAGCAAAAAAATACCAGCAAAAAAAATTATAAAACGTAGATTCAAAGACAAAAAAATAAATATATAAATAAAAAAACAACAGAAAAAAAGACTAACAAAACTAACTAAAAGAAAAAAAGAAATACAAACAAAATTAAAAAAAAAAAATGAAGAAGGAAAGAAAAACAAAGACAGCAAGAAAAAAATTACAAACGTAACCAAACAAAAAAAGGGGAAAAAATTAAAGAACAAATGAAAAAAAAAAACAAACAAAAAAAAAAAAAACTAAATTAAAAAAAAAAAAACAAAAAAAAACACAAAAGCCAAACACAAACAAAATCAAATAAAAAACAAAACAAAAATCAAAACAAAAAAAAAACAAATAAGAATAAAATAAAAACAGAAAAACCAGGCAGACAAAACACTTCTATAAGATGGAACCTAACAAGAGATTACTTATGTAGGTCCGAAGACACTACTTTCACAAGTGGAAAATAAGTACGGCGATTTGAAGGTAGTTAAAGCCTGCAACTTGCTATAAAAACCTCGTTTTCCACAAACACTGGCCCACAATTTTACGCCGTTTTCGTTTTATTTTTTTTTTTTCACCCCGAAAAAAGCATCTTAATGATGTAGCATTTTGCGTGTGAAAAGACAACAACTGTGCCTTCATTAACCCATCCATCGTAAAGGTTGTCCTTTCTTAGAACGAAGCACTTTTGGCGGCGTATGCTTTTCGCTTCCAATACGATTTTTATCGAAAACAACCATTTGCCTTTTGTATAAATAAACTCAAGCCCCACACATACATACATACATACATGCGCACTATAAAAGCAGTGTGTAAATTCCTTTCTGTGTGTGTGTGTTAACGTTTTTGTAAATATATCTTGCGCAATGTAATCGATGTGGTTTAACATTTTTTCTGCTATATCTTTTTCCGCTGGCATATCCATTTGCTTGGCCACATATTTTGTGTTGCTTTATTACTTCCAGGTGATTTTGGTTGCCGATGCTTCCTTCCGTTTGATTTTTATTGCTTTTTGCTATATCCTTCTCAGTCCTTTTTAGTTTAACATTTTTCATACTTTTTGCTTTATTTACTTTGCTTAGTTTTGTTTTTTTTTCGCTTATTTATTTTTTATTTTGCTCTACCATTTTTCTGCTGACCATTTTTTGCTAAGCTCGCATTTTTTCCCACACATATTTTTAGGCGCTTATCGTACACGTGGTTTATTTGCTTAGTGTTGTCGATTTAACAAAATTTTCACTCGTTGTTTATTTTCGATCAATCGGTGGGTAGGCAGCTTCTATTTTTTTCTATGATAAATTGTATAATTGGAATTTTTATGTATTTTTTGTATTTGCTAACCTTTTTCGAAAACACTGCCGTTTGTAGTGGAGCTTGTTTATCTTTGGCACTTTTCTAAATTTACCAATTCAAATGCGTTTTTTCTAGTGCTGGCCCCTTTTTTCGTTCGTTTAAAATTTATTCACGCCTTGACCGCTTTTTTTTATTTATTTTTTTTTATAAAATTTGTTATGGTAATATTGGGAGTGGGCGTGGGGTTGAATTAAATGATCTGATTATCGTGTGACTGTCCAAATATACAAAAAGGGATAAATAACTTTTCATAGAGATTTGCTAGCTATTCCAATGTTGCGATAAACCTTTCTAATTTTAACTTTTTTGTTTTTGAGCTAGAGAAAGTTATTTTTGCATTCATTGTCTCAGATAATTTGTGGCATATTCATGTATTTATTTGTTTACTTATTTGTGTATTTAATAGATAAGTATGTCAACAAAGTAAGCAAAATGATTTATGAGCCACGCTTTGAACTACGAAAAATATTTGGCGCATATAGCTTCTAAGATCAAAGCAAACAAGCAAAGTTAGGCAATTTTTTTCCGTTCTAAAATTTGTTGCTTAAATTGAGATCTAAACGGAATTTTCGGACTCCAATTTATTTATTTTTGTTTAAAATAAAAAGAGTGTATGAAAAAACAATAACAAAATCCATTCTATCTTTTAAGTTAGACCTTCAAAGGTACAGCGTGCTCAAAAGCATACAATTTCATTCAATAATTGCTTAGTGATGCGCGCACAAACATAAAAAATGCAGAGAGCTAGTTGAGAACTGGTATTAGTTTGGTTGCTATTGCTTTAAAAAAGAAGCTCATAACATTTTTATGTAGGAACTCTTACTTAGCAAAGAGGGTGTGTCGCAATTTCTTTAATACCTGAACATAGTTTTGAGCTCACTTGCATTGCCACCACTGTATGCAGCTTCAATAAACATTTTTTCATGTAACAAAACGTACTCCATATTTAAATTTGGACATTCAGACATGCAACGCTGTTAGTTACATTCAATTTATCTTAGCAGATTTAATGTGATGCGCGTACAAACATACATAATGAAAAATACCACTTCTTGACTGTGTGATTTAGACTTTTATTAGTTTTCGGCACACCCTAGTAGCAATGCTTTTCAAATATCTCCTATCCACTTAAGAATAATTAAAAATATTATGAACAATTAAAAATTTTGGATGTTGTAAGAAAAAGCTTTTATCCAAAGCTTTTAAGGAATAGCTCTCTTTATCTTTCTTTTTTCAATTTCCTTTTATCATAAGCACATTTAATTTATTAATTAATTTGCTTTATTTGTCTCATTTACAGGACTCACATTTTCCACCTTAACCTCTTCACAAGCGGACGAATCGCTCGATACGCGAGAAAATGCCGATTTGACTTTAAAATGTCGCTTCACAGATCACTACGATGCAAGCGATTTCACATTTTATTGGGCGCGTTGGACCGCCAATCCAGCGCAGTTCGATAATGTGGCCATACATGATGTGTCGCTGAATTCGGGTTACAAGTAAGTAAAATGTTTTGGAATTTTATTGAGATACTTTTTGTTTGTATGAGAAATAATTTTTATGATTTTATTATTTCTATACATTCTCTATTTACACTATTTTAAAGCTTTCCGTTTCGCTTCAACATTAATGCTTTACATTTTTTAATTTATATCACTTACAATAAACTACTGCATTTCCTCCCCATTTTAATCGCCTAAACTAGTTAATTTACAAACGCACACAAGTCCAATAAAACCGCATGAGTTTGCGAAAAAAAATTTGTATTTTGCACGCTCATTTGTTATTTTAATTAAAAGTGCAAACCAAATGCGAGCGTGATGTTGGCGTGAAAATTCCCTTGCTAATGGTAGAGTGAATTTCTGTAATGATTGGTGGAAGAATAAGAAAAGCTCGACGGGAAGAAGCAGCCATCTTTTGCGCATTTCTTCGTTCAGTCAAACCAACATCTCGCAAAATCCTTAGCTAGCGTTGTGTAAATGTGGTTAGCATTTCACTCTGATTAATTTGAATTGTGCTTTTGAATGGTGTTTATATTGAGTGAAGACAATATTAAGATTGTACGCTCAGTAATCCCAATTCCGAAAGCTGAAATCGTAATGTCAAATGTAATAAGACTATCTGACCCGGCAAAATTCGTTCTAGCCAAAATATAACTTTTTTATCTCCAAGGCGGTTTTCCGCTCCCTAATTTTTCGAATCCCTATCATGAAAACTTTTGAAAATATAACGCCTGCAAAATCAAGTTTCTATAGGAGATGCCACGCCCCTTTTCTCATAACACACAATTGCTCTCGCGTGAGTATGTCATTGATATCGCATATCCCCATAATAATTTTCAGATCTCCACCATGAACACTTTTGGCGATATTACGCTTGTGAAGCCATGTTTGCATGGGAGCTGCCACGCCCCCTTAATATTTTCCTCTTTCTATTTTTCCCAAATTTGCGTATTAATTAAAAAATGAGCCCCCAAACGAAAGTATTAAATTTCGCTCAGTCATTTTTAAGTTTTAGATTAATTTTATTTTCATAAAAATTAGTTTTATATTTATTAAATAATTTTAAATTATTTTCTGTAAACAGCGATTGCTGATTGAAGTCATACAAAAATTTAATTTTCGTGAATTTTGTTTTAAAAATTCTTGTCGAGCGTATTTCCCAACTTTCGACCATTTTTTCAAGTATTTTCGGAATAGAGAGTACCAAATTTTTAACACTCGAAAGCGGAATAAATCATATTTAAAGAGAACAAAATGAAACTGGAACAAGGAATGGGTTTAACTCGAAAGTTTCCAAGAGAGGGCGAATCAGTCGAAAGCAAACGAATTTTCTTTGGAAACTTAAAAAAATACACCTTCATAGCTTTCAAGCTAATTTCTTTGAGCAGGCAACATGACGTATACGTAACCGGATGTTGGTTAGCTCAATCCGGTCCCTTTTGGAGACTGCTACATAATTTTACTGCAGAATACCTTCAAATATAAATTATTCTCTGAAAAATAGAATAATTTCAGATGCCAAATAAATTATATATAATTTCGTAATCTCGTTGCTTCTGTTCATGACCTGCTTATGGCAATCATTTTTCAAAAAATGTCATTAGCCACGCATGTTGATTGTAGTCCTACTTAAGCGCGCGTGTATGCCACCAAGTCATTTGAGTTGTATTACAAAGCACGTGTACTTTTCGATTACACAATTAAATAAATATGTAAGTACAACTGAGTGCGTGTTACTTGTATTTGGATAGAAGATTGGAGAGATAAGAAAGTGTAGCAGCGGGAGTTCAATCACCTTATTAGTCAACGTTGTCGTTTCGTTTCGCTTGTATTTCTGGCTGAATTTAAATGATATTTGTAATGGGTCGTATAATTTAATTTTTTGGTGAGTGGTTCTATTAGTTCGGGGCTTGTACTCACAGACTTAGGTCGTTTTTCAGCTCTGCATCTAGTGCATCTAGGTAAACCTTTGTTTGGTATTTTTCAACCAGTTTCTCTATCTCTAATTATAAAGCCCGTTGATTTAAAAATTCATCACAATCACATGAGAACGCTATCACTACGAGACTTCTCATAGCTTTAAATGCTTGATAACAAGTAGAACCACACTCCATTGTGCTTTCCACATAAACTTATGTCAAATACATGAAACCACACATACACAAACAAACACTGTCTTCTTCATTATCCGCTACGTTTGTTAGTCATTATATTTTCTGTAATCACTTTCTCCTACTTCAAATAAAATTTGCTTCTATTATTTTCCTTCACATTATTTCGGAGTACATCTTCTTTGTTGCTGTCTTTGAATGTAGCTTCTAAAGTAGCATGAAGACACCTCATTAAATACAAAGGTTACCTCATAGACAAACGTAAGAATATCGCAACTAAATGAAAGCAATGTCTAAAGATTATAAAAAGAAAATTTACAAAGACTACATTTATATAAAATGGACTTTGTAGTTTTCATCGAATGAAAATTTTATCGCTGTTTCGATTGATTCGAACTCTGCGAGAAGTTTCGAGTCGAACCCATTTTCCAGATTTGATTTATCCAGCTTTAGATCGAAGAAAATTTCGTACTACCTGTTTCGAAAAACGAACAACAGAGTACCGATATGTATTAAATCGAATTTTATTTTCGAGTAGAACAGCCCTTCGAATAGAAGTATGGAGTAAGTGCTTTTTGTGAGGATTAATTCGTAATTTCATTACAATTGACCCCTTTGCGTTTTATTGACCTCATTTGTACTGAGAATATGCGCACAAATAAGCCGGCTACTTAATATAAAGGTAGCATGAATATTAGCGACTCCTTTGCCATATATTTTGTGACTAAAAATATGCGTTTTCACGCCGTTGCACTAGAACAAAAATGCAATACAAATTGCCATAGCGCCAGTGAGATTTGTAAAGCAACAGACACGTATTTAAAACAAATAACGATAACAACGTAAAAGTAGAGGAAAAAAAAAAAAAAAAAAGTAACACCATGAACCGCACGTTTGCATAGCTAAAAGGCAAAAATTCAAAGGAATACTTTACGAAATCATGCAAAAAGTAAGCGAACGTAGCAAAAGTATACAATCGCAATAGTCTGCCTTAAGCAAAATCTAAGGAAGTGTAGTGCTTTTTCAAGTGTGCGTTGCTCATTTAACTACGCTTATAATAATAGTCCCCTCAAAATGATTTCATAGTATTCAGTGGCTTACTGCAGCGTAACACCCACACATCACCTAGCCACAATTGCAACAACAACACGCAAACACTACAAGCAGCAGCGCAATTACAATTTTTTGTTTCTTTTCAAAGCGCTCCACACATACATACATACATATACATACAATTTTCATTGCGCTTTGTGTCTCTTAGAATTTTTCTCGTGCTCTTTGTTTTACACTGCCAGCCGTCTACTCCCAGCAGCTCAATGCACGCTAATGTCGTCTTTGTTTCATAGCAGAATATGTAGTAGTAGTAGTAGTTGCAGGAGGTGGTGGTGGTGATGGCTGCTGTGGTAGTGACAGTGACTGCTTTCGCTTCAAGGACGTTTCAATGCGCTTGAGCTGGTTACAATTTTTTGTCTCTTCAACTCGTTTTACTTTCAATTTGGCTTTGTATCCTCAATGCCTGTTTGTCTTGAGCGCTTGTCATTCTATTCGTATTCGTTCAACTCCTCTACGTATACTTAGGTGGCACATTTGAAAATACAAGCGCGCTCTGTAAGAGAAAAAGCAGTCAATTTAGTAGCTTTCTTTTAGTTATTCCTTTTATTCGCTTATTTATTTTACAAAAAATTTGTGTAGAAACCTTTGACTGTGACGTTTTGAGACTGCAACTTTATGATTTGCTGTTTCTTCTTTTTGTTGTTTTTTTGTTGACTTTTGACTTACAATCATTAAACTTCAAACCATTTTTGAGCTGCTTATTCTTGGTGTTTGTAGTGGTTGCAATTTTTCCGATTCCTATACATGGCAAACTGTGACTCAATAACGTTGTATAAAATGTTGCGTATACGCCATGTTGCACCAAAAAGATTTTTTAAGAATTTCTACAAAACTTTGTATAATAGAGTGACATTCATTAGCACATCGCTATTACTCGTGGAACTTGAGAATTTTTACTCCCAGCGTCTATTTTTCTTCATAAATATGGAGTTTATTATTTTTAGCTTAACAACACAGGCAGCGCCTAGTCGCCCCCTTAAAAATAACAAATCCACATTGGAGGGCAAGGGACACCACAGCATCCACTAGTATAGTCTTCCCTGCCTCCAATGTTGGTAAGTAGAGAGGGGCGTTTTAGCTTATTATGTGAGAACTTGTCTTTGTTATCAATAAGAGGACTCCCAACTAATTAAGGTTTGTGTTAGGGTCCTCAGCATACTCAAACAATTGTTTGGCTTTGTAGTGGCTGTTTCCTGTTAGGTTTTACCCTGATGCTACAGACGTTTCAGCATCAGGTGGGTACACTCTTGCCATTTATCATCAGGGTTTTGTTTTTTTTTTTCAATTGGTAGCATTCTGTTTCTCTGCAAGCGCTCAATTTAAAGCAGGTTTTGATGTAGTAAATATTCAAATTGTTCTGTGGTGGAGGGATTATCAGCCGTCTTGTGCAAGTTCATACCTTGCTGCTTTTACTACAAGTACTTCCTTCACTGCTAAGAACGTGGGACACGATAATGGGCCAGGCTGATGTTGAGACCACAAGGAGTGCACACATAAAATGGGCCTTAGTCACCCTTCCCAAGCCAATGCTTTTCCGCCTAAAAAACTCCAAACACTTTAGCACTATTAATGACTTCGATTTTACCCTGTAGCGGTTGAGAGTTTTCTGGCAGATTATTGAAGAGTTGTGTATCTAACAGCAAAGCTCTTAACGGGCTCGAGGAAGACCTCAAAATAAGCGTATTTTCTGCTAGAATATATAACTCTCCTACCACGCAAAAAGTCTCCCGCAACAGTATCATGTTTTGTAAGTGTTTTGAGCATGAGCATAACATAAACTTCTAAGGTTATTAGACTTCAGAGCTTAGCTTAAGTGGCTACTTATCCTTTGCCTATGCAAAACACTCAAAACTGGTTAACCACCTATAAATTGCTTGCTATTTTCTACTCTTACAAGTACTACTCGTTTACTTTTATTATGATTACTATGATTATTAAAAATACCTTCGCCCTAGCAAGTCATACAAACTGCATGCAAGCCGTTTACAGCATACAAAGTGGCTGCTTTAGCTTACAATGCTATAGCGTCAAAGTGAATTCAGAACCAAATAAGTGTATATAAATGACTAAATGTTAAGGAACGTTAAGGACAAACTAATTTTAGTACTCGAAACATACACAAGTGCGCGTTGCGATGCAAACAAAGCAGCGAAATAGGAGTCAACAAAGTTGTGCGATTACTTCATGTGCGAGTCACATACATACATACATAAGTGGCAGGTAGAGGGCGTCAACGTAAAAACGTCACAACTCATTGAGAACGCAGCATAGCTAATCAAGTCAATAGGAGAGGCTTAGCACAGTTGACGTTGTTGCTGCCAGTGTTCTTACTTTGACAATGCCACAGCTCTTGAGCTTACAAGTTACGACGTCGAACACACCCGCAATTGTGCGCTGTCGGCTGGCATTTTTCAGGGCCAAAACAATTGGCACAGCGTACTTATCTAGCATGACTGTCGTTGTGTTTGCTCTCGCAGCTCATTTATGTAGCGTTTATTTGTGATTATGGAGTAGGTGGCCTCAGTGGCTGAGTTGTTCAGCGCAGACACTTCATTGTGGTTGGTAGAGTTTTTGTAACTCAAGTTGTGACTGATTTTATACCCTGCTGTGCTAGCGCATTGGGCATTGATTTAATGATTTTAAATCCAAAAAACTGTGAGTTCTGTGAGGGGTCATAAGTAAGTAAGCGACTTCATACGGTCATGTTTGTTAACTGATAGTGGAAACGGAGACACGGTGATTATAATCTAATTGCGTGGAGCATGGGAACTGAAATGAGGGTGGAATACTCTTCGTTCGGCTTTAGGGAAAAGGGGAAAAGGGTCGCGCACGCAGCCCCATATCCCAACTTTGTGATTTTCAAATAAAAGAATGTGATCCGACGATGCTTTTTCTTCTCCGAAGTTCAAAGGTTTTCTTCATCACCACGAGCTATAAAAGAAAACACTGTTGCCTTGAGCTTCGTGGAAATTCAACTCAAATAATTCATTCATCAGACTCGTCAGCATAAACCTTCCACAAAACCACAGCTGATTATATGATAATATGTTTCCATCGCACTTAGCTTGTGATACGTTAAGTTCTTGATACTTAAACAAGAAAAAAAAAAATAAAAAATTTCCATGTTTGTTGTTGTTGTGTTGTTATTATGTTCTGTTGCTGTCATTAAATTTTTTTCTACTTCTGTTCTTGTCATTATTTTGTAGTCGTTTGCTATTTGTTATACGCAATTGCAATCGCCAAGCCATAATGAAATGTTAAACGGGATATTAGCCTTTAGGCCTGACAGCTAACAAGAGCCAAACCAAAAAGCCAACAGGCAAAAAACAACAACAATGTAAACAGCATGAGCAACACAATAGCAACACTAACAGTCAGACAGCTCAGTGTGTTTTTCGCCATTCAAGCAATGGCTTTATGTTGTCAATTTGTTTTTGCTGCTGTTCCTGCTGTTGTTGTTGTTGTGTAACCTTGTTGTATGAGCTTTTTATTGTGTGCACTCTTTGTTGTTGTTAATTTTGTATTTATATGTATATATATATAGTTGTATATATTTTCTGCAGCGCCTTTTGTTGCATTGAGCGCGCTTTCATTACATTTCATTGCCTTTTGCATTGGCTCTTGCACGGACTATAAAAAATATATTTCATTTATATTCGCATTTCATAGCGTAATTTATTTGTTGTAAAGAAATTTGTTAAATAATAAAAATAATAAAAAAATGGTTGTTTATGTACAATGAATTGTAAAAACATATTTTTCTTCGTCGCCTTCCTTTTTACCCCCAAAGTGTACGCCCATTTATTTTCTTTTTTAGCATTTTGGTTAATTCTCTTTATTATTCTCCTTTGGAGGCATTAACTTTTGCCATTGCTAAGCTTATTTAACGTTCAACTTTTGTTTTCGTTTTACGTTTCCTTTGGATTAAAATCTGCCCAAAAAGTCACAAATTTTTTAGCGAATTCGCCATTGTAATCGATCATCACCAGGACCAGTTAATTACTTCTCTTCGAGTTGCCTTCAAATTTTCCTACTGTGGTGCTTTATTGTTTTTGTAGTTAGAAAGTAAAAGACTTTACAAAGAGGCAACGGCAAATGTCAACTTTAACTTCCAGAATAAAATTTGAAAACAAATTTTTCAGTTCACTGCTGATATTATTTATTGATAAGCGTGAGCATGAATACAGACAGGAAAAAAATTTTACAGCGTTCATCTCGTTTACTAGATAGCGTAGAAAACAGAAATACAGTTACAACAAATCAAGGTTCGGACACATTCGCTCTTATTCGTTCGTGTTCGCGAACCTGCACCCAAACCAAAAGATATCCGCATCGTTCCCACTCACGAAAAAGAAGAACAAAATCTTCTTCAGTTCATGTTCGCGAATGATCGGCTTATAAAAGTAAGAACTTTCGTCTTTTCATTCAAATTCTGAGAAGAATGCATGTAAGTGGAATATTCAGAGAAGGTTGCAGAGTAAATTTAAAAGCTATTCACTGTAAATATTCACCAAGAAAAGCATTTTTGTGGTATTTGTTGGTGATCGTTTCGATAGTTATTTGGGATCATTTCGGAATATTTTCGGGACTTTTGGGAAGAATTACGGACCATTTCGGGATTGGTTTCGGGATCATTTCGGTAGTACTTCGGGATAATTTTGGCATATTTTCAGGATAGTTCCGGAACATTTGGGAATTATTTCGGGGCCATTTTTTTAAGTTTTCCGGTTTTTTTTCGGTATCATTTTGAAACTTATCCGGCACATAGCTTCTTTGATGGTACTGCAGTGGCAATAATTTCATAGCTACCATTTTTAAGGGGAAGGAATTTCGTACTGTTGCTGAGGTAGAACGAAATTGTATTCCTAACATCATTCTAAAATCAGACAAAAAAATTCAGCATCATGCTGCCAACAAATAGTAAACTTACCTCCCACAAACTCTTTAACAAGAGTGCTCAACAATATTATTCAACTATGAACACAATTTCTTAGCCACTCACCTTTGGTCATTAGTGTTTTTCCACTTCTTAAACTAAAAATGTTTGATTTAAATTTATTATAAACCAAGAACAAGCTTACAATACACAAGAGGCCAAACCAAAGAGCAAAAGCATGAATTTATAAAGATTTTAAAATATTTAAATAACAGCAAATCAATTATAAGAAAATCACAAACAATAAACTTCAAATACATATTAAATTATGTAAAAGCATTATAATGTATTAGAGTGTGTGTGTGTGTAAAAGAGAGTGCATACTGCAGTTAGTCAGAAGTGCTTTTCATATCTTTTCATGCTTCAAATTTGACTTGCTGCTGCATTGATTGCTTCGAAAAACTTAAAAGTTTACGTAAGTCTCAAATTAATGGTGTGGAAATTAAATATTTGCTAAATTGTTGTTTGCCGAAACTAACAAAAACATAATCGAAGTCATGCTTTATGTACCTAGGGAAATATGTTTACTAGCACTTAATGTCCTTTGACCGATATTCTAACAGGTAGCTGAAATATACATAAATATGCATTTGTTCAACTTTATACACGTATCTTTGAAGTATTTGAGTTTGGCAATTTACATTTCTTCGTGTATTTGCCTTTGGAAGTATGCACTTATGTTTGCTTATTGAACTTTGCAAAATATAAATTGATTTTTCATACAAAAAATATGCTTGTTTTCCACAAAAAACAACAAAGAAAACCAATTTATTGTTTATACATGTCTTTGCATAGGAAATTGACAAGTGTGGCGACATAGAAGAAAAGTTGCGGTTTGTGGTTAAGTTAGCTTTTCTTGCAATTATTGTTGTTGAACACAAACAAAGTTTGCTGCTGTACCATATGTGAGGATGTGGAGTGGCATTCAAAACTAGTAACAGGAATAAAAACTACTGGACTAGTGCTTAGTTGAAGACAGTTAATTTGTGGGATTTTGAGAAAAGCACTCGTGTTCGTCAAGAACAGTTCGAGAGTGATTTGAAGCCCTCTGGAGTCTCGCAAAAGCTCGAATAAATATTGTGAAAATAACTTAATAAAATATGACAAAGAAATAATCGAAACCTTATGATTTTTTTTTTTCGTCAACACTTAGCGACTTGTGAATAAAAAACGAAATTTATTTTTGTGGTTAATTTAGACATTTTCTTTGTAACTTGTCGTTTGTAAGAAAGCAACAAAAGTTTTAAGCTCGCATAATTTTTGTTGCAGGCTTATTTGCTTTTAATTATAAACTTGTTTTGGAGAGCAGAAAAGTTTTTATCTAGCAAAGAAATGACGAATAAAAAATAGCTGATTAACATAGACATTTGAAGTAACTGCGGTGCAAACTTTCTACAAACTCAAGACTATTCTTAGGAGACTTAAAAGTTGGACATTGGTAGACTGCAATTTTAAGTTGTTTTATGTATATTAAGTCAGTTTTTTTTTTTTAAATTTCGAAAGTATTTTTTAGATTTATACGACTACAGAATTGTATTTCATATTGCAACGTAAATTATGCTCAATAAATAGATAAGAAAAAATGTCAATTCTGAGTGTCCTATGGTTATGAATTTCTATGTTTATGTTGGTATAACTGAAAAAAAAATAATAATATCACACAACTACTTGCCATTGTGCTTGTTCGAGATTAACCCTTACGAGTTGCTATTTTGCAATGCTGCTCGTACAATCCTTACTTACTCACGGTTACTTTTTCCAAGTACATATGTTTGCAATACAATAAACGGACGTGCCTGCACCATAACAACCACACAAACTTCCAACTGAGATCAAAAGAAGTAAGCTAAATTATAGCAATGAAAAATCATAAAGTAATGATATTGTTGCATCGTGTTTTTTCTACATACATACATACATATATATTGACAACGCACATACTCTTATATAATATCAGTTTAGCTATAGGACACAAGTATTGCAATTTTCTACAATACAAATACAAATGTGCATACCTTCTGAAAGCTCACATAAGTGGCTAGCCACTCCAACAATGCAGAATATTTTAATTCCACTTGAAAAATTGCTTTAATGCCATTGTGAGTTTTATTTAATATTTGGTTCTTAACTAAGTAGTTTTATTTTATATTGTTATTTATGAGCATGAGATTTATGCATATGTGTCTGTCTACATCTCGACAAGTTGTGGTCTGTGGCAAAAAGAAATAGCAATCAAAGAACATTTTTCGAGTTTTATAGCTGGAATATTTTTTGAGTGTAATCTTTAGCTGTAATTAGAATCTTATTGTAAAAGTATTTTTAACCAAATATAATAAATTAACACAATTATAAAAAAATAAAATAAAATAAAATAAATAAATTAAATTAAATTAAATTAAATTAAATTAAATTAAATTAAATTAAATTAAATTAAATTAAATTAAATTAAATTAAATTAAATTAAATTAAATTAAATTAAATTAAATTAAATTAAATTAAATTAAATTAAATTAAATTAAATTAAATTAAATTAAATTAAATTAAATTAATTTGGAAGTTCAGAAATTAAAAAATGTTCACCCAAATTGAGTAAGGTTATAATGCTAAGTTCAAGCAAGTAGAAAACAGATTTCAATTGTTGCTTTTTCCTCGTTAGGCTTTTGATGTCAAATACAGAGATTGTAATTCTGGTGAAAACTTAATTCAATACTAATAGGATTTCGACTGTTATTTCTTACAATTTGTAACTATTTTTCTTTCTCTTTTGTGGATGCCATTGACATAAAGCTATTAACTTATTTGTTTCCGATTCTTGCTAAAACTTTTGGTTTTTGGTTTGCTAAATTTAGTGAATTACTTCGATTTCACAGATTCTAGGAAAACCTAAACAACTTGTTTTCAAATTTTCTGAGAAAGAAAACACTTAAAAAGAATTAAAAGAACAAAGAGAATAAAAGAAGAATAAAATGAAAATTATTTTCAAATAAAAGTACTCACTCTAATAATAATCTTTGAGTAGCAATGAAAGCAAATAATAAAGAATTAATAACATAAGGTTTTTTCACCACAAAAATTTTTGCTATTTCCAAATATATCACGCTGGTCGGTCTCAAAGGTTTTCTGAGTAAATTATATGAATTTGACGGGGAATCAAAAGTAATTACTCATACGTACGTTTGAAAATCTTCGATTGGAAATACTAAGTTATTTTATACTCAAATTCAAAGGAATGACTGAAGTTCTTTATGTAAGTCAGCTGTTAAAAAAAATTTAATTTCATTGGTTAATCTAGAAAAGTGAATCAGTTTTTTTTTATTATCCGCGCTGTCAATCTTTACAATCTTACACATCTTTGTACTGAGCTGCTGTGCCTTCTCTCATGCGTCAAATTTCTTCCTCTTTTTTTGATCATGAATCATCGCTATTTCCTACACCATAAACTGCCATTACCACAAGAAGTGAAGTTGACATTTTGTATTAATAACTTTTAAGTGCAAAGTTGCTTAAACTTTGTTCTGTCTCTCCTCCTTTCATATTCTTTAGCAAGGATGCTATAGCGTCATATTTTGTCTCATTAATTTAACTTCCTTGGTGTAGTAAAGTTAAAATTTTAATTTTCAAAAAGTTTAAGTGCGCCGTTAACTATTTGATGGGTGCGCGGAATAAAACACGAGCCTGGTTTGAGAAATGAGCGAAAGTGGTACTTGAATTTGTCTAGACACAAGGAAGTTGTTGAGTTTCTTATTTGCTTGGAAATAGTTTCATTCTGGAGTTGTGAGTTCTTCATTTGAAACTTAACAAAACTATATGATACCTGTGGTATTCCTTGGGGCGTTGGATGGTTGCCCAGACGTCATTGCTTAGTATCAAAAGCGTGTAAGGCCATATCGTTCAGTGGGCAGTCAATTTTTTAATGTAAAAAATTCAGCCACCCAACCAGTTTTAAATTAAATAATTTTCATCAATTTTCATAAATTTTCCAATAATACCAATTAGTTCAACTACGTGGTGCTATAAGCGCTATGCAATTATTCAATAATATTCCGCACGTTAATTTTTTTTTCACCAACGTCAGCAGCATTTACCATTTAATCCGATTTATTCAGCCAATCAAAAAGTGATTCCAAAGAAAAAACAAGTAAATTCGCCAAAAAAAATTGAATTCTTTTGGTTGTGCATAAGCGTCAAATACTTTTAATTACGTTAAATTTAATTTAGTAATCTGTCTGCAAAAGCATTTTTCCCGTTACCAACAACAACGGTTATAGCGGATGCTTTGTGCTTTCTTTTTTCAGCTTCTTGCTTTTCAACATTTTCAATTAACTTCATCATTATGAATTTTTTTAGCGCTCAATTTCTTTACGCTTTCAATGGCGAGTTACGCATATACATATGTATATATATATTTTATAACTTTTTTTTTAATTTTTTATATTTTTATAATTTTTATTTTTATTATCACTCTTTTCTTCTTCCCTTTTTTATTCTTCTTTTCCTTCCCTTTTCTCACAAATTATCTAATAATGCATTTTACAGTCATACACAATTTTTCTCATTTAAAATTTCTCTGCTCTTCTCATTACAGACCCGATTACCGTCCGGAGCGTGGCATTTACGATTTGCAAATTAAAAACGCCTCATACAATCGCGACAATGGTCGTTTCGAATGTCGCATTAAAGCGAAAGGTACAGGCGCTGATGTTCATCAAGAGTTTTACAACTTAACCGTCCTCACCCCACCGCATCCGCCTGTGATTTCACCTGGTAATGTGGCTGTCGCTACAGAGGATGTTAAAATGGAATTGACATGCAGTAGTATTGGTGGTTCGCCGGATCCAACGATAACGTAAGTATATGCATACCGTTGAATTGAGACGAAGGTGGCTTCATCAAATACAGTGTCTGCCATAAGCAATTCCGCGTTTTGAAGTAGGTTGCAGTCAACTTTTTAAAACTTTTGAGGATAGCAAATTCCAAATATTTCGAAAACCAAAACACTGGGTTGAATATTTTTTTGTATCAACAAAAATTTGTATTACATTTTGCTGGCGAAAGAAGTGTGAAGACCTCCTATAACTTTTGGTACTTCCTACATGCACACACACACCCATCCACATACTTATGCATGCATTTATATTTATCCATTGAAATAAGTGGAATTGGGCTGAGCCGAAAATAAAAAGTATTTGTATGATGAAAGAAAGAAGAAATAAATAAAAAAAACCGATGGTAGCGACATATTATGGGCGGCAATAATACCATATTAAGTTAAAATTAAATGTATTTAAATGGTATACCCAACTCGCTTCTGCATTGAGGGCTACTACTGCAATGCTGCTAGCGAATTATTTAAAAGGATTAGCATTGCCATTATACGCAGGCTTTTAAATGACTGCTTGGTGTTCCGGGTGGAATAAATGGAATAAAATTCAACGCACATTTAGGCATGTATGATATTGTATGTGCATGCACATTAGGGTGAGCCGACTAACAAGGTTACAATTTTATGTTATAAAAAAAATTAATAAAATTGAGTTAAGAAAAAATTTTGAGGTGGCCTACTCGAGTTTTAAATACATAAATAAATAAAAGTTATAACATAATTTTTTTTCGAGCCAAAGTTATCGAAATATAGCAAAATTACTAAACTGCAATTTTTCTATCCTTATAATTCATAGGAAAAGTTTTTTATTTTACTAACTGCTTATTTGAATTACAAAATTATTATGAATTCAATCAACTATTTACTTAGAAAAAGCTTATTGTTGCAAAAAAGAGATGCGGCCAGTTTCGGGACTTTCCGAACCTATATTAATACTCTTACGGGGTCGCTTGGGATAGTTTTGTTGATTTTTTCAGCAGAATTTCGTGACGAAAATTTTTTGAGCACTTTTCACACATTTTTACAGCACCGTTTTGAAATCTCTACCGAATCGTTCCAGAACTATTTTCGGGACTTTTTTCGGGAACTTTTCGGGATTTTTTTTTTCTCAAATTTCAAGATCATTCATTGACTGCTTTCTGAACTTTCCTGGACCATTTTTGAGCCTATTTCGGCATCATTTCGGGATCATTTTCGGGATTACTTCGTGAATTTCTTTTCGGAATCATTTTAAAATGTTTTTGTGACAGTTTTTTGCGTCTTTTGGGATTATATCTTGATTTTTTACGGAAGTTTTCACTATGTATCTAAACAAATACATATTTCGAAATGATCCCGAAAATGTTCCAAAACGTCCAAGAAAACAAACTTGAGATAATAATGAAGTGGTACCTAAATGTTTCGAAAACCATCTCCAAATTTTCGTAAAAAAGATCGTGAAATGATCCCGAAAAAGTTTTACGACAGAAATTCACGCCACCCTAATGTATGTACATACCATTATTTGCATATATGTATATATGCAGTCAAGTCCGCAAAGTTTAATGAAAATTTCCTTAATCCGCTCTAAAGGTAAGCACTTGAGTGCTTAAATATAGTTCGTTGTAATAGAGGGGGAAATCAACTGAACTAACTGCCTCAAATGGCCACTCACTCACTTACACGCAGTCTCTCGGCTTAGTGCATTACCACACGCTTAAGTGTAGGAGTAATAGCCAGGGTGCAGTTTCTGCTACCCCAGCTTATTTAATTTTTTAAGTTTAAATAATTTAAAAGCTTTCATACCTGCTTGAGCGCTTCGATGAAGTGGGTTAATTGAAAATTAAATGGAATTCTTTTTAACTGTTGCTCATTGTAAGCAGTCTAGATTAGCTAAATCATTTATCAGCAAACTGCGAGGTATTACGATTCTCTTCTATGGAAAGCTTACAGTGATTTTGTTTGATTTATTCTTCGAGGAGTATTGGCGATAATCTGCGCGTTTAAGCCCTTCTAGATTAATCTGCTGGGAAGCGACTCTTAAGGTCACAAATAGAAACTAAAGTAGATGATGAAACATTCAATTTTACTGCACCGAAATTATCCTTAACGGGATGAACTACATCGCAGTTTTGTACCTTGGCTAGACTTGTCTCACTAGAATTTTTTGCATCCCCAACTAGTCCCTATTTCGAAACAACCTCTTCCTCAATTCATTTCGTCATTTTTTTGTTATTTCGTTCAAGATATTTATTTAGTTTTTTTTACAAAAGTCACTAACCGCAAACTTCACTCACCTAAAACTTTTTTAGTTAGATGCAAATACTTAGCCTATTTGCGGTTTTTGCCAATTTTATTCACCCCTCTCTACTTTGCTGCGGTCTCCGTATAGTAAGTTTATGTTCCTTTCTGTGAATTCTTTATGATCCCTCTTCATTTTGCCAGCTTAACATGCAGCATTCTTTTTTTTGTTCCAAATTTTATCTCTTATTTAGTCGTTTGCGCAAATTTACTTTTATTTCCAATGAATTCAGGAAATAAATTCCTATTAAACAGCTTAATATTCCCTACCATGTCAACCGCCGAAAAGTATGCTTCTTTTATGCATCACATACATATATAAAGATGTGTATGTGTGTGCGCATTAGCATGGCAATGCCATCTACGACTGTCTTGTTGTGCAATCCTCACATATTTACGACACAGTTCATTGTGGTTGCTTGCCAAAAAAGCAGCGGCAATGCTGAACAAAGTAAAAGAGAGAGAAAAAAATTTAATTAAGAAGTAAAAAGAGTGAGTGTTTCTTGTCTATATAAAGAGAAAGAAAGCAAATGTGAAATTAAAATTACGGTACAACTGCATTCGACAATACCAAACTACCAATGCAGTGCTGGGTAAAAAACCTATGCATCTAACGAGTAGGAAATAATCACGGATGAGTTTGATAAAAGAAACAAAAAGTGTGAGGAAAAGTATGCGCAAATTAACTGGCAATGTTTTTCGTGCCGCATTTTTTCATACTAGGGATGTGATCTCATGTAGTAAAAATCGATTACTCAAAACTCCATTTTTTATTGTTTAGAGATAAACCGATAAATTAGATAAACTTATCAATAATTTTTCATACAATTTTTTTTATACAAGCAATGACTCTTCGTATATTAGTGGAAATATATGTACTAATGTAGGTACATATGTATGTATATCGATACATTAGATAAAGTTATCGATAA
Source organism: Sphenella marginata (assembly GCA_951509765.1). NCBI lineage: Eukaryota > Metazoa > Arthropoda > Insecta > Diptera > Tephritidae > Sphenella > Sphenella marginata. The sequence continues at coordinate 18,452,620 of OX608080.1, read as the reverse complement.
CTTTTCATTACTCTTTTTTCACACGAGAGAAAGGCCTACACGGTATATTAGTGTAAATATATATCGATAATTTATATAAAGTTATCGATAATTGAGATAAAGTTATCGATAATTTTTATAACTTTTTTTGTACGAGAAATGGCTATAAGAATCATTCAATTACCTGCCGTGACAGTAGTAGACCAATCCTTTTTAATTTAATGTAAACTTTTATATTTATAATATATTCTTCCTTCACTTTTTAAACATCCTCATGCGCTTTGTTCTCTTTGCAGCTGGTACCGCGAAGGCACCAACACACCACTACAAGCAACAGTGCGTACGGGCGGCTCCAAAGATCAGCCCACCAATGCAACACTAACATTGCAACCGCGTCGCGAAGATGATGGCGCCAAATATAAGTGTGTCGTGCGAAATCGTGCAATGAATGATGGTCAAAGATTGGAGACGACCGCAACGCTAAACGTCAACTGTAAGTGAAAACTTTTTAAATATTTCTATTGATATGATATTTCATTTGTCAAGCGAGTTTTTTTTTAAAAGGAAACCTTAATCAATGACCATGTTGACATTTGTCAAAAATCGCCCGATATCATAGCTTACACTCAATTTATCTCTAAAACTAGGACTATGGCATACTTTTAGGCGCCAGTATCATTAATAATTGATTTCAGGACTGAAACCAAAATCTACTACATAAGGAAAATCAGCAAATATCCACCAAGTATTAAACTTCTTTATATTTTCTTTGTTCCTCACTATTCTCGCTATCCTCACTTGCTTTCTTTTTAATTCTTAAAACGTCCATCTAATCACCTGAGCGATTTTGACCGTCCAACCTAGCTTGCCAGTCATTTCTTCGTTGTACCCATTGGAGACATCCCGGGATCGCAAATCGGTCTCCACTTGGTTCTTCCATCGGAGTCTCCCTCTTACTTTTCTTCCACACCCGCGGGTGCTGATTAGAATACCTTCTGGGCTGGAGCGTCTTCGTTGCCTAGCCAGCGAAGCTCCTGTGTTTTAATCCGATAAAATATGTCGGCGTCTGCGTTAAGCTCATCATCATTAACGAAAACCCTTTATTTACCTAATCTCATTTAACTTTGCATGCTTTAGCAAGAAATCTCTCACTGCTTTTAAATCAATTGCTTTCTCTTAAATTCGTTTGCTACCTGATGCAAGCTTTCAGTTTACACCCACTTGGATAAACACGGCTACCTTCAATGTCATTCTCCTCAGAAAGCTTTTCACTTTGACAGTCTCTTACCTCAAGTGTCATATTCTAAATTGAAAGTACTCGTAATTAAAACTGCTGGGGAGTCATTTACTCACACCCACGAATTTATATTTTTGGATTTCAAAATGTATAATAACACAAAATTCAAAGCACAATGAAAACGTAATTAGAGTTATAAAACTGCCTGATTCTGCGAATATTTATTTTTATCTCATCGCCAGCTTTTAAGAAATTTATTTATTTCAGTTAAATCTTTTAGCAATTGAAATAAGTTCATAAAAGCGTGTAAGAAACCTGGAAGGCATGTTCATATAGAGTTAAATGTATTTGTTTTTTTTTTCTCTGCTACACCCTGCACTTCGCTACAAACGCCCTTAAAGTATGCTACAAACGCCTTAAAGTATGTTTGAAGTCGCCTTAAAAAAGTTGCCAACAATACACAATACCGAAATTGAGCAGGAATTCTACGCTAGTTTAGATTTCCAAACAATTGTGATGAAAAAAAGTTTTAATTTCAAAAATCACAATTCAAGTGGTAAATAAAATCGCCACGAAGCTCTAAACTACAGCTTTCTAAACTAGATTTGAAGCCCGTTTCTGTGAAAACAAAATAAAATTTTTTTTTAAATTTTTAATGAAAAATTTTCCTATTCTAAGTAGAACTAAATTTTTTTTGTCCCCTCCGTATGACGTCATATTGTAGATATGGTGGCTTCCTAAAGGAGTTGAGGAACATTTTTTTTCTCCGGAAAAATATAAAATGCTTACACCATTTTTTTGAAACGCCTTAAAGTATGCAGCGTTCAATATCTACATACAACTCGCCATTTCATTTAAAAGCGGTAGATAAAAATTTATATAAAAATGTTATTATGCATTTACAAGCTGGAAAGGTATAAAATATTTTCTTTTGTTTCCAATTCCTATCACTGCACGTCCATCGCATAATATTTATTATAACATTTAGTTTGGTCTTTGTGTTGGTAGAAAACTTTTGTGGGTGTTAATAGTTTTTCACCTCCACCAACAAAAATTAATTTATTTTTGTTCAACACGCACAATTGCTGGTAGTTAAATTAATAATTGAGCATAAATTATAGACTTGCATATGTTATTTAAATAAATTTCACTTTATACTCGTTTGCGCTTGCATGTTTTTATATGAAATAGTACGCTTCTACGCTTTGTTGCAGAGTTATTGTGGCCAGCTTAGTTCGGTGGAAAAATTGTTATTGAATGCAATTTGCCTGTATGACAAATCGTTCTATGTAAAATAATAATTATTTAACATTAACATTCGTTTTTTTAATGAATTCTCCAACCAACGTATTCGCTTTCGCTATTCTCTTTGTTCTAAAATAGGAGTAGGAGTTTCTAGAGTTTTAAATTACTCTCGAGCAATATTTTCGGGAAAGAATCTACCAACGCCATTTCTCAGAAAACAAAAATCTGTAAAAACATGAAACATAAAATCAAAGTTTACCTTTAAACATACTAATAGCACTGCACTCGTGTCTGTGGTGGTAGTATTAGAGTCTGATATTTCAATTTTGATATAGACTGAGCCACATAAAAATTATTTAATTTATTATATTAATATTATTTTTCAGTTAACTTTGATCAGTCTATGATTGCTTGGTTAGCTTTTTTAGAACAGACCTCATCAAAGAATTTACATAGAAATTTTCCGTCAATTCAATTTCTCACAAAAAGTTTCCCTAAAAATTGTTTTTTGTTATGTAGTTCCGGTGTTATAAAACCTTAACAATTTGTTTGAATTACAAATTGCAAGTTTTTACTTTGGAAATTCGATAAAAATAAAAAATTAAAATAAATATAAAAATATTTTTTTCTGGTCCAGTCTAATGTGCACATCCATATCGTATACGTTTAACGCCCAATTAATACTATCGTAAAACCAAAAATGTTTGGCAAATTATATGCTGCTTGGCTAATTACGCTCGCATGCTGCCTAAAAGCGGTCAGCCACAACAAAAACAATGACCTGTGATTAAATTTGAAAATTTTGTGAAATAAAAACATTATTCACCTCAACTACATACGAGTTTTTTGTTTCAACACAAAACCACACAATTACTAAAAAAAAAGTTTTATTTACATACATACATATGTATGTATGTATATTTATACATAGATAAATATTGACTATAACAATTTATGTATGTATGTATTAAATGTATGTATGTATTAAATTTATGTATTAAAATACGTTAGTTAAAGTACTATATCTAAAAACTAATTTAAAAATATCACATCATATCAACTATTTGATGCATTCAATTGCAACGCCAGCATGATAAATTTATACGCTTTAATCGAAACAAAATCTTTCTATTGTACATATGTATAATAAAATTTGTATAGCAAGAAATATATTAAAATGCAAATTAGCAAAAATCAACTGTAGTTAAATATTAAATGTATGCATAAATAAAATGAGCTATTCGTAAAATTGATATCATTCAAAATCAAAAATAACGCAAAAGTTTCATAAATACAAATAAATTACGTAAATGATAAACAAATCGGAATATAAATACGATGTTTCTAGATATTTCGATATCAACGCCATCTAGCGGATTTTATCAATTGATGTGCCTATCATGGTAATGTTTGTTTTTAAAAGCTTAAAAAGTTCATCATACATTTTTCTTGTGCACCCACTCCCGGTTTAAAAAAAAACACTGTTAAACTTCCAGAGAAGATATTTCTAAAATACTCAGGCATATCGTCGACTGAGTGGAAGATCGGCCTATTCCAAAATATTTCTAATAAACGCCCTGTCTCACCTAAAAATGTATGAAATTTCCGTTCATATACATAGTGCATTTGTGAAAGGAAATTTTGCGATAGAGCGTTGTTTAAAAATATTTTAAAATAACGTGATCTTCCACTCAGCTGTCGATATATAAAAATTTTCTTCGATATCACTCATGATTTAGAAGAAAGGATTTTTGTTCCAAAGCTTATGGAATATGGTCTAGAGATAGCTTTATTTTACAATTGCATAGTTTGTCCAGTACCAGTCCAGACTTTAGTACCATCCACCATCTGTCAAACTTATTCCATTTCCATTTTTAAAGCTTTCCAAAAAAAAGATTCATTTTTTAAATGACAATTTGCATTACAAAACTACTTAAATCTGTAAAATTTCAATTTGGAAAATGTGTTCCACAAGTTTTCATTTCATCAGAGATTAAAGTAAAACAAAAGACAAATACGAAAATTCATTCTCACATTATGCCAAATCAATCTACATTCAAGCTTAATAAGCGAAAAGTTTTACAAGCAAATTTACTTATCAAACAAAAGTTTTGACAAAATCAAAAATATTTGCCTAAACGTGCACAAATTCACCACTCACACTACCTTCACAAAAAGAAATACCCACGAGCAGGCACATAGCACAGTGTGTCATTACCTTAAAACATGCGGTCAAAAGTAGCTATCGTTTTGGATAATATTAGTGAAGGATCATTTAGCTTATTGAGAGTTATTTGATTATAATAAATGCCAAGCTTATTCAAGTCATTCTCAATTTTTTCCTTAGCGGTTACTTTTTCCTTAGCGGTTATTTTTTTCTTTATTTACGTGATCTAATCCTAACTGCCGTATTATTTCAGTTTGCTATCAAAAATTTGTCGACATTGCTTCCTAACATTATTTGCAATAGATTTTAGTCACCCTCACTACACTGTGCTTGTTGTCCAACAAAGCAGAGAAAATCAAACAAATTGCCTTTTATGATTTGACCAAACTTAAAAGCTTAAAACTTGAAACACATTCTTGAAAATATCTAACGGAAATCTAAAATACATGCAAATGATAAAAGCTTACAAACAAATATACAAAGAAGAACCAAAAATTTCCAAAAACAACAAAAATTCCAAACACGACAAAAATTCCAAAGTCAACAAAATTGTAACACAAACAACAAAAACCTCAACAACAAATACTTATCCACATGAAAATAAATTATTTAATTACACCTTCCATACTAAGAAGAATGTACAAAACATTGTTTCATTAATTTTTGGGCGTTTAAGCTTTCGTTGGTTTTGTTGTTATTGCTTTAGACTAATTTTGGTTGTGATTAATCGCTTAGAGTCACCACCCAACAAAAGTAAATTTTTGGTTTCGCTTACCAAAGAAAGCAACAACAAAGTATTGTTTATACATATGTATGTTTGAGAAAAAGTCGCTGGTCTTTAAAGTTGTATATTACTAGTTCATTTGTAACTAGTACTAGTTCCTAATAAGTTTCTATCGAACTACTTTTTTTTGTGTTATTTCAGACAGTCGAAAATTTTAGTCAACGTACGATCTTACTCCATTTCTAGTTTACAAGTTTTCTCCTCAATATCTAATTACTTGAAATTAATTTCTTCTGATGTGGCAACCCTTTTATACGGCACCTCAAGTTAAAAAACAGTAAAATTATTATTATTAATTTTGTAAATAATTGCCAACTCTTCATCATGAAAATAAAATAAACCATTTAAAAAGCTATTGATTGGGCAGCAGTGTTGAAAGTTCAACGGCTTTTACACAAGAAGTTTCACTTCAAAAGCTTCTTGTTTTTTAAAAGATTTTAAAATAAAATGTTTTCGAACTGCCAGCAGATATCTGAAAGCCTTCTCACAACACCACAATAAACATTTAAAAGCACCCTGTTAGGTAAACAGAGATGGAGCTTTTTTGAACTAGTGTACAGCTAGTTACTTTAAAACCAGTTTGCATTTAGAACTGTAACTCCTTTTCTAAGGCAAAGGCAAGAACTTGACTATATATGTATTTATGCGCTTGTGTGCATATATTTGTTTAAACTTTAATTGTTTGCTTACGTAAAATTCTTAGGCGCGACATTTCATTTAAATAAATTGGTTTGGAAGTAGCTTTTATAAATCTTACAATCGTGTAACTTAAGAGGAGGCGGTGTGAGAAATTTGAACATTTTGTTTCGCCAATTTCATTTACATCTTGTTTACTGTGCAGGCTCACTTTAAAACTCTGTTGTGACGTACCACGATTAATGAATGAAATTAATTTTTGTGGGTGTTGGTTTTATTTCGTTCTCATCAATTTCCATTGTATGGACATAATTGGTCGTTATTTAAGAATTTCTGGTTTTGATGGCTGAAATGTCTTGAATGCGTCGAATATTATTTAGATATATTAAATTAAGTTTTCATTTAATGGCACTGTATTGTGTAGCTCATGCCTAGCTTAATGTCTTTATATAATTTTGAAGAAAGACTAGGCGCCCACTATTAAATGTATCAAACTGTCAAAGGGCAATCTCACTGGCTGCCGCCTTCAAACAAACAAACGCAGCGGATATATCTTTAGATTTTATCAATATTCCGTCTTAATAGAACCTGCTGAGAAAATTACGTTTTATGATTTTATCACAGTTACTTCTTTGCGGTTCTTTTTAACGACCTATTTTTTAAACGGTTACCGTTTATTAACGGATACTTAGTTTAACGATTACTTTTTTTACCGGTTACTTTTTTTTCTTAAATTTAGAGTATTTAATTTATTTTTTTAACGGTTACTTCTTTAACTGTTACTTTTTTTAGAGCTACATTTTTAATGGTTACTATTTTTAACGGATACTTTTTTTAACGGTTACTTTTTTAACCGTTACTTTTTCAAACGGTTTCTTTTTTTAGAGTTACTTTTTTTAACAGTTATTTTTTTAACGGTTACTTTGGTTAACAGTTACTTTTTTAACGGTTACTTTGATTAACATTTCCTTTTTTTAACGGATAACTTTTTTAAAGGTTAGCTTCTTCGAACTTTGTAATATTTGTCGTCCATATGAGAACTATAAAAAAACTATTCCAATTGATCACAAAGAAACTCCGGAAAATCTGTTAAATTTATAAAAAAGGTTCTTAAAAACATCTCGGACTTTTAACTCAATTCTCTCAAAAACAGCCCCAAAAAGCTATGGTGAACAATCCCAGAATAAAGAAAAAATGTTAGGATAGACTTGTCCAGCGAGTATGCGAATTTAAAACCATAGTTCTACAAGTGCTCTTCTTCAACTTCATTTCGCCTTGGAACACGTCCTTACTGAAATGGAACACCCTTTAAAGAGTGCATATTTGTAATTTCCCTTAGTTCTCTATTTGCTCTACCTGCCATTGTGCAATACTCAGTGGATGCCAGATTCATTTGCTCGTTGTGTCTTGCGTTTGTTATCTGTTGCTGCTGCTTTCCGGTTGTGCCGTCAGTTGCAACAGCAGCATATCGTTGCGTCATGGTGCAAATTACAAATAATTTTGGTCTCACTACGGATTATCTGTTTGCTGCCCTCTATGCGCGTTGTATGTAGATGATATGCATTTGAAAAGAAAAAAAGAAAAAATACAAAACGAGCAATGTGCGTGTTTGTTTATTTGTATGTGCCGCTATCCTTGTCAGCTACTCACTTTCGTCGTGCTGCGGGCTAGTTAGTTTCTTGACTCGCTGTCTAATCCCACTCAATGTACCACTTAACCCCGTTTACTGATATGCTACCCTCACCTTTGAAGGCTACAACAATTCTCAAGTATTGCAAAATGTCCTTGCTTGCATTGTTATCCTAGTGAAGTGAAGCTACAGCTAAAGCAAGCCATCCAAGCTAGGCAATCATCTTGTTTGCACCTACCTGATATCTGTTTGTTGCAATTATATAATTGAGTTTAAGGAAAAAAGGGGACACTGTAATATTCTATGGCATCCTTGCTGCAGTTGCTGTGCGTTCGTTTCTAAGGAAATATGTACAGACACATAATTTCAAAAGACACACACACACACACATTCATGTAGCACGTTTTGCTGATAAGCGTGAATCCTATTCGAAGCTGGGAATTCTTTGTTTATTTAGCAGATTTTTGCTGTCTACTTTAATCAGTTCCAGCTTTTGGCTTGCCATTCTTTTATATACACATTTTGTTTTAAAATTCGAGGAATATTATATTTTGAAATTATTACATGGCGGTACTAAGTTGACGGGGCAAAGTATAAAAAGAGGTCAAGAAAACTCATAAGCTAAGAGTGGGACTTCTACTTTTGCTTGAATAGTTTTTCTCGGTGGTTTGACTCCGCTACTACGGTTGCAGTTTTCATATCGTTCTCGAATCTTTTCCTAGTACCAGTTTCGTTCCGACTTCAGCTGTGTTCCGAATTCGATTTTGTTTTTCAGTCTTCTTATGGTGTTGGCTTAGAAATGGTCTTGTTTTTGAAATTTAATTAGGATTTTGGTCTAAGTTTTTTTTAATGTTCCGAAACTCCAATTTCGTTCCAGTCAGTTCATATTTAGTCTCGCTGTGCTCACATTTCATTTCCATTCTAATATCTTTTCTGTTCAGGGTAAATATGAAGTATATTTTTAAGCAAGGATTTATACAGTTTTCACGCAGTTTCAATTAGGTTTCTTAAAACTAGTTTCAGTTTGACTTTCTCTTTTAAGAATCTACTACAAAGCTAGTCCAGATTTCAGTTTCCATAATGATTCAGCTTCTTCTTTTTATGATACTTTAGCTTCAGTTTAACTCCCTTATATGTCAGTCTTTGTTTCTTTTTTCAAAATTGGGATTTACTCATGATCCGTTCCATTCCATTTCTATTAGAACCAGGGTTTGTTTCGATTTTAGCTTGTTTTTTGTTTGTTCCAGTTTCATTGTGTTCCAGTTTTCCAATTCCCTTGTTGTATCTTTGGTTTCGTTCCAATTTTTTTTTTTTAATTTTAAGCTGCCTGTACTATTTCGTTGTCGTATTTTAGTTTTTTCGGTTCCAGCTGTGACTTTAGTTTCGTTTCAACTCTTTAAGGTGTCTTTTGCATTTTCAGATTTTTTGTTCAGTTTTTGTCTGGTTTTCAATTCATTCCGACTGTTGCTTACTCCAGATGGTTTTGGTTGTTCTGTTGCATGTTTTGAATTCGTTTGGGCTCATCTTTCGATGAAATTTTTCTTAGTTTTGGTTTTGAGTATCTAAGCTTCGTTGTTTTTTATGCACATAAAAGTTTTTTTTTAGATGAAACTGAGATTACTAGAAACCGGTTTGCCAAACAAAAAATTATACCTAGATTAAACTGCAGGGACTTCTAAGATTGGAAAACAAAAAAATTAATTTTGAGGTTAATTTTCAAACCCACAAGTACAAAGCGCCAATAAATTTTGATAAAACAAAAACTCTCAGACCCATATAAAAATTCCCTTGGGTTACTGTTTTAGATAACCCTATTTCTGCATTTACTCCCTTTGGGATTAGTTACACAAAAACTGTATCACAAGCAAACCATTAAAGAGAAAATGTCAAATGTCGAATGACAAAGGTTGCATAAGAAGTTAAATTCCCTAAGCAAATGAAACCACAAAACAAATGAGTAGTTTGGAAAATACTAGATTGAGTTTGAGGCGAAGAGAGTGTGAGTGTAAAAGAAGGCAAACAAAATTTGGCAGCCAAAGATTTGGTTAAGCCACCGAACGCAAAAGCGCACACACAGCATGCGAAGTAATGAGCGAGAGCTTTTTTCTTTTATTTATTTGGGTGTCTGGCAGTTGAACTAAACTCATACGTTAGCTACAACAACAACAAAATTTGCTGATAACAGCAACAACAAATGCCACGGTGGAATCATTAAAATACAAAGCAATAAATTAATGCCTAGATTAGCGTAGGATTTTCATGCCTAATAAAGGCAGTGAAATGTTGGCGCCGTGCAGCGAAACCGCAGAGCGACTTAGAAATCGGTGTGGTGAAAATGATATACATACATATGTACGTATGTATGTACATTAGGGTGTGTCTTATTATTTATTATTTTTAGGAAATAAGCTTTAAGAGCTTGATTACCGCCAGTAATCAGCACCATAACATCGTGAACGGACATATCACAGTGACAGTAAAAGTTAACATCAACGAAGCTATAAAAGTGACTCTGACCGTGACTATGATAGTGAAGATTGCTGGGAAGGTGGCTGTCATATTTACATTGCCTGTAGTAGCGAGCATGAGAAGTGTGGTAGCGATCGGCATAGTGACAGTGACTGAAATAGTGACAATGAGCGAAATAAAAATGATAATCTTTCACGTGACAGTGACCAATACTGATGCAATGAATAAAATAGTGATGGTCATCGGCATAGTCACAGTGACTGTAACAGTGACCTTTAGTGGAATCGTGATTGAAATCTTAATGACCTTGACAGTACTTATACTGATCAAGTAACTACACCTAGACCATGTCAGTGAACGAAACTGTGACAGATACCATGTCCGTGACAGTGACTTTGAGTTACAGCTTTTTGTATGTAGCACAAATATTAAACCTTTAGATAAGCTTTGGGCTAACTAAAAGAAAATTGCATAAATTTTAAGTACAGAAGCGGCATTGGATATAAAAAAATTGGCCTAAGCAATGTGAGAGAAAGTTTCAAAATTTTACACACCCTAATGTTAATGTAAATCTACCCACATACGTGCACATAAATTGTAATTTCCGTAATTTCCGCTAACACAGACTTTTCGACGGTTCATTAACACAAAATTTAAGATTTTATTTGATTTAAAGCACAAATATTTTAGTTACGCTTTTGATTTAAATCGGCGCTACCTCATTACGCATTAACCACCTACGCACACAAATTTTCTTCAAAACGTTTACTTTTGTGGTTTTCAACAACAACAACAACAGTGATCTCTGAACTTTTAATGTTATTTCTACTTTTCATTATTTGACGACTTTGATGTTTACTCTTTTGCTCTAACACAAATAAACTTGGTTGACTTGTCCTTTACTTTGAGCTTGTTTTGTTGTTATTTACATATATAAGAATAAGCTATATATATATAGGCAAAAGTGTTTGCATAATAGTTATGTTAGCAAACTTTAATGACCTATTACCGTCTAAGAATTACCCAAAGCGGATTAGCTTGACACGATGAGTTGATTAATTTGTTGGTCAACGAAATTGAGTGTTTGTAAATAATTGCCTTGGAGGGTAGGAGGTTTGTTTAACGCAAAGCGATAGAGGTATTTCATGTGAATGGATTCGAATTTAATTGAATTTGTTTGTTTTATGTTTTAAGTTTTTGTAAACTGCCAATGTTCTTGAATTCTATAACTAGGTGTTCCACATTTGTTAGCAACAACAAAATTTTCTAAGAATTTCCTACTTAGGGAACACAAATATTTATTGGAAGTTTGATAAGGAAGACAGCGTGGTTTGATTTCGATTAGTGTTATATCCTTCTTGGCCACGAAAAGGAAGCCATTTAGTCTCTTTAATGGTGGTCGGGCTATGATAATGGTAGTCGGGCCACAGATAAAACTTGTAAAAGCTACATATTTTTAGGCGCACGATTTTCTATACCAACCATGGCTTACTGTGTCGAAACTCTAATCAATAACCAATGATAAATAATTTTAAATTATTAAATCCACCACTCTAAGACACAAACATTTTTTTTTTTTGTTGTTTAACAAAAAATTCCCAAATAAATGTGCTTTTATTTTAGCTTTATCATGTCCCAAACTATGCTTAGCAATATGTGTATTAATAACTCAACATTCCTACCCATGTACATATGTGTGTGGGCGCGTGTACGTAGCAACCTGCAGGCTGTTGTTTTGACCCCCCAATTACCTTAACTGGCTTGCTTGTTGTTTGGTGTTATCATTGAGCGCTCCAGGCAAACAATCAATGCTTAACTTTGCGTGAAATACATATGTATGAATGTGTAGCAAAAATTGAGCCTAACCGTAGGCTTTAACGAGATGCTGTCTATATGCTTAAGAATTCGTATCTTAATAGGCTTAAATCGGTGTAGCGCTAAAGGAATTCGTTAAGGAGAGGCATGAAAGAAAATAATACCTGCATGTTTTGTGTAATTTTGTAGGCAGCCACTTTTTCCATACACAGAAAGATAGGCGCACCAAAATAAATTCACTCACATTTTAACCGAATATACATACATTTGATACCCAACAAACATTCGAGCTAATTTTGTAATTCAATTTGAGCGCAAAATATGCCAGAACTGACAAGGTTTAAACATTTCTAACATTTGCCACTCTTAAAAATTTTCGAATTATATAGGACTGTTTTTATTTATGCAAAATAACTAATCTGGGCATTATAAAAATCCCGCTGAAATTTTAGAGCTTTTCTTTTGTTTGTTATTTTCCATTTTCTTTCTGATAAAAATAAGTATTGTTTTTTTCGCTATAAACAAATTCTAAAATTTGGTTCAATTTTTTTTGTGTTCATGAAATTGTTTAACTACTAGATTGGGACCGCATAAATTTTCTTTTGTACTCCATTAAAAATCCTCACGCTTGCTGGGTACAAGCTTGTGCGCTTTAAGTGAAGAAAAAGCTTCAAGGCATTAACAGGGATATAATGTAGAAAATTCCTATATCTTTAATCATGTTGCCACGCGGCTGATAAGCATATTTATTTCTACATAGTTAAGCAACAAAAACACATATGTTTACATGTATTAGCTTAAAGACGTTGATAATGGACCACAACGAAAAGCTTTAAGCACATTTTGAAGTCATTCGAAGTCAAGGTTAATTCCTTGATATATGCAGGCGTTTATCGGTTTATGCTTATAAATAGACGAACACATGCTTGTACATCACCAAAGCTGCTTATAATGCCTTAATAACAAGCTGCGGTAACCGATATTTAACATGCGCCCACGTTGCTTACGGTTGCTAATGCTACTTTCCTTAAAATTTTTTTTTATTTATTGTTTGTTGTTGTTTGCTTATGCTTTGTCCACACTCTCATGCCTATTTACTTCATCCTCTGCCCTTATCGATAAGTTAAAGCTATCTCACCGTTTCTGTGTCCTATCTTACTTCTATTTGCTCGTATTTCGTTGCATACTTTAAGGCACACAAAGGGTTTTATGTTGAAAATACCCTCAAAACTTTCTGTTGGCGTTGAACCGTATACATGATATCGCATCAAAATTGATAACATGCCCCTTTTTTGCTAGACCGCAAGTATTATGTGTGGACAACTATGTTGAAAACTGAAAATCCTTGCCTCATCACACTCAAACGCGTTTAAAGCAGACTGCAAATGTGTGAGTTAAGTTGTTGGTTGTGTGAAAAGTAGTTTCCTTCCTATCACTTCCTGGTGTGTATTTGTTGTTTAGCATCATATTGTTGTTTATCTTCGTTGCACGCCTAAATGTATGTTTTGCTTTGCCCCCCCCCCCACTCATTTTTTTTATAAATTTATAATGAATTGCAGTTTAGTTAAATTATCTCTAGCCACTGCTTTGCTTCCTTGTTTTACATTTTACACTTCAGTAATTCCAGCAAACTCTTTGTCTTAAACCATGAATAGTTTTGTAATCTTTCAACACACTTGAATGCGTTTACGCTTACAGACCGGATGTTTGTATTTACAGGTGTAATTTTCCACACTCACCGGTTCATAATTTCACTGCCGCCAAGTTTCGCGCTTTTGCCAGTTCGCAACAAGAAGCTTCTGTTGTATATAGCTGATTTGTTCTTGTTGTTCTTATGGTTGTTGTTATCCATGTCTATGGTTGTGCTTTCTCTTGCGATTGTGCTCATTCTCGATGTTGTTCTTGGTGTTGGTGTTGTGTTGATTTTCTTTTTGTCTATGTTAAATCTCTTATTATTAATTTCGTTGAAATAATTTGGCTGTTGTGGAGTTTGTCCTGTGTTATTTCGTATGGTTGTTTTTGTTAGTTCTGTTTTTCTTTTTATATCTCTTTCAAAATTAATTTTGGTTTCTATTTTTGTTATTGTTTTTAATTTGTTTTGGTTCTTGTTCTTCCTTCTTTCATAATATATATTTGTTCTCGTTACTATTCTAAATAGTTTATCTTGCTGTTTTTATTTTTATTTTTTTTGGCCATGTTTTTTGTTGTTGCTATTATAATGTATACGTTTTTCGTGTTTATTGTTTTGTTTATATTCTTCATGTTGTCATCATTGCTACGCTAGTTGTTGTTTCTTGCTTTTGTTGCTGTTTGTAAGTATTCCTACTACTCTTATTGTTGTTGTAGTTGGGTTTCTATCTATTTCTTTTTTTCTTTATGATGGTGTTGTCTTAAAATTCCTAGCAAGCTTTTCACTAAAAGTTCAACTAGTAATAACAATAATTATTTCTGGAATGTTTACTGGCTAATTTCCTTGTGATACTCAATCAGCTGTCCAGTGCTTTGTTCACGATGCTCTATTCCGCAAGAGCTGTTTCTAGTTTATCAAAGGCCTCGTAAAGTTAAGTAAACCAAAAAATTTACTCGAGAAATTGCAAAGCGTCCCTTCTTTAGCTAAAGTATTGACTTCTAAGTCTTTAATCTGTCGAACACTTTTGTAATGCTCCCAGCCATTTCACTGCTCTGCCACTGACTTCCTCTACCAATATTTCAATTCTTCTGCCTAGTTTATGTTGTAATCTTTTCTATACACTCCATTCTTCTTCTCACCATTTTCTCTTTTGCTTGCAATTTATCTAAGGTTTGCTAAAATGCAATTACTTGTTTTATTTGCCATCAATATATTCTATCCCTATAAGCACAAACATATGTGCTCCAAAACATAAAACAATATTTTCTTTATTTAATAGTGGGACTGTTTTGCTTTATGTTTATGCAGTAAGAACTCCAATAAACACTCAACTTAAAATTTTTGTTTACTTATGCAACAAACATATTTTATAATCTGCTTTCGTTTTTCAAATTTTGCATACCAAAATAGGCACTTGAGATATATAGCATGAAGGCTCGGTATTATACTATTTCGTTCGCAATCACCATTGAAAGTTTAGGAAAGTTTGAACTTTTAAGAAATCATATCAAAGTTGTTTATGTAGAGAAAGAATCCTTTTCTGCTTTTTTTTTAATATTTTATACTCAGTCTCGATATTTTTTCGCGCTCCATTCAGAGACCGCTGTATGTGATTTGCTAGATGTCTAACCTAGAGTTTTTTAAAGATTTCAGTTCAAAGGTTATCTTATATTTTATATATGTATCTTATAATCGAATTCATCCGTAACCAAATACCGAAAATTTACCGAATATCCCGAGAACCAAGAAACTCAAGAAAAATACATCCCAATTATATACAAAATTTAATAACATACGTTCACAACTAAGCAAAATACGCATATTCTCTTCATAAAATATATTGTTTAGCAAATGTACTCCATTATATTTTCACAATCAGTATTCCATTTTAAGTTTCCCTGCATAATAACGCAGTCAGAGCATGTTTGGCACATTTTCGACGCCATGTCGTATACGTGACTTTTTTCGTTGAATGAATTCGCATCAGCGCTCGACTTCAGCGCGTATTTGACCGATATATTCCATCACCTATTTTCATTTTAACAAATACTACGTTTAATTATGCAGCTTAAACCCAAATACTGATTCATTAAAATACATATTTCGTATAATAATTATGAATAATCATGCTCCCATATGAAAATCTCTGGTACGCTTTGAGCTGTGGCACAATTCTCACTAATTTAAATATTTTATGTCGTGTTCTTGTTGGTTGAGGAATCGGGTCAGCTCGTAGGTGCTGAATGTTTTGATACATATTTAAGACATCTTTCTGTTGCGCTAGAGACTTGTAGCTCGGAGTGTAGTTAGGAACTGGTTACATTTTTTTCGGCACAGAGTGGTTTATACCATCTTCAGTTTTCTATAAAGTATTTAGTTTATCTAATTTAAGTTTTCACTTTTCAAGAGCCAACAGCCACGCTGCCAATTGTATAAAATCTTATCTAAACAAACTACTTTCATACTTAAGAGTCGACGAAGAGCAAAACTTAGAAAAAAAAAAAACATATTCTATTACCACAAATAAATATTTTCAAAACTTTACATTTAAGCATGCACACACACACACTTGCCGCATGCTTCTATATACACTTACATACATACGTACGTAAATAAATATCTAAATACGCAAATACGCTTGCAACTAAATTATTTTTGAACTTTTTTTTGTGGTTTGAGGATAAGTGAATATTTACATAAAACTAGACACATACGTATTAGTTATATATATGTACATGTACATATGTAAATATGTATATAAATATGAGTGTTTACATAAACCAAACACATTGCCTTGCGCTGAAGTAGTATTAGAAGCTGGCAAGTATTACTTTACAACCAACGAAATGCAAAAGATTTTGAAATATGCTATATCTAACTTGCATTTGAATATGTACATACATATGTATGTGTGTTTATATATCCATAACATCTGCTGTATAATCTAAGATGGCAGCATGTGCCTTAAAGCATTCAAACAGTCAGCAACTATGAACTATCAGCTAGCAGCCATATTTAGTAATCGGTTCAAAAGTTTATCGAAATCAAAGCAAATATTAAAAGGCAGCAAAATAAAAATATTTTAAGTATGATTTCATTTTTCGATTGCCAGCTAAATAAATATGAAAGGAACTATTCACATACGTAGGCACATACATTTGTGTATATTTTGAAAAGATCATGCCATAAATAGAAACGTTGTGCAACGTTATTTGCCCGAACTACAAAAACTTTATTTTGATAGGGTTGCCAGCTCAAATCTTTTTTTTTTTGGACCGCGTGTTTCATAATTGTTGCAAAATCTCTGAGAATTTCAAGGACTATTCGGCATTAATTTTTATTCTAGTCTTAGAACAATTTTGGGTATATTCAATAGGCATTTTGGAAATTTTTGGTGTTATTATTGGAACTTTTTCGTAACGTTTTCTCTTGTGGTATTGAAATCAATTTTAGATCGTTTCCAGTTGATTAAAGCTCGTGATAGTTCGAATTTGATTTCCTAACATTCGAATGATTCCAGTTCCATAACATTCGATTTTCTCAACTCGATTAATCAAGTTCGAATAATCTTCCATTGTAGGTTAATCAAACAATTGCTCGCTGTCGTCTATCTGAATAATCAGTATTGAAAGTTTTAATGAACAAATGAATACAACAGAATACGATTAATGCGTAGCAAATATTCGAATAGTCGAAGAAAAATTTAATAATCGAATAGTGAAATTCGATTGACAATCGTACAAAAATCGATTATTCGATTAATCGAATTATTGAATAGTTTTTATAGCTCAAGTAATTTTTTTAAAAAACTGAAATAGATTTTGTATCAGGAAATTTAAAAAGAGTGGGTTTTGCATACACTGCGTTGCTAAAAGTCTTTCGAATAATTTCAATAACGAATCTCAACTCTCTACAACTAAATCACTTCCCGTTTCAAAAAAACTTTTCCTTCAAAAGCATACTCATTCTGGTATGAATTGCACTAAGCTTTCTTGTTTTCTCAGTTGCGATTACAAACCTAGACAACAAGTAGTAATATGAATTTTTCATAATCGCATTTCCTACTCTTTTCTACATTCAGCCTAGTTGCGCCATGGCGTATACGCAATGCTTGAACTTTATTTATTTTACTGCCACTACTTAAATGGTATACTTACGTACTCGTATAACTTAAACAAAGTTGTTGCCCTAATATCTCAGCATATGTTTATTTATAAGTTTATTTATTGGCGCATTTGCGATATGTTTACCTGAATCGCTCACACTACATATGTACATACATACATAGCATGCTTGCTGGAGTATTTTTCTTTATTACAAACAATTTTTTTTTTTTTTTTTTTTTGCTTTTGGACCATAGCCAGTCTGTAGCTGGAGCACCAGTATTGAATGTACTTTAGTTGGATTCTTTTTTTTTTCAAAACTCTTGCTTATTTAGAGCAAATACGCAATTTCTTTTCAGTTTGATTATATTGTTTGTTTCATGGAAAGATTTGTGTTTGTGTGTGCGAACGGACTGTAATAATTTGGTTGTGCAGCAAATATTTGTGGTACCGCACACATTCCGTTTTGCAGTTATACACGTCTGCTACAGCGAAGATAGCTATATACATATGTACATATTTGTTTAATATTTATTTTTTACAAATTTGTGCAGATGTGATCACTTAAGTTCACAAATAAAAATATTTACCAAGCATATGGATTATTACTTTTGGCCATAAATGTTTTTTATACTAGGCAGAAGTATTTTTTACTGAGGCAAAATTTCTCTTTCTATTCCTATTGGGAATTCTTAGTTGGTAGACAAAGTGCTCTATACACTGAACACTGTGCACTGATTTTAAGTTTATTGCGATCGCCATCCTTACATAGACCACAAGGTCACTTTAATATTCGATTTAGCAATACAGAAATTCAAGCTAGCCTCAACCCTTTATATAATTTACTTAGCCCAAAGTAGCACGAAATTGAGTGAAGTGGGGGCTGAGTCTTCAAGCGAAAGCTTTCAAGAAACCGTCATAAAATATCAGACCACGGCTACCTCCTTTGGTTATTTTCGAAAAAATATTTCGAAACAACAATCCAAACCTTAAAGTTGTGAGTCAGTTAACCAAGCTACTAAAATGCTACTTTGAAGTAAAAAAAAAATTTAATAATAGATTAAGATTTGAGTGTCGATTTTTTAGGCAAAAGAGAGATTTTTCAGTAAAGTTTCTGCAAAGTCGCAGTTACCATTGCGCTATATTATTCCTATACACCTACAACTTCAATAGATTCTTCCCAGCTAGCTTATAGGAAAGTAGCTGCAACGTAGCTATTACCAATAAATTTCCTTCCATTTTAGTTGCAAGCACGTAACAGATACGTTCCCATTACGTAGCCGTGACTAGTGGTTCAAGGCTTTAAAGTTCCAACAATGATCGCAACTCCTTTTGGCAACTATTCTAGTTAGTTTGGAAAGTATGTTAAAGGCTGCATAGTGGGATGAGGAACTAAGTGGTAATTGTACCCCCGCCCGCCTATTTTCTTTTACCAAACGCCAACCATGTTTGCTTAGCTTTAGAAAAACATTCAACCATTCATCTAATTTCTACTTCTATCTCTGTCAATGTAATTATCTCCTCTACATACCACTCAATCAATGCACTTTGACAATTTCATCTTTTCTGTTTATATTTTCATTTTTTTTAAACAATTGTAACCAAACTCCCAAAGCCTCCACTTCATATACCAAAAAGTCCAAGTCTCCACAACCACGAATGCATTAATTAATAAAGCGTAAATTATGTTGCCCATCATTCCAATTATAGAACACACAGTGAATTCAATTATAATTGGAAAACTATAGTTTTCTCCATTTAACAATATTAAAATGCGATATCTGCATAACCTACGGGCTGTGTACGCCAAATGCAGCAATTTTATGAGCTCATAATGCCAACTCATTTCAAAAGTACTCAAACAAATATTTGCCAAAAACTAACCAAGCGTAATTTACAACTGCAAAAAGTCAAAAAAAAAAATCAGCAAGTCAGACCATTCGCCAATATGTCCGTCAGCCTTTTAGTAATGCAGCCTTCTTGTCATGCAAACAATAATACAAAGGCAAGCCTTTGGCAAATAGACCACATAGTTGATATTTAACGAAATTCTTTTCTTACTCAAGTTGCAAAATAATTAGGATGATGAGCTCTCAATTTGACTATTCACGGAAATTTAAATAAGCATTCATTGCAATTTTGGAACCCAAGGATCTTTAGGGGACTTCACTTATTTATAATCTCACTCATCCAGTACTAAGAGTCAGAGCTTCTGATAAGTCTTGGCACTGCAAATACTTCCTGCGATTCAAGGCACCAAACCAGTTGGCCGGCCTTGTGGTAATTGCCTTCATATAAACAAAAGTAATATTTCTTGCGCAGAAGATTGCGCTCTTCCAATAGAAACGAGATTCACTTTAATGCCCTACTTGTCCAGCCTAAGCGCTCATACCTGCAACTTTTTAACTTAGAAGAATTTGTTATCATTTTCATAGACTTTCGGGTTAGGCAGGCAGCAATAAGTACTGCTTCAACAACAACAATGATACTAAAGAACGAGGAAAAGTTGTGTGACTCGATAACTTCTCCTATAAACTAACTTCAAAAAATGTTAGAACTCGAACCGACGTGTCCCACATCAGTACGCAATGCTCTCCTACTCAGCTACGGCACACTCATGTGGATACGGATTTTTTTTTTTTTTTTTTTTTTTGTATCTCAGCTAAGTTCTTAGTCGTAACCGTAAAAAATTTAAAATTTGTGTAGGTAATTAAAAGGCTTGAAATTTATTACAAAAATTGCTTAAATGAATGGTTTAAAATTTAGGTTCAAATTTTTTGAAGTGTACTAGTCAAATACACTGTTGTTTCAACGAGATTCCATTACTTTTTGTTTTTATTTTTAATTCTCATGCATTCCGTTCCTGTGAATTTTCGGAACTCACCAACAAAAGAATGCGCCTGCTAGTCAAACACAATTACATTGGTATTCTGGGTTTTGTAGTTTTCAATAGAATTTCGTATGTATTTTGATTTTTGCATGACTTTTGTTGTTGTTGTTGTTGCCAAAGCAGCTGCAGTTCATTATTCGAATGTCGAAATTAATGCAAAATGCGGTTCAATTGAAAAACATCAAAAAATCTAAAACTGTACGCAGCACAACAAATCATCATATTGATCAATGCACAAACAATTGTATATACATACATATATACAAAACTGCACTACTTTTTGTTATAGCAAAAATTTCTCGCCTAACTGACCGAGCTTGTGTGTGTAAAGTTTTGCATTTCAATATGTTTTGCCACGCATTATGCGCTGTCAGCACTGCATTGCAGCAGATTTTCTAATGCCCACCAACAGACGTGAATTTACTGAATTTTAACAAATCAAAGAGAAATGTTGATGAATGCACGCGAAAGTAAAATGTAAGAGCGTAGCTACGGGGGGGTCGGGTACGGGACTAACAAAGGTATACTTTTACTCAACAAAAAAAAATAAAAAATAAAAAATTTAAATCACCAATGCTTTTCTCTCTTAACACGTTGGCTGCCAATGTGTCACTGGTGATCATTTCAAAAACCTACCCCCAGGTGCCATGTATCACCGGTGATCACAAAAAAAATGTACCCCCAGGCGCCAAGCAAAAAAAGTTATTTTCCCGTTTGATTTGAATTTTCTCATTTTTAATTTGGTATTATTTCAAAACTTTGTATTTTACTATGAAGAAAAATATTTTTTCTTTTAAAATAAACTTTCATTTTTCCCAAAACTCCTTCCGTTAGGGTCCCAGCCCCTCAAATTCAGGGCCTAGGCGTGTATCACTGGTGATACATTGGCACCTGGGGGTAGGTTTTTGAAATGATCACCAGTGATACATTGACAGCCAACGTGTTAAGTCAAAGCAATGGCTACCAAAGGATCTCCCTCGAAACGAACCTTTATTAGCGCCCTCGTTTGCATGTGTTGTATTTGGTATGTTCTAGCGCAATGTCTGTTTGTATATCAGCCACAAATAATTTTTTTTTATATTCGCGTTTGTAAAATTGATTTTGATTGAATTACAACACATTCATATGGCCGCAAAGCTTTTGGAAATGTATATTTTAATCATTTGTGTAAGTGATCCTGCGCCGCTTTGTCTTATTTGCATTAACTACTCCTTTGCGTATATCGATTCTTGTGCGCTAATGTGGCGAAAAATGCAAAATTCGTTGGAAATTATTGTGCTTGTTTTTATGGCATTCGAATATTTTTAAAATGTACAGCTTGTGGTGGAAATTATTTTGAATTTTGTGGTTGCTTTAAGCTTAATATTCAGCGACCAGCTTGAATGTTTCTAAGGCTCTACTTTCATTATGTTTTATCAAAAAAAGGTACCCCACACTCTTCCACAGACCAATAGATACAGATCATTCGATAAAAATTTATTTCTGATTGACTAAATGTGCCTTAGTTAGATTAGGAATGTGGGTCCAAGTCATAAAAACCGATTAATCAGTAATGGACTTTTTGTAGAGTTGTATTGGTTTATAAAAACACGATTTTAAATGAAAATAATCGATTTATGTATGTATCGGAATATAACCAATTGAACGATTTTCTAATTTTATTAATTCAAAGTAGAATTATTTACAATATAAGTATTTATTTACAGTTAATATGGTATAAAAAATATAAAAACAATTAAAAAGTTTATTTCAAATAAATAATTGTTTACATTTCAGCGCTTATTGGCGGGTTATACGCGATTATATGATTTAAGACGTAGCCTATATTTAGGAAAATCGATTAAGAATGTGTTTATAATCGATTATGAATTAATTATATCGTTAAAAATTATCGATTGAAATAAAAATCGGTTATATGTTCGAAACATTAACCCACACCGGATTTAAAAGCCTTTCAAAGCACGCAATTTAAAGTTATTTCAGAGATTTGAAGTTTCAGTTAAGAGACTACTGGCAGTCAGAGACCCAACCTCAGCTCTTGCAAGTACTTTCATGAAAATTTCTGTGGACCTAAAAATCCAACTCAATTTTGAGTTTCCAATCAAGTTGCACCAGCTCTATATTTGAAGTAGGATGAGTTGCTTTATTATGTCATTTTATGTGAGTGCATATATCCTGCATAAATTTGATGCAAAATTATTAACCTTTGACCCACTCCATAAAAATGTTACTGCTAGAACAATATTATTTCATGTAGTACATGTGTAATTTAATTTTCTATCATAAACATGCGCATGTACGATGCTTAATAATTTCCATTGTTTATTCGCGACATTTGCTTAATTAGTTTTAGCGATAACAACAATAATAACAAAACATAACTGGTACTTATCATAAATGCAAACATTTTGATGTGAAACCAGTTTATATAGTGCATTTCATAGATATAGCACACTGTGGATTGTCATTTCTAATCAATTAGATATTCGTGTATATTTTCTATATGAGCATTTCCGTAGAATGGTCAACCAGAGCAAAAATTTTAAATGTTAATAAAAATAAATTCTTGTTTAACCCTGTTATACAAAATTACCCAAATTTTTATAAATATAAAGCTTTGGAAGTTGATTTAAATTTTTTTTATGAAAAATTTGGCTTGATACATGAAAAATTTTTTTTTTCATTTCCAGCCAGTTTTAAAGGCCTGTTTCTTTTCAATTTTTTCACATGTTCGACTTATACTAGCGACCCTTTTTTGCAACAAAATACTCCAATGAATATCAGTTAAGACCATCAAAATGAAAGAAGAGTGAACGACGATGTCTTAACTGTAAATTTTTATTGAAACTTTTACCTCTGCCTGGATCGTACGTTCGCGACCAAAAAAATACATTTTTTATTACCACTTCTCAAGGAGTGTAAGGAAATGTATAGAACTACATTTCTAAAGCCGGTTGAGTGCACTTAGTTGAAAACCAAAACTACTTCTATTGAAGGGTTTACCAAACCTTTTTTTTTAATTCTCAAAGTTGCGTACGTTCGCGACCGTTTTGCATTTTGATATATTTTTTCCTACCAAAAACTGAAGCAAGAAAAAATAGGTTGTTAATATACTTTTTTTGCATGGTTAATAATGGATCATAGGGTTTTGAATAATTTTAATGAAGTTATTCATAAATTTTCCAACCATACATTAAAGTGAGTATACTTTATGTTATGCAAGCCACTTTCGAGTCTTTCGGTGTGAGCCGCGGGATTTCAGTAGAGTCTAATAATTTATGCTATCTTCTTTCTTTATAAATACAACATATAAGATTTAAACTTGTGAATTAAGTGTTCCAATTCATATAATTTGTAAAACATTATGCCGAAAATAGGAAAAGAAAGTGTATGGAAAAATCGTACGTTCGCGCCCCGTACGTTCGCGACCGGTATTTAAGCGTATATATAAAAATATACTGAAGATATTTTAAAGCGAAATAAACGAAAAGAAAGTCACTTTATGCCACTTCAATATGTTATCAACCATTTTGAAAAAATCCATTCCATTTCGCTGAATTTTGAATTTTTCCAGTTGCACATAAAAGTCACTTCCATTATGCGTACGTTCGCGACCACATGTTTATTGCCCCCACAGTCTAAACTAAAAATCGAACAAACCTGCCTCTTGCACCTAAAATTGACCTTTCAAAATGCTATCAAAGTAGCAAAAAAAAAAAAACAAAAACCTATGTTTACTTTGTTTTTTGACCCATAAACGCGTACGAACGTACTGTTCGCGACCGTGGAAACACCCATATTTAAAATAAAATATATTATTTTAAAAGTGAAAATCTTAAAAACATTTTTTAAATATTAGTTACTAGGCCTCGTTTATAAAATAATGTGTTTAAAATTATTTTATAATTTTTATAAAATTGTATTTCATGGATTTTTTTTATTTTGATTTTTCAATCTTTGTAAGCCATTGAATACTAATGTAGCCTGAATTTGTTTTCCAAGCCAAAACTATTGCAATTCTAATTTGATTGTATAAAAGCTTAAAATAATTCAACACTTAATGCGCTATATTTATGAAACGTATTATATTTATGCATATTAGCGTACAACAAGCATTGAAAGCAGCTATAGATACATATCAATAACATATTTATTTGTGTACAATCAAAATATTATCATAATCTACTAATTATGCTAAACAGGCGCATATGAACCAAATAGAAAAAACTACTAGTTTCATAACTAGTGTGCTTCTAGTGCAGGCACGACCACTACTAAATAAAAGAAATTCACAATTTCGCAATATCGAAATCTAATATAAGAAGTTCGTGGAACAACTAGTCTACTTAGCAGCTTTTCAATGTCAGAAATGCACACGAATGGTTGCCGATCACTGCCGAGGGGTTAGAGTTTTTTGAAAAAAACTTTTCCAGGCCAGCACAACATCACTATACCATCTTCACTGTCCCTTCTTCAACCCGTTCGTTTATCTAATTTTTCATCTTAACTTTTCTCTTCGTCTCCTTTATTCATATATCGCTCTCCTCTGCTTAATTCTATCGTCTTCACTTCTCCATTTGACTTTCATGCTCTCTTTCCTTCTTCAGCCCATTCCTAGGTTCACCTACATTTATCTCCTTCTCTCCATTTATCATGCCTCTTGCTTTGCTCTTATTTATTTGAATCGCTCTCCAAGAAGTTGTCTGTATCTCTTACTCTCTTTATGTGAATATTTCTTAGTCACCTATATTGTTTTTTTTAATTCTTCTTCATCTTTTGTTTCTTCCGTAAAATATTTTTCCCTAAACCTCTTCATGTCTCTACTGCTTTCTCTATCTGTTGGGTCTAATCTGAAACCAATTTTTTAACCTTAGCTTCCTCTAATATTTTTGCTCCCCATCCCTTTCTCTCCACCTTCTTCATGCTTCAGAACATATGATTTATCTCTTATAATAAGACCTCATTAATAACTTAGTTCACATACCTCATCAGCCTTAGCAGCACGGTTAACTTTAAGAGAGAGAAAGGGATAGAGCGAGTGAAAGCTTAACATATTTAGAATATAGTCTTGGGAACATATCATTCACTTCTAAAGTTTAAATTTTAGAAAATAAGCCTTATATAAGTTTTACGAAATTTTTTACTGCGCATCAATCCATATATCTTATATATATATTAATATATCTAGTAGATATGTTAAAATTCACTGATAATGCAATGACATTTCATCTAAATGAGATATTTAAAGCCACAGCATCGCGGTGTAGGCGCGCTTGGGTATTATGCATAATTGAGTGCGATGTTGTTGTTGTTGTTTTATAGGTTCTCTCAGGTATTTGTTGTATCATATGCATACACTTTATTGTCATTTTGTGACCTCATGCATGGATTATTTTGGACAAATCGTACGGTTGGTTAATTGAATCTTTGTCATGTGCATAATTACGCGTCGGTCAAATGTAGCGAATGATGGAAGGCTTGATGACGCACGAGATAACTCGGCAATAGCAATATTAACTAGAAACCTAAATGCAATTAAAGAATGGTCTCATAGCGAAACTGCATCAATTTGCATAAATTTAAGATTTTTTGGACGAAGTTTTAAAAGCTGAGTAATTACTTTTGAGTTGCGCAATTTGAATTTTGCATTTTGAAATAAATTTTTTTTTTTAAATGTTCAGTTTTTAACTTTATACTCAATTTTGATTTTTGAACTAGAAATTTTGAGTTTTGATGTGAACATTTTCTACTTCGAATTTTATCTTGCTTTTAGTTTTTAGTGTTTTATTTTAATTTTTCTATTCGGATTACGTTTTTTCACTTTTAAATTTAGATTTCCATATCCGACTTTGAATTCTAGTTTTGAATTTTCAAATTCTTATCCCATATTTTTAAAGTTTGAAATTCAGGTTTTATGTGAGAATGTGTCATTGAACTTCAGAAATTAGTTTTTTGATTTTAATTTTGTATTTTGTATTTAATAAGACATTGGCATGAATTTCTAAAAGTTGAAGAAACATTGGTTTTGATATCATATTTTTGCCATGGTCTTGAAATAAATGCGTTAGGGACTCAAAGTCATTTAATTTTCCTGTTTTCACAGTAACACTGACAAAGCTTTTTAAATATTTAAGCGCGCTTTTTTTCGAATTGATTTGCGACATTGATTTTTGTTTGCTTCATTTTTATTAATTTTTTGCTGCTCATTAAATGCCAATCAATGCGCCATTTTTCTACAAACTTTGCTCACAAAAAAAGTAATTAAATTTTAGTCTAAAGAAATTTTGCGCCTTTACTCACCTACTGCAAAGTTTGAAACTTGAATTCCAATACAGCATTCATTTAACTTTTGCACAGTGGCTGGTACCATCAAGCCTCATTCAGCACCATGAAAGCTGCTTGAGTTATATATTTCAATAGCGGAAGGAATTAAAATTGAAAATAATTTGTTGGGCAACAACATTGCACGCGCCTTCAATAATACCATAAAAAAATAGAAGAAAAATTGTAGAAGAAAATATAGTAATAAACTTATTTAAGTACAAGGCGCTGAATGCGCGCTAAGCCAGCGCCTATCATTCGTTGAAGCTTTTCACAGTTGGACGCTGTTGGCGTGAACTTTGATAGAAAGTATTATGCTGGTGGTGTTGTAGTTAGATTAATTTTTTTGTTGCTACTCATTATATGTATGTATATTTGATGATGCCTTTTTCTTTTCTATTGCTGACAGTTAAGTTGTTTGTTTTCTTTTTTTATTTTTCTGTTTCCATCCAGCTTGCTTCGTTTCACACCCACACAATCCACAATTTAGCGCATTAGATTCATCAGGAGATTAAGAACAGCGCAGCAGTGGCGAGTGATAAAAGTTTTGCTGAATCTAATTATACAAAGCAACAAAGCGTTGATGACTTTGACTATCGCTTGCTGGAACTTTGACCTTTCTTTATCCTTCGCAATTTTTTTTTTCTCAACTTTGCTGTCCTCTTCCCCTTATCACACGCTTTGTCTTTCTACGCTGTCCTGTATATACATATGTATGTGTGTATATAAGCCAGCTTCTTGCTAAATATTCTATTTACTTCATTTTGAATATATATTTGATGCTGCATTTACTTTCTTAGCGCAGCTGAGCTTACGCATTCTTTTTTGTTTGTTATAATGTTGGTCTTCGGCTCTCCCTCAGCTTGTCTGCTTATTTATTTCACTTAGAGTTCGTCGAGTGGTGTTGAAGTTGACTTCAATTGTATTCTGATAGTTTTCTGTAGAGTTTTAAAGTTTTTTATTACCATAAAGATATGATATTTTACAATCTTTAGTTAGGAGTGTTTAAGTAGAAAGCTTATCCAACGCTTGTAGCGCACTTTGTCTATTTTATTAGGACTTTTAAAGCGTTGATTCGTTTATTGCAAAATAAAAGTTTTTATTTTTATCCCATTTGTTGTGAAGGAAGTACATATAACATGAAATTGTTTATAGCTTGGTATACAAATCGCTGCGAAATGGTTGCCTTAGATGGAGCGTAAAACTCTATGTTTGTTTTGTTGCATACTTTTTGGCGTTTAACTAAATTCATAAAAAGATTTTTCATGGCCACAAAAAATGCTTCCTAATTTTTTTACAACCTTAATAAATTACGAACGCCTAGTACAATTTTAAAACTTCCACTGCACGAAACTTATAAAATTAACATGTTTTTAGGCGCATGTTGGAGTATATAAATCTGATGTCTATAAATTATTAAAAACTAGTTTTAATGCCAGCAAGCAGTAATACATGTAAAATATTTCTTCTCCTTTCACTTGTTTTGCGCACTTCTATAATGTATAAAACATTTCAAAAAAAAAAAATGTTTACTACTGAGATTGCATGAAAAGCTTAGTTAGAATTTTTGAGGCATACTTTTAGGATTTTAACTTAATTTCCTTACATTTTGTTGAGTTAAACAGTAATTCCAAATATGTGTCACAAAGAAAGCAATTTGAGTAAAGTGGTTGCTAAGGCAAAAGCTAAAAAATATTTTTTCCATTAATCTCTTTGTTTGACAAAGTTATTTAGAATTTCTTTCAAAGCATACTTTTAGGCGTTTTCTGGAAATTGTATTAATATCTATAGGAAAATTTTAAAAAATATGTTGCGCTTATAAACAAAGTATATGGTTGCAAATATTTGTATGCGAACACGAATGTGAGTGCGAATATATGACCTTCTAAGAAGTATAAATAATTTTTTTTTAATTTCACAAAAAATATTAATTTGCCGTTTTTATACATACACATACATACATATTTCCAATAAATTTTAAGTACTTTTTTACTTATGTGAAAACACAATGCTCTTATGCATTGAATTCTTAACTTAGTTGAGAATCCGATGAAAGTGCAAGAAGGGCTGCCACCTGTACAAAAAAAATTTATTTCGAATTTAAAGTAAATAAAATTTTAAATTTATTATATAAGTGAACAAATGAGTAAAAGCATATCATTTTCATAAAATTGTGTTGCCACCTGCTCAAATAACAATTTTTACTTCGTATTTATGTATTGTTAAAATAGCGAATTAAAAAAAAATATATAATGAAATATTTTCAAAGCATACTTTTAGGCGCTTGTCATACACCAAAAGTAGTACATGGATTGGTACTAGTTTTCGCTTCTGGCAGCACTCCTACAGGGACTGTCATAATTTTTTCTTTTTTTTTCTGTCATTGCGAACGCTATTCTATTTCTTTCGTATTCGCATATTCGCAGCTACTCCAATCTGTACGCTCAATACCTAATTTTTCCTGTAGCATACTTTTGAGGGTGCAAATCTAATACATACAAGCAAAAGCTAAGAAACTTACTGAATATTTGTCACTGAATATGTAAGAATTAAAAAATAACTCTATGAGGGAATTTCATAAATTCTAAAACTAACCCAAATTCAGTGATATCGAGCTTAAATTGATGCGCAAATCGATTTCATTCGATTAGTTTCTTATCTAAGACCCTTAAAAAAATAAATCCAAAAATACAAATTGTTAAATTTGAAATATGTATGTATGTTCTTCTATTTCTTATTGTCGTTCTTCGTAAATTAAATTTAAATCTCTTCAAGAGAATATTTAATAACACGAACGAAATTGAAAAACCTCATTTTTTGTGATATGACAAATGCTATTATTTATAAACTTAACTCAATAACACAGATATATTTTTCGCTTATAAAAAATTAGCATATATGTACATACATACATACCTGTAAATACCAACAAATACGCATATAAATTGATATTAATTTAAAATTTTTTTACAAAACAATTTTTTCAAAGCACTAAATTAAATAAATAATTTGATTAGGAATTTCTTCCGTTTCGAATTTAACAAACTCACTGGTATCTCACCATCCTACGAGGTATTTACGCACGCACACACATGTGTTTAGCAATTTTTCATGCCTTAATTTCCCCCTTGTTTACAATTAAAATTCTTCAAAGTCAATTAGATGAGTAAATATATTCATTTGTTTGCTTTCAAATATACTGCACTGCACATGTTTGTACATACAGGCTAATGTAAATAAATTATGTAAATTATATTTCTGATATCGAAGTAATAAATGGTTGTGGAAAAAATTATGCTTTCAATGTTCAAGAAAAAATGCTTTCCGCCCGTGGGCAATTTACGCATCGCCTCCATTAAATCACCTAAATTACAAACAATAATTGGGTTAGTTAAGCATCGCTGTTGAACTTCAGCTTCTGATCTGTACGAAGTCTATATTTAATGGGTTTTCTACCCTGAATTAAAGATATTTTTATTCTTACAGTCCTGTTCCTATTTTTATTTATATTCTATTTTATAACATTTTTATATTCTATTCCTATTCATTCTTCATTTATCGCTATTGTTTATCTTTATCTTTATCTTTATCTTTATTTGTATCTTTATCTTTATCTTTGCCTTTATCTCTATCTTTATCTTTATCTTTATCTTTATTTTTATCTTTATCTTTACCTTTATTTTTACCTTTATCTTTATTTTTATCTTTATATTTTTCTCTATCTTTATCTTTATCTTTATCTTTATCTTTATCTTTATCTTTATCTTTATAAGTATCTTTATCTTTATCTTTATCTTTATCTTTATCTTTATCTTTATCTTTATCTTTATCTTTATCTTTATCTTTATCTTTGTCTTTATTTTTATCTTTACCTTTATTTTTACCTTTATCTTTATTTTTATCTTTATATTTTTCTTTATCTTTATCTTTATTTTTTCCTTTATCTTTATCTTTATCTGTATCTCTATCTGTTGCTTAATCTCATATTATTTAATTTATTTCACTAATTTTTATTTATTTATTTGTTTTGCCTACAAATTCAAATATAAATTCTTTCAAAGCAATATCAATTTCACTTTTCAGCTGCTATATCTCTGATAATTATGATGTAGAGTAATAAATTACAGCCACTATAAGTTATATCCATTCATAAATATTACCAAACAGCATTCTTGCCGCATGAAAAGAGTTCATTTATATAGCATTTTATGTTCTTTAGAAAACATTTTTCTCTATTGTTTAATTTTTATGCGCTTTTCCTTGTGCATCTGTGCAATGCATTCTAACCACACACACACTCACACGCACAATCGCTGTATTTTCACCTTCTTCCCCTTACGCTAACGCATTGATGCCTCCAGCATTTTCATGTACTTATTCGTAATATATTTTTCATTGTCTCTTTCCCCCTGCTGCTCATCGTTTGCGCATTTGTTTGATGCATCGCCGATTTTTCATTACATTTAGCTGCACAAAAAAAATTGTTTTTTGTTTGTTTTTGTAAACAGCGCAGCTTTAGCCCAGCAAAAGCTTGGAACATACGCATATTTTCACTTTTAATATTCCTTTTTGGTTTTGGTTTTGTTTTTGCTTTTTTTTTATTGCCGCCACACATTCGAAATGTTGACCGGGAAATGCATTTTTCATAGCCATTTTCATGGCATCATAAATTTTCAAATTTCCAATGTTTAGTCGAAATGTTTATTCGAAGGAGTGCTGGGCGCGTAATGGCTGTAATGTATTTTTACATATGTTTCAATGGATGTATGTGCGTGTGTTGCAGCTCAATAATTTTATTGCTTATTTGTTTAAATTAACACAACATTTCACGAGTTCCTTTGAATGGAAAAAAAAATATTTTTTTTATTTTTAAGAAAATTTTAAATTTACAAATAAATTTTGTTTATACATTTAGCTGTTTGTTAGTTGTTTGTGTACTCATATGTATGTATGTATGTTCGTAATTAGCACCATTCGGTTTTGGTTGTGGTCGAAATTGTTTATAAATAAGTTATTGTTAATTTGTTGGAGATAGAAAGTACACTGCAAACAATTTTGTGAGTAATCTCTAAAGATGCAGATCTTCGATTAATTAATACTCATGGTAGTCGTACGTCATGTCTGGTTCAAATGGTTTGAAACAATATGGGATTGAACCCGTTTGGTTCAAAAAGGGATTAGTCCTATAGCAGCCGTTCGAGTAAAAAACTGTACAAGTCGAAGACCACTCCTAATATATTTTTCGGCATCAACCAGCAATGTTCTGACTTTTGAAAACCTTTTCTTAGATTCTTTGGCAATATTTTCAGAGAAAGCTGCATTTTTTCAATAGCGGTTGTTGTTGTTGTAATGATGCTTAGCCCTGGTTACTCGTCACGATTTTTAACTACTGCTTTCATCAATCTCTTTTAAGAGAAATGGAAGGACGAAGCAAAAAATCCTCACTTTCTGTACTTTTTCATTTAATTTTTTCTTCCCTCTTCTCTTTTTTCGTTTTCTAATTTTCCTAATTCTCCCATTTTTTTTTATGTTTCAATTTGTAAATAGAAACGCTGTGACAGTTGTCTTCTCTTGGGACCTAATAGGCATACATCAACTCGTAGCTTAATGAACTCCGACATATCTCGTTATTTTCACTTAAAAAAGCAATAGCTTTAAGCTTATCTAGTCACATAAAATTACTTTATCGAGACACCAACAAAAAACAAAATTTTGTATTTTTTCTACAAAAACAACACTTTAAATTGCTAACCATAAACACATTTATGATAATTAAAATTGTGAATAAAAGATAAAAATTTCCACATGCAAGAATTAATCGTTGCCAAACGCATTTGCACGCCTACCAATACATGCCAAGTATATAACTCAATATTCTCGGGAACTTGAACATACATACATATGTATGTACATGCATTCATGTAATCACATATGTACATACGACAAGAATATGCATACTATCCTCGTACGTAATTAAGTTCGGTTTAGCACAAATGCCAAACTTGCGTGCATCTCAGTCGTTTGCTGGCACCAAGCCACACAAGCATTTGCAAACCTACCTAGAAGCTTTCAACTGTGTACATATCAAAGTAATAATGTCGTTAAATTGACGATTCTTTGCACGAATAGTCTGCATGCATTCACACACTTATACATACATATATCTAGAATCTAGATACTATAATTTCAGATAACGGTATGTTCATATATGAAATTTATCCGTTCAATTTTGAAGGCGCCTGAAAATTGTGCATTCAGGATATGCTGCGAGTGTTTTAGTGCTTTCCATGTTTTTCATGACTTCGAAACATTAAGCGGAAATGTGTTAAACCCGAATTAAGCTGATCCAATGAAGAAAAAAAAATCTTAGTTTAATATTGATATTAAGTTTAATTGCACTACTGATATGACGAGCTTTCCATTGAGTGCCGTAAATATGTTAAAGTTTTTATAGCCATATAAGTATAAAATGTTTTTCTATGCAGATGTTTAATATTGAAAACAAAAAGTATTTTCTATATAAATCTTTTATTTTTGATAGTTTGATATGTTATGCAAGCACGCCGAAAATATACCAAAAAAGCGAAATAGTTGTTTACATAAACATATAATCCAGTGGTATTTTGGTTGTAAAAATTATATTCAGCAGTCATTTAGAATGTTATTTATTTTATACGTGATATTTTGATCATGTAACATGTTAATTTTATATTCGAATTGCACTTATAGGAAATACGAATTTGCACTTTTTTCTTTTAAGTATAGAACAGTTTGTATCCTCTCTCTACAAACAAGCTACAGTAAGAATGACGTAATAATTGATTCAACTCAAATATGTCCATATATGAGTGGTAATATCACTACCACTATCACTATCACTATCACTATCACTATCACTATCCCTAACACTATCACTATCACTATCACTATCACTATCACTATCACTATCACTATCACTATCACTATCACTATCACTATCACTATCACTATCACTATCACTATCACTATCACTATCACTATCACTATCACTATCACTATCACTATCACTATCACTATCACTATCACTATCACTATCACTATCACTATCACTATCACTATCACTATCACTATCACTATCACTATTACTATCACTATCCCTATCACTATCACTATCACTATCACTAACACTATCACTATCAGTATCACTAACACTATCGTTATCACTATCACTATCACTATCACTATCACTATTACTATCACTATCCCTATCACTATCACTATCACTATCACTATCACTATCACTATCACTATCACTATCACTATCACTATTACTATCACTATCACTATCCCTATTACTATCACTATCACTATCACTAACACTATCACTATCACTATCAGTATCACTATCACTATCACTATCACTATCACTATCACTATCACTATCACTATCACTATCACTATCACTATCACTATCACTATCACTATCACTATCACTATCACTATCACTATCACTATCCCTAACACTATCACTATCACTATCACTATCACTATCACTATCACTATCACTATCACTATCACTATCACTATCACTATCACTATCACTATCACTATCACTATCACTATCACTATCACTATCACTATTACTATCACTATCCCTATTACTATCACTATCACTATCACTAACACTATCACTATCACTATCAGTATCACTAACACTAACACTATCAGTAACACTATCGTTATCACTATCACTATCACTATCACTATCACTATCACTATTACTATCACTATCACTATCACTATCACTATCACTATCACTATCACTATCACTATCACTATCACTATCACTATCACTATCACTATCACTATCACTATCACTATCACTATCACTAACACTAACACTAACACTAACACTATCACTAACACTATCATTATCACTATCACTATCACTATTACTATCACTATCCCTATCACTATCACTATCAATATCACTATTACTATCACTGTCACTATCACTATCACTATCACTATCACTATCACTATCACTATCACTATCACTATCACTATCACTATCACTATCACTATCACTATCACTATCACTATCACTATCACTATCACTATCACTATCACTATCACTATCACTATCACTATCACTATCACTATCACTATCACTATCACTATCACTATCACTATCACTATCACTATCACTATCACTATCACCATCACTATCACTAACACTATCACTATCACTATCACTATCACTATCTCTAACTCTTTCACTATCATTATAACTAGTGTTTCCACCTGATAATACCGCCATGCTACGAATTTAGTAAATATTTTTTATTGAACATGAAAAAATCAAAGGCGAGGCATTAAATCGAATGCCTCAGCAATCCAAAAACCTCTTTTAAATAATGAGAAAATTCATAGATTGTTACTTTAATAACGAAAAAATGTACGAATTACATGTGCAATGTGTAATATAAGTATTTTTGTATGTACATATGTATACAAAAATGCTAAACGTTTCTCAAAAATTGGTTTATTGCCTTTAGCTAAACATTAACACGCTGAGTTGTTGATGGCAACACGAAGGTGGAAAACTATTTCAAATTTCAAAAGCTGCTACTTCCGCAAGGCAGCGCACAAAAATTATTTTGAGCAAATAAAAAATGTATTTTCTAAATAACGAAATCATTTACAAAGGCCTTTAAAAATATGCCTATAGAGTAAAAAAAAATTAAATAAGTAAGCTTGCTATAATTGATGCGATTTTCAATTTATATTTGTAAAAAAATGAAAACTAGGTCGTATCTAGTTAGTCCCATTACTTTGCCTTCACAACCCATTTTGATTAATAAAAACTAAGACCCTCATGTGTGAGTATATTTCTCTATATCACTCCACCACGTATACAAATGGACGGCGTATATTTAAGGTCAATCGAAATTCGTTTCATACTTTTAAATTAATTTTAAATTAAATCGTCAAATGACCGTTGTTGTAGATTTTACAAATTCTGTCATTAATCATTTGTCGTTATTATGTTTTTAATATATTTTTATTGTTGTATTTGAATGCAATTTTTATTCTTTGCTGTTGCTACTTGGATTAAGTCTTATTTATATAATTTTTTTGTAATTTTTGCGCTTTATTTCTTTCTTTATTCTTTTCACATCACCTGTGATAGCAAGATCTCGGAATAATTGCAGAAAATAATTTGCAAAAAATAATAATCGATTGAATCGGTTGTAAATCAAGTAAATATCGATAATGAAGACCAATGAAAATCGATGCAAAGTTCAAACACAGACCGAAAGTAGTTTACAGAAAATAATAATCGATCGAAATGGTTAGTAATCGATTTAATCGGTAGTCGGACAGGGCGATATTGATAGTAGAAACCATTAAAAATGGAAGAGAAATTCGAACACAAGCCGGCAGTAATTTACGGGAAGTGAAAATCGATCTAAATCGTTAGTAGTCGATTGAATCGGTAGTCAATACAGTATATATCGATAATAAAACTAATAAAAATCGAATAAAAATCGATCAAAATCGGGCGTAATCGATTAAATCGGTAATCGAACAGGGCGATATTGATAGTAGAAACCATTAAAGATCGAAGAGAAATTCGAACACAAGCCGGTAGTAATTTGAATCGTTAAAAATTATCGAATAATCGTTAAAAATTATCGAATAATCGTTAAAAATTATCCATTAAGTCAATATCGATAGTAATCAGCGTAACTCAATTCATGAAGCACAACCCAAATAGTTTGACAGCAAGTTTACCAAACTCTGATAAATGCAATATAACGCCACTCTCTCTTTTAAGTTGACAATTAATAAATGCCACAATCTTCATTCACTGCATAATCCTCAATGGATGGGGTCAAACTCAATGCCACATCTACAAGAAGTTTAGCATGCGAAAATGCTTGCGCTCCATATGTGCTCCGTAGCAAAGTTTTAACCACATTTAAGCAATCATCGTTGCTCTAAACAAAACGAACATTTATTTAGACTTTGCTTGAAGTGAGTGAGTGAGTAGATGTGTCTTTTGTATGCGAACTCTATAGCTCTGCGGTGCGACCGTTTGCATGAAACTGCGTGCTCATACATATTATTGTCTGCATATGTGGCTTATTTGCTGAGATTGAAAATTCCAACTGAATAAACAAGCGAACATAATTTAGTTGGTTTCTTCTATCTTTTTGGCTCACGAAAGGCCAAAGCAACA
Organism: Sphenella marginata; assembly: GCA_951509765.1. Lineage (NCBI taxonomy): Eukaryota > Metazoa > Arthropoda > Insecta > Diptera > Tephritidae > Sphenella > Sphenella marginata. The sequence goes on along the minus strand of OX608080.1, from coordinate 18,415,489 downwards.
GCAACGGTACTACTCTGCCATCATCCGCTGTCACTGCGCTGCCACTTTTCTTCAATCTTCCTCTGCCATTGCTCTTCCATTTCCCGTTGTCAGTCAGTAAGAAATGCAGCTTCTTGTGTGTTTCTATTACGTAGAAGAATGCAAGTTTATCTTTTATGCGCTTCACGAAGCTTACGTCCGCCTACTCGCTGCTCATCTGTGTCGTATGTAGATGGTTGGAACTGAGTATGCTGCTGTGTTAATGTTATTGACCCGTACAGGAACTAGTTTCTTCTTAGAGTTGCTTAAGATTTGTAATGGTTGTTTTTACGGCTTTCTTCTTTGATTTTATACCCTCTCAATTGATGTGAATGTGTCGCTGTTTCTCCTAATCTCAGTCGGTTTGTTGGGTATCTTCTTTGTTCTGTGGTTTGGTTTCCTTCGCTTCCTCCGCCATTTTATGAAATTGCTCGCATGGATTTGGTATAACGGGCCATATTCTGACTTCACTCCATTGGGATTAGCTTGTTCTAATGTGGTGTAACTGGTTTAGCTGGGAACATAGTTTGTCGCAACAACGAATGGTTTGAATGATAAATTTTTGCGTAAGTTCTCGGAGTCTTTTGACTACCAACGAAAAAAACTTCTTCTAAAGCAATAGTGGAAATTGAGGTCTCTCGACAGTTCAAGAAATTGAGTCTTGGCAAGAACTTTCCTCCCTCGGAGACTTAATCCAAAATATTGATCTCCAAAATGTCTTGAAGTGCTACCCACTTACATGAGTTTCAGCATTCTTTCCAAACTATCGCGTCCAACAACAATGTCCCTGTACCTGTCTTCAAGTGTTACAAATGAACTCCCCTTTGCTTGGATTTACTGCCGCTTGTCTGCTCATTCAACTTCCTGCGTTTGCTAAATGGTTGCTAGGGAATGCATTCCAGTTTCACCATCCCATACCAATTTACTCACAGCATTCTTCCGTGTAGTAATTAGCTCTTCAGCAACTTTCTTCTTTTCTTAATATTATAATTGCTTAAAAAATATGTCCCCAGCTACCTTACAATAGCCACCTGATAAAATTTAGCGCGGGCAAACGCTTGCACAAAACGCAAAGCACGCAAAACGTCTACTCTTTGAATGCCGGTAAACGGGTTAATCATGCAATTTCTTTTGCTTACTTTTTTTTATCAGCCGCATAAACGAGCTTTCTTAGCAACAATCGTTTTAATTTTTAAGTTTGCATTCGCGCCACAATCGCAAGATGAATGTGAAGTAATGCAGTGATGCACAAAGCAGAAGCAGAAGCATCTAAGTTTAGTAAGCTACTGAGGAAAGAGTTTTGTTGTAGCTCACACGCCACCAGCCGAATACACCCCAAAGACGTCTTGTGCAACTCTGATATCATCTCATTGGTTCTAGATTCTTTGTAGTATTTTTATTGCTTCTCAACTTTCACATCTGCATTGGTGCTAGTTTATTTGCGAATGCGGATTTGTTACCGTACGTAAACTCCTTTTTCTCTTGTGTGCCTCTCTCTCTTTTTTTTTTTGATTGCTTTGTATTTCAATACTTAGCCGACTTTCAAATATTCACGACTTTTTTAGTGTCATTAAGAAATATGCTCCAATCTCTAACTACACATAAAGTCATAAGTTTTTTATGTTGGATTAGCCCACAGAAAAATATGTACCTTGTTTGGATAAGTCTTACTTTGTTTGTTTAAAATGCTTATAAAGTGAGACCTGAGCCCTTACTTTGTAGTTTTACTCGAAAGCAACAATCGGTTCTAATAGGCACTCTGTAGTTCGTTCGAATTTAGTTTTGACGATATTCGAAATTTTTTTTTATTATATTTTTACTAGACGAAACTTGATTTTTTTATTAAATAATTAATTCTTTTTTCAAAACAAAAATTTTTGCAGCTTTTGAAAATTTTTAAACTAACGTTCTTTAATTATTTTCTATCAAGTCTTACTGCAACAAAAATCATTTTTTCATAAAAATAACACATTCATAAAAAATTTAAAAAAACTGTAAACCTATCATAATTGATAATTTGTATGGAAGTGTCATTTTAAAAAGCTCTATTAGCCCATTTTATTTCTTATAAATATGGGGTTACTGCTTTATTTAAGCAAATCGAATTTTCTAACTTTCGATCATTTCGGCATAAATATGTTTTCGAAATAGGGAGTACCGAAATTTTTGCAATAGAAAGAGGTATAGATAAAATCCTAAGAAAACAGAATGGAACTCGAACAACGAATGAGTTCTACAAGAAAATGTCTCACTCGAAAGCGTACAAATTTTCATTCGAATAGAACTGCTAAATAAGGGCCCTGAAGTGTGAGGAGCTTTGTCATAGCAAAAACAGCTTCTTAGCTGGGCTTCAACTTGCAGATATTTATAGAAATCGTGAGTTCCAGTTCCCGCTTCTATGTTTCCTATTTAAAATTGAGCTTAGTCCTTCTCCAGCTATACAAACGTTTGCTGAGCGCACACAAACCTTTCTGCGCGCTCGATACTCACGTTGTTCCCTAATCAAAGTAAACTTGACTACCCACCACTTCAACTCTTTACTTTCGCATACTTAGCTCCAAATCTCTTATACAATTCCACCTCACCGATTGTTTCTCTAATATTGTGTCTGCCTGTTTCAAAGCAAATTGTCGCATTCAACTCCACATTCAACTCGTTTGTTGATTGCCTGTTGAGTTGCGTCCAGCTTGGTTAAGTGCAAACTTAAAGTACTAGGAGTAAACCAGCTAAAGCGGCATCTTGTTTAGAGTAGCTTAGAGGCGTGTAGCCAGCATGTTGTATGGGAGACGTTTTAATTACTGCGCCTTTGCTGACGAATGTAGCCGACTTCCGAGCAGGTGGTGGGTTTGTATGTATGTGGTTGTTGGTTGAGCTATCGTCGGTCGCTGTTTTGTTTCTATTTGGGTTGTTGCTCAACGATACTCTACTTTTGCAGTTCTTTTTCTTTTCCTAAGCGACTTTTGTTTGAGATTGCGGTTGCCAGGAATAAGTTACCTGCATCAATGCAACTTTCTATTGCTGTGGAAAAGCTTTTGACAATTGGCTGGCGTTGCTCAATTAAAAAGAAAATTTTATTGTATAAGAAATATTCGTCGGTTAATCTAACTGAAGTCTGCTTCAGTAAACTTTTTTGGAAAATCAAAAGATATTCTCTGAAGAACTCACGGTTAACTGGAAACGAATCTTTCGCTCTGATATGAAAATTTGCTAGCTCTGCGCTATTTGCTTTTCAATTATAATTTTTCTTTTATTTATTTCGTTTTAATTTACTTAAACTAATGCATATTTAATCATCATCATCAGCTCCAGCTCCAGCTACTAATTTATTTTGTTCTTCCTTTTTTATTATTCCTACTCATTAATCCCTTTTTATCTGCTTAGGCATGCAATTAACACTAACTGCTTAGTAATTCTTTGGCTTTATCTCTAGTATGTATTAATAGATAGAGATTTCATATTTCTCTCTTTTGATATTAATTATGCCCTGGCCTCTCACATCCGTTTCGTGTGTAATCAGCGCTGTTTAGTGGTCGTGTCGTGCCTGTTGATGAATTTAGTACGCCAAATCAAAGCTAAGGAATTTCGTTGTCCGACGTTGATTCATAGATTTTCCGCAGTTTTGAAACTCACCGAACCCACTGAACTGTCTCATACCCCGACCAAGTGCGCTCACGTTTCATGACTACTACGCTCATGCAGGACAAAGTAAATTCAATTACAACTTTTTGATTATTATAACTGTTATAAATATGTACGTATATATTGAAATGTTTATTCATGTTTTTTCATGACTATACACGTTTATTAATATTCCGTACTTTCATTTTCATATTTTGATTTTATTTTTCTACTTTTTTTTTTGCAGATTTTCCACGCGTTGATGTTGGACCGGAAAATCCACTTCGTGTCGAACGTGATCGTACTGCCAAATTAGAATGTAATGTTGATGCTAAACCCAAAGTGCCTAATGTACGTTGGACACGCGATGGACGTTTCATTAGTTCCTCCCTAGTGCATACGATACATCGTGTGAGCGCACAGGATGCTGGCAAATATACATGCTCAGCAGATAATGGACTTGGTAAATCGGGTGAGAGTGTGCTCATATTGGACATTTTATATCCGCCCACAGTTGTGATCGAATCAAAGACGCGTGAGGCTGAAGAAGGCGACACAGTGGATATACGTTGTAATGTTACATCAAATCCCATGCCAATTACTATTGAATGGCTAAAAGAGGGCGCACCCGAATTTCGTTACTCCGGTGAAGTGCTAACGCTCTCGTCGGTGCGCGCTGAACACGCGGGCAATTATATTTGTCGTGCTGTCAATATAATGGAATCATATGGCCAAGAGCGCAGCGAACGTATTGGCAATTCTACAGTAGCATTGTTGGTGCGCCATCGTCCCGGTCAAGCTTTTATCACACCCAATAAACCTATTGTGCATGTGGGTAATGGTGTTACATTGACTTGTTCCGCCAATCCACCCGGTTGGCCTGTACCACAATATCGTTGGTTCCGTGATATGGATGGCGAATTCTCCAGCACACAGAAAATATTGGCGCAAGGACCACAATATTCGATACCAAAGGCGCATCTCGGTAATGAAGGTAAATACCATTGTCATGCAGTGAATGAACTCGGTATAGGCAAAATGGCCACAATTGTGCTTGAGATACATCAGCCACCACAATTCCTTGCGAAATTACAACAACACATGACAAGACGTGTAGCCGATACAGATTATGCGGTGACCTGCAGCGCTAAAGGCAAACCTGCGCCTACGATACGTTGGCTAAAAGATGGTGTTGAAATTTTACCCGAACTCAATCTTTACGAAGTCAAAACGAATCCCGATCATGGCCCAAATGGCATGGTAACAGTGCAAAGCATGTTGAAGTTTCGTGGTAAAGCACGTCCGAATGGTAATCAGTTGGTGCCCGGTGATCGCGGTTTGTATACCTGCCTCTACGAGAATGAAGTGAACTCGGCCAATTCGAGCATGCAATTGCGCATTGAACACGAACCCATCGTGTTGCATCAGTACAATAAAGTAGCGTTCGATATACGCGAGACTGCTGAGGTTGTGTGCAAAGTGCAAGCCTATCCGAAACCCGAATTTCAATGGCAGTTCGGCAATAATCCCTCACCGCTTACAATGTCTTCCGATGGCCACTATGAAATTAGCACCACCACCGATAATAATGACATCTACACCTCAGTCTTACGCATTAATGCGCTCACACATGCCGATTATGGTGAGTACACATGTCGCGTCGTCAACTCATTGGATACCATACGCGCACCAATACGTCTGCAACAGAAGGGTCCACCAGAGAAACCGACAAATACGCGCGCTGTTGATGTTGGGCCGAATTATGTTACGCTCAGCTGGGATCCCGGTTTCGATGGTGGTTTGAGTAATACAAAATTCTTCGTTAGCTATCGTCGTGTACCCATGCCGCGTGAAGAGCAATTAATACCCGATTGTGCTACGATTGCCACAAGCAATACCGATTGGTTGGAATTCGATTGTCAACGTGATAATCCGTGCAAGGTGACCTCACTCGATCAACATCAGAGCTATGCATTCAAGGTGAATGCGCTCAATACGAAAGGAAACTCACCATACTCAAATGAAATATTAACCACAACAAAAGTAAGCAAAATACCACCACCACTACATGTTACCTATGACCCGAATACGCATACGTTGGGTATTAATGTTGGCGCAACCTGCCTATCATTGGTGGCTATAGTGGAATCAATGGTGAATGTGGATACACCGATGGCACAGTGGGAAGTCGTGGATACAGTGAATTTGCAGCTATCCGGCAATGGTCCAACATTTAAAGAGACCAAAATTGATCGTCACATACCAGCATATCGTAGCGGTGGCGGACGTTCGTTGGGACATAATCGCTTGGGCGGTCATGGCGATAATGATGGTGGTCGTGATCATGATGATGATGATGAGGGAATGGATATGAATACGTTGGCGTTGGAGGATGATAATAGACCGACAGTGCGTGTGAAACTTTGTTTGCGCTCGAATCAGGAGCATTGCGGCAAGCACACAAATGCAGAGAGTAAGTATCTAGAGACATAAGATAAAATGAGAGGCCCAGTAGATTGCCTGTTTTGCTTTTCAAAAATTTCGTATTTAATTAACCATTAAAAATGTCCTGAAAAATAGGTGCCAAAAACTCGTATGTGGATATTAATGCTTTCGTGTCCCTCAATGTTCGTGAGCAATCATTCAGGCTCCATCACCCACCTCCTGCTTGAAGTCCCTTGTGCTGTTAGCGCTAACTTTCACACCCTGTATGCATTGTCTGTATTGTAAAATATGCGTATGTCCTTGTAAATATTTCTCACACTTCGGCATGCGTCTACTCTAATAACGCATCAATCTATTTCTTAGACAGACAGATTTTGCCAAATATGCTACCAAAAACCACACATATCTTGCAGCCTCTCGAAAACGCATTTTTTCCAGTTAAAGAAATTGTATTCAGCCATACAACAGCTCTCCAAATTAATCCCAATTATACATACATACCCACATATCAGTTTTGTTTTGCGAGCCCTATCTTTTGTAACACATTAATGAAACCCCATTGCGGCCATCCAACTTTTGCCAACTACTTATCAACTTGTTTATATTGCGCTCTCTCTCTCACACACTCTATTTTGCTTTATCATATCCATGATTTCCATTTTTCACACATTTTAATTTTTCGTAATTTGTCTTGTTCTTCATTTTTCTTTACAGTCGGACGTACATACATTGCTGAGGCATCCGCTTTAGCCACACCCACACTGATCGCTATAATCGTGTCTTGCATTGTATTCGCATTATTTGTTGGTTTATTGTTGATGTTCTGTCGTTGTAAACGCAATCAATCGAAAAAGAGTGCTGCCGCTAAGGATTACGAAATGGATTCGGTACGACCATCGATTGTAGCTGCACAACAAAGTCAACCACCGCCACCTTACTATCCGGCGAGTGGTCTCGATAACAAAGCACTTGAACATTCAATGGATCTTGCCTTGGGTATGGAAGACCAAAAGAGTGCACTTTACGCCACACAAAATGGTTATAGCTATCATCCGGGTAGTGGTGTTGGTGTGAATATGGGTGGTGTGGGCGTTGGTGGTGGTGGTGGTGGTGGTGGTGTTGGCGGCATGGGCGGCGTTGGTGGCGGTGTTGGTATGCAAGGCTTAACGGGACATACGATGCCAGGAAATGAATGTAAGTAATAGTTTGTACTTGTTTTTTTGTTTGTTTTATAAGTATTGTTGTTTTTGTATTTCATTTTTTTTTTTTTTTTTTTTTGTTTGTTGCTGCTTATCATGTGCTCTACTAAGTGCAGTTTGCTGGTTGTTTTTTTTTGTTCCATTTATGTACTTGCACTTGGTATTATTGCGCACTCGACGCAGCCACTATCATCAATGCCATCCAGCTGGGGATTGCAATTGCACATTTTAAATTGGTGTTGTTGTGTTGTTTCAAGGGCCATATCAGTAACTGCAGCAACACTCGGAAAACCGTTCAAATGTTGCCAATAAACAGTTGGCGTAGTGTTGTGTGCGGCTGTTTGATTGTGGTCAAGTTTAAAACGAAAAACGGCCAGATTTAAGTAAAAAAAATTGAGAAAACTCGCTTAACCCACGATTAGCTATAAATATAGTAAAATTACATGAAGAATACATTTTTAGAATATTTTAACCAGATGGCTTGCTCATTAAACGCTCCTTTTGTTAACTTTTTTTTTAAATTTCTATTGAAATATTATCTCTGAGGTCGTGAGAGAGTTAAAATTTATTTTTAAAATTAATAATTATCAGCTGCTCCAAAATCTGAGGTGAGAAGTAATTCAACAGCCGCAAAAGAACTGGTCGCAACCAATTCCGCAAAATACTTGGGTACAGTACCTTTGGCCTACTCACCACATGTGACAGCTGTCATTCAACTGAACCTAAAAACCAAGCAAAAGTATCTCAAATTTTGTTTTATTCAAACCCATACAAAAAAGAGTAGATATGGCAACACTGTCCATTTATCATTCATCCCAAAATGACCTCCAACACAAAAAAAAAAGTGTTCAACACAATTTTCGACGATTTTTCATTTGTTTGCTGACGCAATGGTTGCGAGTGCCATCCAACTATTCACCCTTGCAGACCAAACATGAAAAAGTGAAACTTCTAGCAACAACAACCATAATAACAAAGTATCATGGAAACAGTTACTAAAAACAGATTAAAAAAGTTCACAAAAAAAAAAAAAAACTTTTTTAAAAACCCAAAAATTCACAACATCAAACAAAACTGCAATCCTCAACAGCAATGGGAAATATTGTATTGAATGTAGGAAGTTTAAGAGTAGCATTGAATTGTGAAATGGAACAACAACAGCAAAAACAAATCGATGCGAACACATCGATCAATTGGCATTGCTGCACACAAACGATTTCAACTTTAACAAAAGTCCATTGCCAATTGGTGAATGTGTGTGGTGGTGTGAAATGTGCAGCGGGTCAAACGAAAGCTATAAAATGAAATAAAATAAAAGCACATTCGGGCAAACACACGCACACACACACGCACGAGTGTATAAAACCGCAAAAAAGGGCTTAAGGCTGGAAAATAAAATTACTATATGCCAAACAATATCCACTATGGGATTAGTGGCTTTAAGCTGCATGTGTGTGTGTGTAAGTGTGTGTGTGTATGTGGCCCAAAAGGCGCAGTCTTGAACTATGCACTTCGTGACGCGTTCCGTACTCACTCATTCACAAGCAGAACTACTCCCAAGCAAAATGGAACCAGTTCAGACCTACTCACAGGCAAACTATCTTAGACCAGTGCTAGTGAGAACCTCTGCCAATGACAACGCGATGTTGAAGTAGACAGTTGAAAGCATTTCTCAGGGATTGAGCTAGGACTGGTGGTATCTCCCAACGTTAAAGCTCAGGCATGGTTCTGAACTAGTCCCCAATTTTCTACAGGGAAGTTTCGGTATTGTAGGAAACAAGTTGTTAACCACTTCAAAACTAATATAAAGTGGAGCCCTATTAGTTAGCTAACCAATCTTTTTCCTTGTTCACAAACTAAGCGTTATCAAAATATACCAGTCTCAAACTAGTTCACAGCAGACCAGAAATGGTCTAGTTGAATTTTTATGATATGAAAATGTTGAGTGAAAATCATTTAAATGCCCCCCATATAGAATGTATAAGTACTTGGCACATATTGGAAAGGTCATAGGTTACGTGTCTGACATAGGAAACAACAAAATCATTAAATAAGTTCGAGTGGAATTTTTTCAGCTCTCTGCACTCCAAAGTTTTCCAAAAATTTTCCGTGTTGTTAGTTCAAATTTGTTCGCTTTGGAACTAGTTTGGCATGAGTTAGAAAATTGTAGTTGCAACCTTCTCTGCTTACCGACAACTTTATTGTTTCACTGCAGGGATATTGTGGCACATTTTTGACGCTTTCACTTTTCACCTCCGTTGTCGAGGTAAAGGAGGAAGCTTATCTGCGGTGGGTTAAGGTGAAAATGTAAATGTTAAAATGGTTACCAGTCAAATTATCACATTACCGGCAGGCTAGCCAATACCACTAAATGTGCCATTTTCGTATACAAGCAGGATTGGTTGAACCATCATGACCAGCACAAGTGCATCTATTTGCCTTTGGTTGTGTATACCCAGCTGTTGTTGTTGTTGTTGTTGTTTTAAGGACGTATTTAAACCCAAACAATCTGCGAAGAGTTGTTGAATTGACGCTTCGGGCTCTTCTTCCTGCTCTCTATTTCTGTTAGCAGGTCAACTCATCCGTTCATCCAAGTATTCGTCCAACAAGCTTCTAGTCCTCAACCAGCTTTATTACCGTTTACCACGCAACTTTGCTACATCCGTTAATTTTTTCCAACTTTGCTCCCACCTTTTTACCCAATCGTATTCTCGTCTTCTTTTCATCATCCAACCTTTGCAATCTGTTGGACGACTGATTAATTCTGTTTTATGGGCCTCTACCTGATGCCGACGGTGTTTATCAAAGAAGACTTAATGTAAAGTTGCATGAGCTCTACCCAGACACCAACATTGTCCAACGAATTAAGACCCAGCGGTTACGTTGTCTTGCCGCATTGCGAATGAAAGAAGATGATCCGGCCCGGAAAATATTATCTTTGGAACGCACTTAAGAAAGCAAAGGAAAAGAGAGACCCACACTTCATTGAAAAGACCAAGTGGAGAACGATCTCGTGGTAGAATCAGGCCATTTAAAACCGGGTATAAAATGTCCGATTACAGCAGACTTTGAGCATTCTTAAATCTTATGCTAATGCGTTTGTGTCCCTCAGCTTTGGTTTTTGGATAATTATGTATGTATGTATATCTTTATATGTACGAAAGCATAAATGTACTCGCGTGTGTGTGTGTGTGTGTGTGGTAGGAATGTTCCACATTTGGTCGCAAATTACTTTGGTAGAAAGTTTTTTTTTTTGTTAGTTTCCTGCTTTACGCTTTGTCCAGGAGTGTCGAGTCAATGAGCCGCAAACACGCCAACCCACAACGGCCACATCGACTGCGGTCGGTTTTGTGAAGCTATTCATTGCGGTTATCGGCTAAATCTACACATACATTGATAGACCAAACCCGGCAGGAAACTCAGTCTCTAGAGCAAGAAATTGCTAGCTCATAAATGGATTTAAAGTCCGCAATAAGAACTAGTCCGGTAAGTATTAAATTTTCACAAAGTACAAAGGACCAGGTATTCTCAGAGGACAATGAACGGAGCTTATTTTTGAGGTCCTGGGATTTAATCTTATTGGTAGGGGAGATGCCACTCCCCTTTTCCACTTTCTTTGAGATGTTATAGATTAACCTCATTTAACTCCTTCAGGAGTTGTATTGTTCTATTTATTTATTTAGCGGCTAGTCCATATTATCACATCTGAAAGCGTTCGAAGACGAACTATTACTTAGTGGTCCCAAATGCACTAGAAGCGCACCAGTTGAGAGCTAAATGTTTTTCCTACAGGGTTGTGGTTTCCAAATTTTCGTTCAATTTTTGTAGTTGTGCGCCAGTGAGTTTGTGTGTGTGTGTGAGTGTGTTTTCGCTCCATTATTAATTGCCATGTTGGCTTGTATTCTAGTTTTAGGTCATGTACCCGGTCTAACCTAAACCTTTTTATTTTTGTGCTGTGACAGCAATTTAGATAGGACATTAGCATTTTGCGATAATGCGATAGGTGCGTATTAAAAACTTTGGTTCCAGGGATGGTACTCTGCACGTACTAATTTAGTATAAACATAATTGACTATTACTTAGTTTTGATGGAGAAGGAAATTTTTCGTTTAAATTCTGACTTTGATGCTGAAAAATTACTGAAATATCGTAGATTAATGTGTTGAGATATAATGCGATGTATTGTACCGTAAATAGATATTCCTTTATCATTTTGTGTTTGATGGTGTTACAGATTTGAAGGTGGAGAATGTGCGTGATGCAATTCTAGGAAGGTTTAATATTCAAAAAGTTCCAGAATTGCCGAAAAAAAATTTTCTTTTTCATATTAAAAGCTAAAAATTTTTAAAATGTTCAAGAAAACGGGAATTTTAAACTTTTCTGGGTAGCATTCAAAAAGTTCTAGAGTTTCTGAAACGAAGCATAGAATGTTCTGCAAAATTGGTTATTCATGAAATTGTATCAAAACAAAAACAAAAAAATCTCAAAATCAACTCATAAAGAATGTAGAAATTATATTTGAAATGTATAATAATTGTACACTTAAACTTGTTCCTGAGTGGTCCCTTCATGAATAATTTTGTGTTTTGAAATGGTCCCAAGTGCACTTAAGGTAGCATTAGCACCTTCATGCTCCAAATGCGCTATGTTATGCTTACTTAAGTTCGGTATAAATATTTAATAATTCAGTTTGTTGCTGATATATTTTTGAGCGCTATTTCTGCTGCTGAGCTGATCATCTTAAGAGGCTAAGAATTGTTACTGTTGCTTTACAATTTGAACAGCACCAGACGTTGCAAAAAAGCGCCCCTGCTTAACACTCTCTTTGTGCTTGCAGCTCGTTTTTTCATAAATTCGCATAACAAACGCGCTTTTATTTTTTTGTTAATAAACTTTGTAATAAATAACTTTGCAAACAAAAAATGTTCAACTTCAATAAAAACATCATTTCACCTTTTGCACTTTTCCCCCAAACATCAACTAAAAGTCAACTGCTACGTAACAATTTCCACTTCCCCTACCATTTGCTCTTTGCCGCATCGCTACATCGCTATATAGCGCAAGCGCTCACATTATAAAAAATGCATTTTTACAACTCACGCCTCGCCTACAATAAATGTCACCTACAATTGCCAACTCTGATAGTAGTATTGACTACATTTATCACGCATTCAACGTGGCGTCCCAGAGCGCATTTAAAAGCGCGGTCGTGACAGTCACCAATGCATATATATATTTCAACATAAATATGTATTTACATATATGTATGTATGCATATATAAAAATGGCACATTTTCAGTGCAAAAAAGCCAAGTGAAACTTTTGCACAAAATAAAAAAAAAGCTGTTTACCAAAGGGAATGAGCAAAGCGCGCGCACTCTTTTAACATTTATCAACTGGGCGCGCGCGCATAAAACACAGCGCGCGGCATGGCATGTCATGAAGTGAATAGGTGAAATGCACAACGCTCCCCACTGAATAGCTAGCAGCGTACATTTGTACGTGTAACTCTTTAATAACAACGCGTTTACTACTACTTACATTTTTGACTTTATTGCTAGCGCTTGTTTTCTACTCTCTTTGTTCTTGTTATTTTTGTGTTTTTACTTACACAGCCTGAAATCTGTCGTTTGACACTGGACAGATATGAATGAGTTGCATTTGTGGTTGCGCTTTTTTTCGCGCGCATTCGATTCAACTTTGTGCTTTTGTAAGCGCCAAATGAAATCAGCGATAACTTTTGCATCGAATGGCGCGCGCGCTTTATTGCAACTATCAAAGCGCATTACTAAAAAAGCAAAAATGGGAAAAAAAAGGTTTGGAAAATGCATCGCAAACACTACTAAAGTCAAGCGCTTTTGTAGCGCGCCGTTACGCTGTTCGAAAAATAGCCAATTGAGAGCGCGCGCTAAACAAATCTATAAGCAATAGACTTTTTCCAATGGCAAAGAAATATATTTCATATCAAAAAAACAACGCAAAAGTAAAGCAAGAAAAGCGCAAAACAATAAAGCACCTAAATGTAGGCAACAAAAAATAGGTTCATATATATATGAAAACAAATACAAGTCAAGAACACACACGCAGCATTTTCAAGTTTTTAGCTCGTGCAGTCTGGCTAAAAGAAATGGAACGCGCGCCTAACAATCAAATGGCGGTAGAGCGCGTTCGATTTCATTTTTGTGTTTTCCATAGCGCTACGTCAAATATAGGCCAAAAGTCGGCGAGCTACCTACATATGAACGTTTTATGCCATCAAGTGTGCGCTTCATTTCATATGCATACACATGCATGCAACCAGACAATGACGCGCCTGCCCATTTCCTATTCAATAAAATATATTTTCAATTGCCGTGCTTTATCGTGTGTCAAAATGTGGTGCGCGCGCGCAACTAACCTACATATACATACATACCTATCTGTGGTGCGTTCATCAAAGCGTCAGCTGTTGCCGCGTAAAATGTTTGCAGGAGTTTTAACAAAAACAAAACTAAATCCTGCCCGCCTGCTGTGCCACGCTTTATATGTCACGTTGTTGTTTTTTTGTTTCTTTTTTTTTTTTGTTTTGTGCGCACTCGCTTTATTGAAAAGTTTTTTGTTATGCGCTAGTGCGCGTGCGAGTGTGTGTGTGTGTTGCGCGTTGGTTGTGCATTTTGCGCGCAGCATTAATTTTTGCGCTTTTTCATTGCACATAGTAAATATTTTACGCCATAGCGGCGTTCACTTGTATTCACTGGAGAGCTTTCACAACCTTATTTTTTTTTAAATACTGCAGCCATTGTCGTTGGCTTTCTGATAGGCTTGTGGGTGTGCACAAGCAATGTGTATCAAATATATTCCTATGAGTGCATATGCACTCTTGCACTTAAAAATGAAAAGCAAAATTTCTCTTTTTGGTTTTTATTTAACGAGCGCAGCTGTTGCGCGCGTTCGCATTGTTTGTGTTCAATTGCATTTTTTGCTTCTTTCTTGTTGTATGTATACTTGCTCTTTAATATGTAAGTTGTTATTGTTGTTCTTTAAATCCACTCTTTTTTTTTAGTAACACTACTGTTATATATACAACAACAATACTGTTAAGGTAATACCCCACTAACCACCAATTGCCCGAAATGCATTGCAATGAGTTGAGGTTGTTAGCTTTTCGGTTTTTGTGGGTGGTTAAAATCCGCTTAATATGCTGCCGCGTCGCTTTACTACCGCTGCGGCTCACATTCTTCTACATGATGCCATGCAAATGCGCTGCTGCTGTTCGCTATTTTGGCCTTATTATTATTGCCTTCTGTTCTAGTTATTTGTTGTAAATGTGCTGCCTTGTACTCGTTATTGTGGTCGCTAATTGGTTTAAGCTCAAATATACTAAAAAAATAGTTACTTTAACGAAGCGCAGCTGTGTTTCATTTGCACTTTTTTTTTGTTTTTTTTTTTTTGGTTTGCCTTTTGTGCAAATTTATTTAGTGGGCCATTTACTTGATGTTTGTACAATCAAATTTTTGGGCGCATAAAGAATGGCATGCATTTTGAAATCAATGTGGGGAAAAAATTCAATAACTCGAGTGTAATAGAGTTGATTTATTGTACAATAACATTGAAAGCATACAAATTTGTTATTAACTTTTTTAAAAGGTTTTTAAAAAATTAATTAGCATCGCACAACTTTCGATGACTTGCATATTTACGAATGGCTGAAAAGGCATAATGGAAGAAAGAGAAACTTGAAGTAACATTTCAGTCAAAAGTTATGGTACAAAATTATGCTTATGGTATCAATAATTTAAAATATAGTTCAACTTAACAGAGAAATTACTTTTTATTTTAATATATGATAATAATAATGATGGAGGCGATCGTTGCTTGGCATCGCTAAATCGATAAATTGTTTGGTGCAGTATCTAGTTTCTTTCCTATGCTTCTTATTAAAATTCGGCTAGAAATAAAATATTCGTAACCTCTATCACATACCACAAATGACCCATAACTTATTAAAGGCGTGACATAAAAAGAAAAGACTTCGTTGGTAATAAGAGAGAATGAGTAAGGTAAACGTAAATCGCCGCAGATCAAAAGGAAGAGGAAGCAGTGGAGAGTGGAAAGGAAGTATTGTGACAGAAATGGAAAAAACGAATGCTAAATTTGAAAATTTTTGGACCAAATATAATATGACCAAGCTTATTTTGTTGTAAACTTTCAATTACAGTGCACTCGCGATAATATGAACTAATTAAAACCAGGCCGGTTCAGTTTTACGAGATTGTTCACGGTTACGAAAGCCAACTTAATTGAAAAATATTCTATTTAATTAGTTTTAGGTACATTTATTTTTTATTCAAAACCGCAAATTAAACTTTTATTCATTTTTTCACATGACAAAAAAAAAAAAATTAGTTACATTCAAAAAGTTATACTTATATGTACCGAAAAAAAACAGTAATCCGCTTTTGTTGTTTCTTTTGTTCATAACCAAATAACTACGCTGAAAATTTCTACTGATTACTGAACATAAGAGAAAGCAAAGCAAGTTATGTATATTTTATATTTTAGAGCTTAGAGCTTTGACCAAAAGTTCATATTTTAGAGTACTCAATGGAAGCGAAAAGGTGTTCATATTATCGCGAGTGCACTGTATTATAGTTTCCTTAAAAATATATATGATATGAAGCACACAATTACTTAATAGCTGCGCTCGTTAATTTATATTAATAGAATTTTTTTTTCAAGCATGCATATATTAAGAATATCGATTTATAAATTTAGTTAAACAATGCTCTCGATATACATATATGTATATCGATAGCCAAGTGAATCAGTCATTTTCCAACTCTACTGATTAAGATGATAAAGCGTTTCAGTTCACTGCATTTATTTTTGCCAAATTAGCTTTAATATAGCAATTATTAAAAATCTCAGTATTTACGTTAATTTCACTCGCCTTCCTTTACTCCCTCGCACTCGCACCTTGACTCCTGCGCGCCACTCATTTCAACGTTCATACTCAATACTCGTAATATGCAGCAAGCACCTTAGCGCTCTTCATTCTTTCTTTCTTTTACATCTTTTGCACCTTTCGCTTATTGCAGTAGCAACTTCAAATTTCATTAAAATTTAACTTAATTGCCAACGACGATCCACTTACCACTTAGTTGTCAAATTGTTTCTACTCACAAATGGTGAATGGCTGAATTGCTCAATGGTTGAGTGAGTAAATGCATGGCACCTGAAGCGCGGGAAAGCAAATACAAAAATGGTGTCACTGCAATCAACACGGTGTTTTGAGAGCATCAATAAAATGCACATAGTGCCATATATGTATGTATGTATGTATGTATGTATGTATGTACAACGCTTTGACATTCCAATTAAATAAAGGTGTCAAATACAACGCTTAGAAATTGATTTTGATGAAATTTTTTGTGTATTTTTGATTGATATGAATGTGAATGGTTAGAGTTGGAGTAAACATTTAAAAAGAGGTATGAAGTTATAAATTTTGAGAACTCACTCTCTGATTTCGAACAAGTGGCACTATATTTTGCGGGAAAGAGAAAACATCGCAAATGGATTAGAGTCCTCTCAAACAGAAAGAGGAGTTTCAAAAAAGTTTTGTATGAACAGCAAGGGAAAGAAGGGCTGCAATAACCGATTTAAATGAAAAGTCCATTTAGTCAACTTTGATTTAAAATGTACTAAAAGTTTAATTTTCTTCGAGATTTGGGAGTAGAGAAATTCTCAAACTCCAGAAAATATTTGGTGTGCAATTCTAGCTCAACGCATTCACTTTGTCTCGTCATTTGAGCAATACATGAAGACATACGAGTATGTAGCTTGTGTGTCAGAGACAGTGCCAACAAAGTTTCGCATGTCACCCCCCACATTCTCTACCATTACTAGTTCTTCTACACTTAAAAGCGCCAGCTGACATCACAACATCACAACATGCAACAACGCACTTCACCGCTTGACACAAATTGTTGCTACGTCAACTCACAGCTGTGACGTATGTATGTAGCTGTGCATTCATGCACCTGTGCCAGTGTTGCATCGTGACCAGCAGCATCAACTCCATAATCACAGTCTTTTCCCAAAAGCAATTTGCAGCTGTTACCCCCCTCCACACTCCTCTTTAGCTACATATATTTATTATTTATTTTTTCTTTTACTGGTAATCATTGCCACTCATTCACTTTGCTTTTAATTGGCGAGCACAAAAGCTGTTCTTATAGACGCTTGCTTTTGCATCGCACTGTTGCAATGATAACCCCGTAGGGAAAATGTTTAGTTCTGAACCGCATTCAAAGCTGCTGACTTTTGCGTGCAATAAACTCGGGGATTGAAAAAAACAGACGTTCTTTGAAAGGCAAAGATCCCCAGCTGCATTAGATCCATTTTCCTCTTTAACTAGTTCATCTTTGGTATATTAGCTCTGTTTCTGAATCAACTATTTTGGTCTTTATCTAGCAAAACATTCAATTATTCAGAGATATATCCGGGAATAGTGGCAAAGCATCATTAGAAGCCCGACAAACCCCAACCTGTACTAAAAAAGTTAATTTTTTTTAGAATAATGTAGTTTTATTTTTGATTTTAACCTCATTTTTTCACATAATAATTTTCACTAAAACTGAACAATAGTTTTTTTGACCCATTTGAAATTAGTTTAAGACTAGTATATTGTGGTCAAAAAACTGGCAATTTTCATTCAGTAGTGCAACTGCATAGTAAAAATATGAATTACTCGTACAAAAAGAGGCTTGTCGTGCATACTAGTTTTATAGTAAGTAGTTCACAACTAGCTTGTTTAGTTGGAGCCTATTGATTTTGCTGCAGGGTATATGTGATTCCGTCTTCTGTGTAGCGCTTCATCCTCGCTGAGTTTCTTGCTTGCTGGCTGTCTTTGCCGAAATGCTTTTACCTTCGGTTTTTTTCCTTTTCGTTTTTTGCTTTCACTTGCTACGGACAGCACCAAGAGCGTTATCGTGCATACATACTTTACAGGCGCTGACCTCAACTCGCTCATTTTCGAGTGTTAATTTAGCTTTTCGCTTTCAGCTTTTAATTTGATTTCAGCAATTTACTTCAAACTTCACTCACTTGACACTCTACAAGGAGAATTTCATTGCATTTTGGCAAAAGAAATAATTTTATTTTTTACTTTTATTTATTCTTTTTATTTGTCTTTGAAGAGCGCACTTATTTGAAAATTTTAAACTACCCTGATGAATTTTGTATAAGGTAAGGAAGCTTATTCGCACATTTCTTCTCAAAACGAGAGTTGCAGAAGAGGAAATCTCTACGTACACGTACAACTTGAACACATCGATATATCGTTACGTTACAGATATTCAAAAACAAATTGATAGAGAAAATCACTGTTGAGCTAATAAAACCCCAAAGCAATAGTTTTTAGAATTTTTGTTTGTCTGTCTGAATGTTTGTGCGCACATCAACCAAAAAGTGCTTCATAGAAATGAATGCAACTTCCACTTTTAAAATGCCAGATGCCCAAGTTAAAGTTTAAGTTATCTCTTATTTCGATAACTCAACTAGTTTAGGAGTTGTCGACTGAAATGTAGGCAAGTAAATATGGGTATCAAACAAAAGGTACCAACGAGTGCTGCAAGAGGCGATTGAGTTGCATATCTCAAGTGGGTTCGGAGTTATAATGATTAAAATTAAACGCAGTCTTTCAAAAGTTATTAGAAGCAGTGAAGCGGGGCTGGATTTATTAGTACTGTATATAAAATTGGGTGTGATCTTTATTATGTACCACAATGATATTTTTTATGTACTTTTTTTATTTACCAAAATATGCGAAATACTAAAAGAGTTCATGGCTATCTTACGACTTAAAAAAGATTTTGAGATGACCGTCAAGAAATTTGCAAAACAAATACCAAAAAAATCTCAAAATTTGTTCAAATTTTATCGTGAATTTTTTCTTTCGAATTCTCGACACAAAAAAATTAAAACAAAAACACGAAATCAAAATAAATATGTATTTGACAATCAGTGTTGGATCTTTAATACCTTCTTATATCCGTCAGCTTATTAAGAGCTTTTGTTGTATTTGCAGTTTAGTATTAACTAAAATTTACAAAGGTAAACAATTGCTATTGTACTACTTTAGCAAATAACAACAGAAACGACAGCGACAACAACAACAACAACAATAGCAGCAAGTAAACAATATACAAGCTTCTGCCAGCAAACAGTCAACAACACTCAGTCTGCTGCAACTCCTTCGCCTTGTTTTGTATGGCTGTATACGTGTGTGTGTGTGTGTGTGTGCCGCTGTATATGTTTCTACGATAGTTTCCTGAACTATTACGACGTTTGCCTTTTGTTCTTTTGCGAAATTCGATGAATAACAAAAGGAAGTGAATGGGTAAAATGCAAACAAAACAAAAAAGTTTACAACTTTTACTTTAGTTACTTTCACTGTTTCCTTCCCACTGATTCGTGTACAATCAGTTGCAGGTAAACACTTTTTTGCACATATTTTGTTGTGTTTCTTTATTGTTGTTGTATTTTTTTTTTTGTTTTTTTGGTTTAAATAAAACTTTTAAGCTTGTTCCGCATTAAGCAGCTGTTTTTTCATTGGCGACTTCCCGTTTAAATTATTACTGCGGGCTCTAAGGATGTTTGCTTTCTTGTTTTCCCTTTTTTTGTTGTTTTGTCTTACAAGGTACCTATTTTTGCAAATTCTATGAGCGCCTCCTGCTTTCCTTTCGGCTACATATTTAATAGATGCATGTACCTGGGTGGTTGTTGCATTAACGTATATTACTTAGCATTTACATAATGAACAATGTTTCATTAGTGTGGGCACTCAACGCCCTAGCAAATCACAGCAGTACAACATTTTCTAGACACTTATACTTATTGTTTTGTATATATGCAGCAGTTAAAATTAATGTTGTCGTTGTGGTTGTGAAACAAGCAAAATTGCTAGAACCAGGCTGAACAGAAATACTTTTCTCGACCCAGAAAGCCACATTTTATCAGGATAGTAGTTTTAAGTATACGAAGAAGAAGGCTGTATATCGATCGGCCGCCATTTTGTATATTAATCATTTGTCAGAACCAACAATATCGAACCTACATATACTATATATAATCCACATGCATTTAAATTTTTCCGACAAGCGATTAGATGCGTATTCATGAAAGGTGCAAAGTGTTCGGAGAAAACCGCTCCTTTCCTTTTTTATTTCTAGTTAAGTGGCAACCCGAGCCAAACGGCCTTCGTGGCAAGACTTAAACAATAGTTATCCTATACAAAATCTTAGATAAATGTGTCAATAAGGCAGAAATATTATGTAAAACTGTCTTGCATTGAATAAAGAAAAATCAGGTGGCAACACCAGCAAAAAACTCCTAAGCAGAAAAACCTACATACATAAAAGAGAGCAAAGACTGCATCGGATACCTACTTATGTACATATATGCACTCTTTAATGCAAATTTGTCAAGCCGATTTTGACATGAAGCGGATAACAAGAAAAGAAATATAAATGGGTGGTAACCCCAACCTTTAACACTCCTTTGTTGTATTTTTGTTGAAATGAAATGTTGAAAATATTTCACTAGATAAACTTATTGGCATATTTCTATTAATTTATAAAAAATGTAAATATATGGTAACTCTATAAAAATCAATTCAAGTGGCAACGCTTAAATCAAATACACATTTTATTTCAAGATATGATCGCGCTATCCACTTAGTCGTCGCAATACATATCATACTGTTTGGGCAGCACTAACCCACCGATTCTTCTTATTCTACTTCCCAGTTGGTTATATAATTTTCAAACTTCAACATTTCTACTTTTTACTATTATCAAAACACCTCTCACTTCTTTGCTTATCGCCATTGCATGCTTCACGAAGTATGTATCATCTTGGCTTTTGAAAGCTGCTGGCGTTATTGTTGCACCTGCTTCGCTCGCACTTCCTGTCATGTTCACAATGCGCATTAGCTGACAACTTCCGCCTTTTTTCGTACAATGTGGCACCCTTTCCGTTATGCGTTGGCATTCTCCGTCTACGTTTATTCTATTTTCGCATCCTTTCCTCTAGCTACCTTAACACTTACTAGTTGTTATTCATTCATTTGGTATTACCTTTAGTTTTGCTTGCTTGCTACTTCTACTTGCTTCTGATTTTTTTTTTTTTTTTTTTTCTTTTTTGAAGGAAAACAAACAGTGGTGAAAACGCACAAACAAACACTTAGAAATTCTACTTTACTTTCTTATGCCCAGTCAAGCTTTTTCTGTTTTGATGCTGCTGCAGCTCTGCGTCGTAGCACTCAGGTGCAACCCTCTCACCCTCTCATCGCTGTCCCGCCACTTTATTGTGCTAAATCTTCGAATTAAATCTGTGTGACGTTCAACACGAAAACTGCAAACCAGATTGCCAATTCATTATAATGTTGTTTATCTTTGTACCCATTCGTGTACGAGTACTTCCAATTCAGTTTATGCTTGCTTTTCTTACTTATCCACCCTCGACTCTCTTGTTTGTTCTCGACTTCCTCAACTTATTCGTGATACAATTTTCTTATCGGTTTTATTGTTGTTGCTGTTGGCGCGTTGTTAAGCAATGCATCCAATTTATTATCGCGTAACTTTAGTTGGATGAAAAAGTTTTGTTGTGAATGGCTTTTCATTCCACATTTTTTCCGTCTTTGGTTAGTGTGAAATTTTTATTTCCTTTTTTCCTTCTTTTTTTGCTTTGTGTGTTCATTTGCTCGCTTTTCATTTCACTTCACTTAACTTAACTTCATTTCATTCAGTTCATTTTATTTATTTAATTTTTATTTATTTCCCTTGGTTCATTTCACATAAGTTATTCAAAGTTGTTTTGCAAATACTTATATAATTCTCTTTTAATGGTTCCGAATTGAAGTTGAGCTATAGTTGAGTTTAATTTGTATTTCGTTAAAAAGTTGCAATCAGCGTGATTTGTGACATTTAGCTTGAGTAATGGATTTTGAAATGAAATTTTGTATATGTTAGCGTGTTCAAAAAGGGAATGCAAAAAAAAACTGAATAAAATCTGGCGGGACTATATACGACCTCAGAATTTTTGCACCATCTATTTATATGGTTTTTGTAACAGCACCCCACGCTGACCTGATGAAACGTGCAATCATCGAAGCACATTTTTATATTATTAACAGCCCTTAATAGGTAAGATCTTAATAATACAGTTCCGAAGAACTAGCTGTTTTGAAATGGGCTGCCTACAAAATAATTTTTTTTCTACAAATTATTGCTATTTTATGCAACTGAAGAACCGAAAGAAATTAAACAACTTAAGAATAATTCCGTATTTTACAGATTGGCAACATAAAAATAAATCAAAATGAAATAAAACAAAATAAAATAAAATAAAATAAAATAAAATAAAATAAAATAAAATAACATAAAATAAAATAAAATAAAATAAAATAAAATAAAATAAAATAAAATAAAATAAAATAAAATAAAATAAAATAAAATAAAATAAAATAAAATAAAATAAAATAAAATAAAATAAAATAAAATAAAATAAAATAAAATAAAATAAAATAAAATAAAATAAAATAAAATAAAATAAAATAAAATAAAATAAAATAAAATAAAATAACATAAAATAAAATAAAATAAAATAAAATAAAATAAAATAAAATAAAATTAAAAAAAATAAAAACTAAAATAATTTAAAATAAAATAAAATAAAATAAAATAAAATAACATAAAATAAAATAAAAAATAAAATAAAATAAAATAATCATATCGTAAAAATGCAATTTCTATAAAAATTAAATTTTGTTTTTGAAAATAAATAAATTTGTTATATAAATTTGCTGTATTTGTTACCAACTAGCGAATGCTTTGCGAACTAACTAACTATAGGGCCATTATTTGTTTTTGTACTATAACTTTAACTTTTTTAAGTTTTTGATATTAAGGAAATGAGACATAAATTTCTGGATGACACATACGCGTACTACTTACATTAATATATACATAAGTTCATAAGTAAGTGTGTTCTTATTGCTCGTATATCAGAATGAGCTTTTGTTATGACAAATTTAAATGAAAAAATATTCAACTGCATGCTAACAAACATTACAACAACTGCTAATATTTACACACATAATTCTGAAATGTATATCTTATATATTCTTAAATAGTTTAGGAAACACTTTTTATAAATAAATATCTTAAATGTGAAAAGTTCTAGAGAAGTTTTGCCGGTTATCCTCTTTTGTGAGGTATGACAAATCTATAGCCGACAAAAAATTGTTTTAGGGTATTTTTTTTGTTAAAAACAAAGCGAATAATTGTCACCAACAAGTAGAACTCTCACTCAAGGTCTCTCAACTTAACCTAACTTTTGTTTGATTGTTTTTTTTTTTTCGAAGCAGCCAATTTTGATTTTCCCTGCTTTTGCATATGAGAAAATTAAACACAAATAAATCATTTTCTGCTTTTCTACATTTATAGCTTTGCTTAATGTGTTTATTACTTCATGTTAAACAATACATTCATGATAATAAATCACTCAAAAAAAATTAAATTCATTATGCTGAAGTTCATTATTAGTATTTGCGTGCAAAACGCACAATAGAAAGCAAAAGTAACCAAAACAACAAAAGGTTATATA
The DNA here is from genome assembly GCA_951509765.1 of Sphenella marginata. Lineage (NCBI taxonomy): Eukaryota > Metazoa > Arthropoda > Insecta > Diptera > Tephritidae > Sphenella > Sphenella marginata. Next base: position 18,391,559 of record OX608080.1, on the reverse strand, counting down.
ACAAAAGAAGTGAATGAAAATGCGCTGCAAAATACGAAAGGAGGAGAGGCTCGTCGCACACTGGGGCTGTTAGCTCAATTTGGTGCAAAATCAGATGATGATTAGATGAAAAAAGTATCTCAAATATGTAAAAAATAATTTTTTGATTATTTGTACAAAAATTTACACTGTGTAACGAAGTAAAAAAATTTAAAGAAATTTATTTGTGGCTTATATATGTTTTAGGCCGTATTAAACATACAAAAAATTTTGTTTCGATTATTTGCCATGAAGATAGATTAACATAAACAAAAAAATCGTATGTTGAGAAAAAAAAATGTATTTAAAAATCTGTTTTCCAGGCTTGCATTATATCAAGCATATTATTTTCTAAATATCATTTTATTTTACTATTTGGCTAAGGCCTAGACGGGTTGTTTTGTGCAAAATGTTAGTTAAATTATTTGTTCGGGGAAGCTGTGACACCTTAAAAATTGAGGGGTGGGCATCTGTGCGGCTCTGAGGTATTAGCGCTGGACTGACCTCCTCATCTTCTTCGGCCCCTAACTCTAGATTTCGAACAGACATTCGGGATTGAGAGTCGGCTGTTCATATATTCTCTGAAAGACCTACAACATAGGTTTTAATAACTTTTTACTTTTAATTTTGCATAGAATAAACAGATTATTCTTTTTGGAAAGTTTTGGTATTCTGCCCCATGGTGCGCTAATTCTAATATACGCAACTGACAACCTGCTGACAAATCGACGTATGACGAGTGTGGATTAGAGTGAAGTTATGGCTAACACAGAGCGTGGGGTGAGCGCCAAAAGGGTTTGAGTACGTCTGGCACACGAGCACGTTGCCTGCGAACGTGTCTTGACGTTTTTATTGTTCTACTCAGGCGACATAGTTGCGTGTAATTTGCCAAAAAAAAAAAAGCAAAAACAAATTTAACAAGCTCAAAAATATTGTTACACTTTACAAATGCCATTTCTTTTTTATTCGTTGCTGAGAGTTAGTATCTTACCTACATAGTTTCGCTTGTTCTACACTTCCTGTGTGAATGGCGAAAATTGTGTGCTATGCTTTGTTTTTATCTAGCTTTATGCTCTACCCTACTTCGTATTTTTCATGTTATTACTTACACGATATTTATTGTGAATGGGAACTACATAGCTATCCCTCCATTTTAAGTATTCTCTGGTAGTTTATACCTCATAAAATTATGTGCAAATGGTGGTAACTGTACATAATAAACATTATAGTCATAGTGTAGTTGTTGTAAAGCTTTTGATGGACTATTCTTGAGCTCTAGCATTGATACTAATCCCCGCAGAAGTGGGGATATGCCAACGTAAGTGTTAAGTGCAATAAAGATTTTTTTACCTTTCATATCTATCTTCTCACGTACCAGACTTACTTTTACGAGGTCACGTAAGCTCCCTTTCCGATTGTGGAATATTTTGAATAAGCAGCTTGCGCGTTGATGGTGCGCATTATTGTAAACCCGAGAGGTGTGAATACATTTTTGTAGAATTTTACTACTGGTTTATAGTTGTGTGTTTGTACATTTTTTAAATATTTTAAAAATGTGGAACACTCACTAAGGAGAAATGTAAATTATCAATACAACACGCAGCTGAGCGCGTGAGCAGGAAGTATCTAAAGGAGTCATGGGGTGCATAAACAATTATGGCTTAGAGATGTATAGATCAAACTCTGCAGAAGGATTCCCTTGTCTCCGATAGGGAGTTTTAACAAATTCCGAGGTGCGAAATAGTTTTTAGAGCTATTTTGATGAGCTTTCTTGTAAAGAAAATAAACGATTTTGGTTTTTGTGAAAAATCGTTTTTTATCGAGTTCTGTTACTTAAATCATTTTTTTTTACGAAAAATGCCCTTTCGATGTATCTTTAAAAATTTATAATTAAATAAAGTTCAAGTCATTTAAGATAATAAGTACAAAAAATAATTGCATCAAAGTATTAAAGAACGAAGTTTAATATGAAAAATTGTTTATATGAAAAAGTCAATAACCACAAAAAAATATCGATTAAAATATAGATCGATTATTTATTCACAATACTAACGATAACCGCTGCCGAAAACCTTCTCGAACTCCACTGCATATTTAACTCGACTCTGCATAAATATACCAGCACAACTGGGTATAAAATTCTCAAAACAATTAATTTGCGCTACAAAAAAAAAATAAAATATGTACCTACTTACACCAATGGAAGCAGTATTTTTTAGGAAATTAATAAATAATGTCCCATCATTATAGTTAACGGTTTAATGGGGTTTCTACTAAATACGCCGAGTCATTGACACGCTTCATTGGCGTCTATGCTGAGGCGCATCTTTTGTTTGCTGCTTGCTCCACCCGCGTGATCCTTTTTACTAACTTTGCCTCCTTCCTACTTGCTACATTTTGTTTGTATATTTGTGGCTCTTTATTTATGAACTCATTTTGTATCAATAAAAGGTTGACTTGTCCGTTGTAAAAGCGAAAAATTTGTGCGCATCATAAATAATGAAAACCAATTTATTGAAATTGTTTGTAGTTAATCTTCAAAAACAGGAAATAAATAAAATGGCTAAGTCCGTTTGGGATGCTATCGACTTGAGCAGCAAATCGCTAAAGGATATTAATTTGTTAACATATGTTCATATAACGGAAAGTGGGCGAGTAGGAGGATACGAAAATTTAAGTTGGGTTGGAAAATGTCATTGTTAATGTGGTTAAAAAGGAAGCATGGAAATATTTAAAGACAAAGCAATTTGGTGAACGATTGTAAGCATAGAAAATTATTTTCTAGTTTAAGCTTTGTTTTCTAATATCTATTATTAATTTGTTGTTGGTGTAATCACAAAAACTCTTCGCCAAAGGTTAAGTGGAGTGTTGCGTATATATTTTGATAGCTTTCGTACAAATGAATTTCGTGGGCGGGGCTATACCGGGGAGTAATAAAAATAAATAAATAATTTATTTATTTTACACTGCAAATTATATTCCTAAAGCAACCGCTTCCGCTATGTCCAGGGTACAAGCGTGTATCACAAGAAACCCAAAATTATTATCGATGCCAGAGTATACGCTGAGTGACACGCACTTTCAGCTGTTAAGATGTCTTTTTGCATATATCTTTGCCTATATTCAGATCACTCGCCATTCTCATTTTTATTCTCACAAATTCTGTGACGTTTTTCTCTTTATTTTCTCTCTTATTTTTAAACTCTTCAGCTTTTTCATCCTCTAAACTTTTTCATCTTTTTGACTTTCCCCCTTTTTGGTCCCAGTCTTCTCTTTATCACTTTTCTCTTTATCTCTATTCTCTTTAACTCTCTCCTGTTCATCGCTCTTCTCTTTATCACTCAGCTTTTCTTAAAGATTTTTCTAAGTGTTTTTGTGGAACAATTTCGACTTCCGCGAAACTTACCGGGCAAAAGTAGGTCAGCGTGCTTTAGAAATATTTTGAGTACCGCGTCCCCTTTTGGACATTTTACTTTCATAAAAAATATACTTAAAAATTTAAAATATCTCTTTTATTTTAATGTACGGCTTCAGGTATCAATCGATAATAGAAATATTAAGTTCCTTGCAGTAGTATATTCTGAGAATTTTGTATTTCATTGCTGCTGCTCTGGCACAGACCCGTCATGTTTATTTTCAAATAGTATTTGTTATAAAAATATCTTCGTTAGTTGCACTATAAGCACAATATTGGGTGTCCTGTTCCACCCGCACTTAAGTCTGCTTTACTTATTAAATTATTTATGTGGCAGAGTTATTAAATCCTTTGTCTTTTACTTTCCACTTGCTTCAAAGCAAAAATCATTTTGCTTCATTTTCCTACTTTCCTCGTACTAAATTATTTCTTAACAATTTCTCTTTGCAGGGGTCAACATGGGTTATATTGAAAATAATTACTCGAATTCGAACAATGGCGGTAGTGTCAATTCACAAGATTCCTTATGGCAAGTGAAAATGCCTGCTGCCAGTGGCGCACAACAAAGTATGGTCGTACCATCAACACACAATAATTACGTTGAACATCAGCCCACCTATGGTTATGATCCATTGACGCATGGCGGCTATGGTGCTGTTGATGACTATGCACCCTATCCACATTTAACAGCGACGCCAAGTCAACATGGCGATGAATATCATAATTTACGCAATAGTCAAAATCCATCCAGACAGGATTACTGTAGTGATCCATATGCTTCGGTACAGAAGCCAAAGAAACGTGTTGATCAACATTTAGGTAAGTGTAAAATTGAGTAGGTAGTTAAGTGAAATAATAGCGTATGTATATATGTATTTATGTATCTTTAAGAAGAATTTTGTGTAATAAATTTTTATAGGAAATTGCTAAGCTTATTTTTATATTGATATCCTGCACGCATAGTCATATGTATCTATGTATGTATGTATATCGTACCTTATTAAAGCTTTATGACAAATATATAAGTTATCCAAGTATGTATGTATATAGCAAATGGTATGCGTTTGTGTGGCTGTGAGTGTGTATGTGTGTGTGACGTTTTTATATGTATATCACCTTAGGGGATATTGAATTGTTAAGTCGAGAAAAGAACCATTCAATATCCAGATGAGCCAGCCATGACTAACAATTTCCTTTGCGTTTGGTTGCCTTAACAGCTTATTTATAGCTTTTGGAAATGACACTCTAATACCTATTTGTTCGACCGTTGCTGAGTCTAGTGATGCTTATTAGCTCATTTATTAGATAGTTTTAGAAGTATTACGTGTAGTACGTAGTCAAGGCTACTATGGCACTTAATCCACATTAGATGAGGAGCATACGAAATTAGCTGAAGTGGTGACATTTCTTTGGAAAATATTTGTTGATAACAATCACTGAGTTGACAGCATTTAAAAGAAAAGCATTAAAGAGATGATAAGTTCAATGTAGCTACCAAATTTTGGTATTTCAACTGCATTAGTGGTTGAGATATTGCGTCTATCTACCTCCTTTTAGGTGAAATTCAATTGAAAAATGTTTCCGCTTAGTTTCATTCTGTATGATTTCTCATTAATCAAATTTGGTTTTTTCTCAGTCAGTTTTTTGTTTTTTCGAAAATTTCGATATCGAAAAAAGAGGCGTGGTTATATTTCGATTCTGATAATATCCGAAAATATATAATAACTTGATCCAAGCTAAAATAGATACTAGAAAAATGTTGTGTAATGAATTATCGCATATTATTGGTTTTTTGAAATTCTGTTTTGCTTTATCTGAAAATACTAAAATAATAATGTACCGGTCATTGATTATTCCATTTTATACGTTTTTCGAAATTTTTGGCATAGAAAAAGGGGTTGAATGATTTCATCTTTAACAATATGATCTAAGTCAATACAGTTACTGAAAAAATGGTTTATAGATTTTTGTAAATTTTCGATATAGAAAAAAGGGGTAGTACGATTTCGTCCATTATCGAAATTTTGCGAAAATCTTTAATAAATGATCTCAGTCGAGATAAATACTAAAATAATGCTGAATCCGTCAAAGAGCTATTTCATTCTATACGTTTTTCGATATTGAAAAAGGGGGTGTGGTTATTGTTCGATTTCATACATCTCCAAAATTTTTTGAAAATCTTTAAAATTTGATTCAAGTAAATAACGATACTAAAATATTATTTTATGGGTTGTTCGAAATTTACGATATCGAAAAAGGGGCGGTGGTTATAGTTCGATTTCTGTAATCATTCTAAGAACTTAATAGAAGTAGCTATATAGTTATCTCCACTCCTTTATGCCATTACAAACCCCGATTTATCTGGACAAAACTCCAATTATAGATAATTTTATAAAAATTATTGTTCAGTGAACATGTTTTAGGAAATACCATCAGTAATTCCAGCGCAAATAATTTAGGTAAGAATTGCTGCACTTCAAATACATCACAAAAAAAATCTGCTTAAAAGGTTGCGTTGGCAAAATAATTACAAAGGTACTTAAAATTAATTGACAAAGAAAATCTTTAATAAATGATCTCAGTCGAGATAAATACTAAAATAATGCTGAATCCGTCAAAGAGCTATTTCATTCTATACGTTTTTCGATATTGAAAAAGGGGGTGTGGTTATTGTTCGATTTCATACATCTCCAAAATTTTTTGAAAATCTTTAAAATTTGATTCAAGTAAATAACGATACTAAAATATTATTTTATGGGTTGTTCGAAATTTACGATATCGAAAAAGGGGCGGTGGTTATAGTTCGATTTCTGTAATCATTCTAAGAACTTAATAGAAGTAGCTATATAGTTATCTCCACTCCTTTATGCCATTACAAACCCCGATTTATCTGGACAAAACTCCAATTATAGATAATTTTATAAAAATTATTGTTCAGTGAACATGTTTTAGGAAATACCATCAGTAATTCCAGCGCAAATAATTTAGGTAAGAATTGCTGCACTTCAAATACATCACAAAAAAAATCTGCTTAAAAGGTTGCGTTGGCAAAATAATTACAAAGGTACTTAAAATTAATTGACAAAGAATAAAAAACCAATTATAAATATTATCATTTTAAAGTGAAATTAAAAACAATTTTCTCCGTGCTTTATTTTTATTTTGTGATCACAGTGACCTGTAATCCTCAATTGTACCAAACAACACTTTCCCATGTTAAATGTCAATTTATGAATAAAATTAAATTTAATAAAAAAGAAATGCACTTCTACATATGTACATATATTTTATATATACATATAAAAATAAATAAATATGAATAAAAAAGCAATAAGTCAGCTTATGTAATTAACACTTCTTCGTAAAGTAATAAACTCACAAACCTTCACATAAACAATTGATTGCATGTTGAGGTGGCAAAAAAAAAAATTTTTAATTTCAAATAAATTAAAACAATTTCATACAAAACAAGTGCCAAAAGCAAATGCAAAAAAATATTTATGTTTTTTCTTCTGTTTAATATGCGCCAACACTTCAGAATACTCGTTCAACATTCACGCACTTTCTTCTATAACTCATTAAATACAATTTGAACATGATAAATTTTAAAATGATTTTTAAAATCGCACATTTCAAAATGTACAAACAAATTAAAAAAGCGCAAATGGCAACAAAACAATTAAAAAAAAATTGTATATATTTTTTTCTCGAAATGCCACTTCATTTTACATTCGTATGTTAGGTGCATATGCACTTGATTTATTTGATTTAATATTCCTCTTGTTTTCCTGTACAGATTTATGTGCATTATAGCTGATTAAATGTACATGAAATGAAATAAAATAATGTTCGATATAACAGTGCATAAGTGAAATAGTATCCATAAACAGTGGTGGGGGTTTTAAAAAAAAGCTCTTAAAACGTTAAAAATTACCTGCTCCTACCTGCCCTGCATTGCTACGCCTCTGCTCATAATTATGCTATGTCTGTCGCTATATTTGCATATAATTACTCGATTTAACATAAAAATTGCATACCATTTATATGCAATCTGTAGCTCTCATTTTGTCATGTCAATTGTGAGTTAAGCAAACAAAACAAAAAAAAAATTATTTTAATATTAAATGGTGCAATAGTACTACTTACCTACTTAAACATAAATTTTCGCTTGACAAATTCCGACATAATGACAATTAATGGAACAAATAGTGGTTATTAAAAATGTACTGAAAAATATTTATTCTTACTCATGCGGGAGTTGAAGTTCTTTGCACTCTAATATATTTTTATATTAAGGTATGTATGTATATAAAATAAAATAAAATTAAAATAAAATAAAATAAAATACAATAAATTAAATAAAATAAAATTAAATTAAATAAAATAAATTAAAATAAATATGCATAAAATAAAATAAAATAAAGTAAAATAAAATAAAATAAAATAGAATAAATAAAATAAAATAAAATAAAATAAAATAAAATAAAATAAAATAAAATAAAATAAAATAAAACAAAATAAAATAAAATAAAATAAAATAAAATAAAATAAAGTAAAATAAAATAAAATAAAATAAAATAAAATAAAATAAAATAAAATAAAATGAAAAAAAATAATTTAAAAAAAACAAGTAAGGAAGTCTAAGTTCGGGTACCCAGCGTTAGTTTTCAGAAAAAGGGGGCGTGGTTTTCATCAGATTTCGCACATTTTAAATACCAATCTATTCCGAGCCTAAACAATAGCGAATTTGGTGGGCGCGGCCACGCCCCTTGCTTATAAAGCTTTAACCGCTTACATGAGCCAAAGTACAGAATCGATCTTTTCAAGGGTTATACCATGTCCTATATATAACTTTGGAAAAGAAGGTGTGCCATAACTTTTAACGTATTTTGTGAAATTTTTTGATATACGGTCCATTAATCAATATTTACATAATTTTATAAAAGTGGGTGGTGGCACGCCCACCGATTTTATTATGTTGTTTGTCCCTATTGAAGATCAGTTTTCATTGCAGATCTTTATGATACTTTCACAGTGGCTTGTTAATAGTGAAATGTTGATATTTTGTTTATTCACTTTTGGGCGGTGCCACGCCCATTTTCCAAAATATTACCAAAAAACCTTTAAACAACACTAATAACATCATCAAGTGAATGAGTGTACTAAATTTTAGCATTATATCTTTATCAGTTAAACAGATATTGCATATTCCGGTTTCCTAACTCTCGTTTAGAGAACTTTAGTCCAAAAGTGGGTGTGGTCGTTAACCGATTTTTCTTATTTCCTGTGGTAGTACTCTACATAAACATAACATGCCTGGTACCTAGTTTCGTAAACCTATCTCACACCGTTCTGAAGTTATTAGCAGTCGAATTTGAAAATTGCGTGACTCATAAGGGGGCGGTGCCACGCCCACTTTCCAAAATTTTTGCGAAAATAATGTAAAGAATATAAAAATTGATGTATGTACCAAATTATATTATTATAGCGGTATCAGTTAATTAGATATGGACTTTTCAATATTTCCACCCCCTTTCAATATAACTTTTATGAAAAAGTAGGCGTGGTCGCTAAGCGATTTCGTTTGTTTTCTATAGCTGAATTTAACACAACAATAGTATGCCCTCTACAAAATTTCGTTATACTAGCACAAACTGTTCTGAAGTTATTGAGAGTCAAAATTTGAAAATTTCTTCAAATATATGTGGGCGGTGCCACGCCCCTTTTCAAAAAGTTTGATAAAATCGGCCTTAGAACATCTAAATCAATACATATTGCAAATTTTATCATTGTAGCTGCTTCTGATATTGAATTAACCCGTTTTATAGGTTTTTCGAAATTTTCGAAATCGAAAAAGGGGCGTGGTTATGGTCCGATTTTACCCATTTTCAATACCAATCTATTCTGAACCCAAATAAGTACGCATGCCGAATTTGGTGAAGATATCTCATTATTTGCTCAAGTTATCGTGTTAACGAACAGACGGACGGACGGACAGACGGACGGACATGGCTCAATCAAATTTTTTTTCGATCCTGATCATATTGATATATGGAAGTCTATATCTATCTCGATTCCTTTATACCTGTACAACCAACCGTTATCCCAACAAAGTTATAATACCCTTGTACTAGTACTAGTACGCTGGGTATAATAAAATAAAATAAAATAAAATAAAATAAAATAAAATATAATAAAATAAAATTAAAAAAAAAAAAATAAAATGAAATGAAATGAAATTAAATTAAATTAAATAAAACAAAATGAAATAAAATAAAATGAAATGGAATATCGAAATTCAAACACCCCTTTCAAACTTGACTTCATTTCTTAAATACGTGTAAGTTTATCATAACCCGTTCTTATAATACAGAGGTTGGCTACCTGCATGTAAAACAAAATAACTGAAAGCAACAGAAACGCTGACACCAAAATATGCTAGATAAGAATGAAATATTATTGAGAGAATGCAGAGGGAAAAAAATTGCAATTGAAGAAGCATTCCACGTTTTGCATAGAAAACCAATATCTTAATTACACCAATGTGCAACAACAATGTATGTGTGCTTTCCAGCCTGAAAATACATAATCAATAACTACTTTTTGTTGCTCCATGACTAATGTTTGCAGCTTTTTTTTGCCTCACATTTTACGCATTGAAAGGGTCGAAGCTGCGTGAGCCTACTACAAGCAGAGAGTTATCTAGAGCTAGTGCCATCCTTCTAATGAAGATGTATCTGTGGTTTGAACTAAAATGCAAACAACGAGCAAAGAACAGTGTGTAAATACTTGTGCATGTGCGTGAGTGTGCTTCCATTATATTTTTTATGCCATTAAAGGACATATCGGGCATATTAACACACATCCGTTTCCAAAGCTGTTTTTGGCTTTGTGCGAATTTCATGTTTGTTTTACTCACGCTACTTCTATCACGTGCCACTTTGTTTTTTTTTTAATGTTGATGCATTCTCAAGCAACAAAGAAGATATTGTAACAGACTACTGAAAAGAGAACCGAAAAAAATTCAACCGATAGTGAAGCTGTAAAAGCCACAATCCAGTCAAAATGTTAGAACATAGAATTGTATGTTTGTGTGTAAATATTTATGTTCGCATGTGTGTATGTGTGAGTTAATCCACAAAATCACAGGCTTTGAAAAACACGCAAACAAACACATAAAGTTGCATTTTATATTTGCTACCTTTGCTTGAATGCATCGTATCTACTGCTAAAAAGCACAATCTAACCAAGCGTAAGCTCTCATGCATGGCATGCGTTGTTTTACTTGTTGTAGTACATACATATATGTATACCGACGGTTATACAAATAAGCTGGTACATAAAAAAGTGGAATATGTCTGCTGGTCCATCTTGGCTGACTCATACGTATAGCAGTGTTTGTCGATTTTTTCAACTCATACACATTTTTTTAGTAGTATACCCAGTAGCAGAAGTGTGTGGAATCGTGGAAAAATGGACATAATTTTTGTCATTAGTTAGGAGTCGCTGGTTGTACGATGTTTTCAACTTAAAAAAAGTTTTTCAATTTGTATACCCGGTTGCAGAAGTATGTGGAATTGTGGAAGAATTGTCTTGACTTTTGTTCAAAGGGGAAGATCTCAGCGGTCACTGTTTTTACGATTTTTTCAACTCATACATAGTTTTCAAATTTGTATACCCAGTAGCAGAAGAATTTGGAAATGTGGAAAAATTGCCATGATTACTTGGGGATCACTGTTGTCTTAGTGATCACTGTTTGTACGATTTTTTCAACTCATGAAACATTTTTAAGTTTGTATACCCAGTAGTAGAATAATTTGGAATTATGGAAAATTTATCATGACTTCTATTCAAAGGGGAAAATCCAAAGGGCAAAAATTAACAATTATCGAAAGTCTATTTACTACCTCACTCAATATTTTTTGGGGAAAATTGCTTGCGCTATACAAACCATTTTGACCAAATAGCTACATATGTACATTAGTACATATGTACATACATATATATATGTTGCCAAACTAATAACAGCCAAAGTCAATTTTCGTATAAGCTCCCATAATTTATTGTTGTTGACCACTAATTAAATCGATGCGAAATAGCGATAACTAAAAAGTAATAATCGATTAATATAAAAATCGACTATTTATTGGCAGCCCTACTCTGGAAAATATTTGAAATAGTTTCAAGGCAGGCGGGAATTTCTCTAGATATAAAGGCGACCAAAACTGGTAATCTTTGCGTAAGAGAGAAAATGTTCACTACTGGGTATATGTGCATCATTCTAAGCAAATCCGGTTTTTTTAATTTTCTGATGTTTTTTTTGTAATTTTGTGTCACCAGCGCATACACCATTAGGCACTCACACAGACACACAAAATCAGCAAAAAAAAAACTCTGACTCCAGCATTAAGATGCAAAATAAAGCTTGAAAAGAAATTACTACAGCCCAACTAGAAATGAAAGGAACAAAGAAAAAAAATATTTGAAAAGGAAATAAATGTATCGCATGTAACTCGAAACAGCAGAGAAATCATGGAAACAAGCAATTTTTACAAGTGAACAACTTTGAGTTTAACTTTTTTTTGCTGGTGTGTGTGTGTGTGGCTGCAGTGTTGATAAGCACAGACACGCACATAAACTGAGATGAGGCATAGCAGAAGTAACGCATTGAGGACGAAATGCACAGCAGCCAATGACATATTCACACTAACACAAACGTGAAAAAAGAATGCTTCCCAGCGAGCAAAGTAAACGTGAAGCTGATTTTCAGAAAAAATTTTAAAAATTTTAGGATTTATAAAAAATAAATAATTTTTAAAATGACATTTCGATAGAAATATTCGGTTTTTGAATACCCAGCGAACGCTACGCTTTGTCTCAGAACTTATAATAGAGTCACACCGCTTTTAACCATTATATCTCCCTAACCAGTTGAGCAAGTTAACACGATTTTTTGCAGACTATAGAGAGAAGCTTGTTGGGTTATATTTGCATTTCTATGTGTCTTTGCGGTCTTTAAAGCCAAACAAAAATTGCCGCTCATAAAGCATGTGTGGCAAGATAACCGCAGACAAGCAATGTGAAAATAAAGCAACACAGCAACAGACGACGTCGTAGCTTTAGCAACGAAAGAAAATATCAAAGTTAGTCATACTACATGCACAACTTTATATATTCTCTTTTGCAAACATAGAATTTTTTTTATCCACTCTTTTACTCACTTACTTAGTCTATTATAACTGTTTCATTCTCGGAGTGTTGTAGGCAAAAAGCGCAAGCGACGATTCCCTACAATGCTGTCATACCTATGGTGCGTTTCAAAAATATGGCACACACAGAATTTATATTTTTTGATCGTTTTAATCTATGCTATGATTTGAATTTTAATAATTTTTTAATAAAAATTTATTTCAAATTTGTATAAATACGTATTGTAACAATTTCGAAGAACTTTCAAAAGCTCAAAAAAACTTCGAAACTTTCAAAAAAACTTTTTAAAGAATTTAAAAAGGAAGATAAATTAAAAAATATTTTTTAAGCCAATTTAGTTGTAGTATAACAACAAAGTAAAATGTTTTTGAAATTGATCTGAATTTTTAAAATCTTTTTCTTACTATCAAAAATTTATAAACAACTTTTACTTCGGAAAATTACCAAATCAAAAAATTAGTTTCAATTTTTAAAACACTAGAAAGCAAACTTTCTAAATTGTCAATAAAATTGAGTAATCAGTTGTTTGAAAGCCTCTTTCAATAAACCAATAACTAACGATAATTATTTGAACCAATACAAAGTAATAAAATAATAATTGTTTAATATTTTTTACTTTTTTATTTTTTTTTTCTATTATTTTTTATTGCTTTTGATTGTTTGTGAGCATTACAAAAATAAATATTTGTAAGTTTTTGCAAGCTCGAGACCAAATAAACAATAATTCGTAATGAATTTAATTGTCAGTTTTTTACAGTTGGCAAGAACAAACAAACAAAAGGGAATTAATTGAAGTGGAGATAAGTGCATTGTGACGTCACAGGGCATCATTGCTTAGTGTTGGAATTTTCTAACAGCGGCTTTGGTGCAGACACGAGTTCGAATCCGTGTCCGAAAAGGGATCTGATGATGAGCCTGGAAACTCTGAAACATGTAATCCTATCCATCGCTGTTGATTTTCCTTTGTAATTTTTCTCCAATTATCAATTTTTCCCAAAAAACTGACAATTAAATTCATTACGAATTATTGTTTATTTGGTCTCGAGCTTGCAAAAACTTACAAATATGTAAACAAAATAGACCGCAAAAATCCAACAACAAAAAAATAAATAAAGTATCTAGGTGCCATAATTATGAAGCGCACTGTATTTGTGTGCTCATATGCATGTATGTATGTATACAAAAATATTGTCTACTTCTAGGCGCTTTGCCGGTTTTTTCTTTTCTCTGCACAATTAGCATTTATACCATGATTTTGTTGCCATCAAGTCAATGCAAATATTTGAAGTATTTTGTTTTTCTTATGTATGTGAGCTGCTTAAATAGAGTGCTTAGGAGTATTTTCATACAGAAATGTTGTAGCTTTTGTAGGCAGCCAAGTGACAGATTTAGTCACTTGCAAATGTTTTGGTTCTGGTCACACTTACGATTATAAAAACTATGCTCATGTCAACTCAATTTAAATGCCTTAAATGAATGTGAATGTTGATGGTGTTAGAAGAAATTTTCTCACAAATCCTTTTAAGCATTTTATGCACATTTTAAAGCTCACTAGTGAACTCCTAAATGTAGGCAATAGTCAATATCCAGGGTAGCTTCCAGATATCATATATGTATGCATTATTTTTTAATGGCATTACATTAAAACCCAAAACTTGCACGCCAACCCCCAAATATTTCAATAAAAGTTTCTTTAGTCCTTTTTAATATTTACATACATATCATCCCACTACTACCATGCACATAAGCTCCACTCAACTCCACAAATTTGGGTAATCTGTTTGCAAAAATTGGATACTTGTAAATTCTCACATTCTCAGTTTCAAATTTCATTTGAATGTTGTATCAAAAGTTCCACAAATTAAGATGTAGTGATAATTCGTTTGTTTGCAATCCTTTTTATTTAAATTTTAAATACAAAAACGCAAATGAAAAGTAAGTTCATAGAAAATACAACAACAAAATCAAACACATGTTGTCATAACTATTTCATAGCAATTAAGGCTTACCCAACGAGCATTTCTGTAATAGTTTTTTAAAAATTAACTTGAAATAAACTTGATCAATATTTAAGCTTTTTATTTTTTAATTTATTTAAAAGCTTGAACTAAACTTTTTATAAACTTCATGAAAAAACTCGTATAAGTCCATTCACCTTTAAAAGTGATATGCAAAATATTTACAAAAATTTAGAAAAAAATTGTTTTGTGGCTGGTTTTCTCTTCAACTTAAAAAATTTCCAATCCTTCACAGAAAATATTCAACATTTTACTTACGCAATCTGCTAATAACTTGTTTAAGTTACAACATTAATGGTTAGAACTCAAACATTTTATAAATGAAAAATCAGAATTTTGGAAGCTTAATATTCATTTCGGAAATCCTTTTAAATATTTATTTTAAGATAAATTTAATAGCCTTGGTTAATATAATTTGATAATTTTTAGTGATTTAAGTTAATTTTTTTATTTGTTTTAGGTTTATTTTGATTGTTGGGTTATAACATACGCTCCTATAACTGCACAAATACTCATACAAACATTCCACTAAATTCACATCCGAGGTCTATGTTAAGCCTTTGAACTGAGTGGCTGTATAAAATTACTACATGCAAATAAATAGGAGACGACATAAGTTATTCAAGTGCTTTACTTCAATGAAATGCGGATTAGCAGTAAAGAAGCTGAAAAAAGAAAAACAAAAAGGCTTGAAAAAGTGTAAAAATAAGTGAAGGCATTCAGAAACGAATAGCAGTGATAGAGAAGTGAAATGATAGCAATTGTTTGGAAAAGAGAGAGAGAGAACGAGATAAAGATGGTAGAAGTCAGTGAAGTAGCAGTGATAAGAAGAGTAGTCTCATTGCAAAAGGAAAGTAGGAAAATGGGGAAAATAAGCTAAAAATAAAGTGAAAAACAAAATATTTAGTATAGCATTACAACTTTTTATAAGTCACGGTTACAAATATGTACATACATAGGTTAAGGTAGAAAAATAAATGCATTAGAAGCTGTGAAAAGCACCCTGTAGGAAAATGTCTTAGTGCGAAATAGAAACTGATTCCAAAAAGAGTAAAAACGCAAGAGAAATTCGTCATAAAATCATCAGCACTCTACCCTATCTACTGCGGTAAAAGGGTAAAAAAAAATTATACTTCAAAATTGTTTTAGATTAATTTCATATTGTCCAAAAAGAATTATATGCAAAACTTTCTAAAATAAAATCCATACTTTTTTCAAAATATGTTCACTAAATGATTCTTAAAATATTCTGAACTATTATCTTAATAGTAGCAAAGTTACTCCCAAGTATTTGCGAAATTATCTCAAGCAGTCACCTGTAAGCATATTTTAGGTTTCTGAAATAAGTACGGCACTAACCAAAAATTTGCTCGGAACTAGTTGCTTACCCTTACCAAAGTCGTTCCAAAGTATGTAAATCTACACTATATCAAAAAGCCTTGAATAATTCGCTACTTTAGAAATTGGTAGACAACCTATCGCAGAATTTAATTCCAAAACAAACAAGAAAAGAATGAGCAAAATGTTAAAAAAAATTATTTTCCTGCAGGGCACTATTAAAAATTAAAATAAAAAACCGCCATGATAACGTCATTGGCAATGTCGCACGGCAAACGGATTCACATACGAAACACAATTTAAAATGGATTTATGCTATTGCTATTGCAGATGTAAGATATACAAAAACAAAAACAAAAGTTAGACAAAAAGTCGGCAAATAAAAAGGCAATCAGCACAAATCTACTTTCACACCACAAAAAAAAAGGATGACAAACTCAACGCCATTTCACAAACGTACACTTTACAAAGCAGAGCAAAAGCAAGAGCCTAACGCTTATCCTCCACATCAGGAGCAATGGAATCCTTGTACGAGTATCTTGTGTGCCAAAAGCTATCTAAATTATACGAAATTGAGAGTAGCTACTACTAGAAACTGTTTTAAAGGAGGCGCGTTTGCAAGTCGAATATTCGCACACCTGCTAAATCAATGCGTACTTCAATATTTACCGGGTCAAAGGTCATATGAGTAGCATGCTTAGAGACTTAACCGAGAATTGTGGGCTAGCAATGATATTAAGACTGTTTCTTAGCTTCAAAATTTCGCACACTGTAGGGTATAGTTTCTGAAAATATATCAAACTAAGTAGATACGTTATCGGTTTCGATATTTGAAACTTAAGTTTTGAATTTGAAATGTTCAGTTCTGAATTCCAGCTTTTCTTCTTTTGAATTTCTGAATTCGTATTTTAAACTATTATTTTGAACATTTCCTTTCTTTATACTAATTTCAGCTCGGAAACTTTAATTTTTAATCTTAAAATCAGGAGCTTAGAGCTTTGGAGAAATTATTTTAAGTCGTGATTTTTAAATCGAAATTTTTTATTTTGAATTTTAGTCATTTGAATATTTTATTTTCGGTTTTGAACTTGAGTTTTAAACTTCGTGTTGGTGGCATTTTCAAAGTCGAGTTTCTGGTTTTAAACTTACTAATTTAAGCTTTTTGGAATAAAAAACCGCATACAAAGCGGCTTGTCGATATGTATATGAGTTTAATATTTTTGATTTCGAATATTTATTTGAATACGAAGTTTGGATAAAATTGGAAGTTTTCACGAGTAGGTTGAAGCTTTAGATTTGAAATTTTATATTAGTTTTGAGTTTTTTATTTTTGTCTTAAACTTTGAGCTTTAATTTGTGATTCTGAATTTACTTCGTTTAAATTTTTAGCTTCGAGTTTATGTATTGAGTTTTTTGAATTATAAAGTTGAAATTTTATGTTTTAAAGTTTATTTTTAAAAACTATAGATTTCGAATCCTGATTTTAAAATTGGTATCTTAAGTTTTGGTTTTATTTTGAGTTTAAAAATTTAAGTTTTAAATTACAAATATAATAATTTTTAATATCTATAAATATGTGAATTGAGGTAGGCCAATAGTCAGTAGTCACGAGAGATAATGGGGCTATTAAAACTGAGTTCTGAATGTATATTTGAAGTTTGAGATCTTAAAAATTTTGTTTCATAGAATATTTTCTATCAGAAGCCATTTAAGTTTTGATGTGAAAGCTTTGTACCTTCGCCAGTTATGTAGCTATGAACCATTGCAATACGACTTTCTATATTTCATTTTTTTTACTTAAAGTATGCTGGCAGTAGAGATTCCTCAATCCCAACCTTTCACTCATTGATTTGTTCTGATGCCAACAAAATATTCAGTAATCCTTTTAGTTTAGACTATTTTTAAACCGTTTTCAAATTCTCACACTCGTTTGTTTGTGATTTCCATATTTGTTTATATTCTCTTCTCTTCCCTTCATTCATAAATTCATTTTCAATCTGTTTATTTACATTTCGACATTTTCAAAAATTTCCTAAAATGTTTTACAACCAGCTTTAGCATAATAATAACGAAACCATTTGCATAGCATACTCCAAGCTTTTTCGCCAGCTGGCTGCCTCTATTTTGCCGTTTGTTCTACTTCATGCGAAACTACCATTCTCAGTTTGCCGAATTGGCTTGGCTTATTTTAGTTCCACTTGAAGCATTTACAAAAACAAGCCAACACAAAGCAACGCATACATTTATAGTTGACACAAACCCTCATGCAAATATTACCCTACAATAAAGGCGGTTAGGTTAGGGTGCATGCGGGATGAGGCGCTTGCGACTAGTGCCATATTTGAGCTCTTTATATGGATTGAATTGGGTGCTGTCGTACTTGTTCACTTTGTTCTCCTACGGGCATGGTCGAACTACGCCTTTAAGTATGCTACACAGACTAAAATTCAACTATCCCCACTCTAGCTATAAGTGCCCAGTTGGGATAGGGTGTAGTCGGAACCATTCACTTAAAGACTAGTATCACAATTTTGCTGTGTACATAAATTCTGCGGCAGCTAAACAGCAGCGGATAAAATTTGGAAAAATACGAGTACCCACTTGTGTAAATTGTATAATAGTACTTACAACTAGATAAAGCTTTTTGTATTATTTTCTTTTCGATTATCTTTTTTTTTTCTACACGTTGTTATTTACATACACCCATACATATATAATTTTCCCTTTTTTTTTTGTTTGTTTCGTGCCTTGTTTTCCATATTTGCTGACTCCATTTTCATCCTTTTTTGTAAAGGGCTTAGTGTTACCAGCTATGTATCTCATCAATGATGAAGGCATTTTTCGCAAATATAAATACTTTGCCCTTAAGCACGCACTGATAAGTGTTTTTGGTAAATTGAAAACTAAAAGGTTTACAAGCATAAGAACTATCAGGAAACGGATTACAAATCTAAGATTGTTATTGGTATTAGTAATTGACGTGACCTAAGTGTTAACGAAAGGAAGCGCATTTTGTATTAAGTACCCCCAAAAAAATTATGTACATTTTTTAACATTTTTGTAAATAATTTGTATTTCAATGCGTAGCTTAGACTCTTAAAAACGCGAAACTCAAATAAGTAAATAAATAAAAACGTAAATCTTTCCTGATTCTTGCAAACTTCTACTTGATCTAGAGATATATTTTCAATGCAAACATCTCAATGCCTCATTCCAACTCTTTCCCATTTTGCTAAGTATACAAGTTGTTTCAAACTTGTATGCGTGCTTATTTGAATAACAATCTTATTATTGCTTGTTATATGAGCAAAAAAAAAAAAAACAAGAAGCTTACCGAAGCACATTTAACATCTGTATATAAGCGAAGCAAAAGAGTATGTAAAGAGCTAAAATATTCATGGCTGTTTAAGTTTCGCGGAATTGGAAGGGATTGATCTCAAAGCAAATTCACGTTAATAAAGTCAGCATTGAATTAAGAAATTATCAGACAAATTAGCTAACAACTTGAAGTTTACTGTGTAGTCTTCCACAGAACTAGTGTTATTTATTTAAAGTGAAATTTTTATTAACGCAGGAGTGCGCATCTTATTACAAAGAGTAGTTTTATAATATAATTATAATATAATCTTTAAGTCACAACAGTTAAGATGACGGCATACTTTGCTTACCCGTGACTTTGTTATCCGCTGATGCCCTATACTTCAAGGGTTGAGTAGCTATCTTTAGTAGTTATCGCAGATTTTATAAATTCGATTCTTCTTTTTTGCTCGGAGTTTGGAAAATGTCTCACACCATGAAGAACCTACCAACATTTTTCTATGGTACTAAATATTTTTCAAGCGCTGTATCTCAATTCGAAGTTAGTTTTAAATAGACAGCAAGATTTCCGATATCGTAAGAATTTTGTAAATATGTAAATCGATGAATCCGCCTTCTGATATGACCTTTGTTCTAGGGTGAATGGTCAGAATATTCTTAACTCTTTTCCAAGATCCCCTTTCCACCATTAGTTATCAGAGTTGGCAACGTTTCGGAAACAACCGAAATCGATAAACCGAAACGATTTAAAATCACCTTTCAGAGATATTTTATTTCACAACTCTTAGGCCCAATTCTTAGTTTAAACTAAACTGAAAATGAGATTTTATATACCAACAACTGAATTGAATTGTTGCTTTCACGACTTGTACATTTTTTACGTTATTCATGACTAAAAATGAGCTCAATCTTTAAGATTTGATAGTAACTGAACAGCTCTGGTTTTGCAGTTTGATCCACAGTTTGACTGTTATGGGATTTTTGCCAACAGTTTGGCATTCACTGGCCAACAGCTGACTCTATATAAAGAAGAAAAACGAAGGGACAAAGAAAAGAAGAAAGCTACCTCTTAGTATGTTTCCAACAGTGTTCTTGTATTGACCATGAACCTTTCCACCAATATTCAATCTTTTTTATAAATTTCGCTTCGGTTTTAAAGGCTCGTGCCTGGGGAGTGTGTGTATTTCTGAGATTTATTTTGTGTGCAAAACTTTTAAAAAATTTATGAGTTGTTTATAATTTTTAATTAAAATAATAAAATATATTTAGTAAAGCTGGTCAGAGAAAAAATATGCAGGAGTGTGTTTGGGTTTATTAATAATGTTATCTAATATCTATATATGTTTGTATTTAGATGGAGTTAAATTTTTCCTTTAATCTACTGGGCGCTCAACCAGTATAGCCTGATAACAAATGCATGTGATATAGTTGTCAAACACACATTTGTACAGCGTTTTTATTTTATTTGTATTAATATTAATCTATAAATTCACTAGAAAAAACTAGTTTAGAGAGTGTGTGCGCATTTTCAAAGAAAGCAAAAAAAAATAAAAAATTTTATTGTAACATTCATACAGGATAAAATGGCAACCATATATGTATGTTGGCGCAACGTATAAATATTTTTGTTGCATTTTGAAAATTATTTATTTAGAATACAGTTAAATCGAAATTAGCAAAAATACTCTGAAAATGTGAATGATTACCCGAACTGCCCTTAGAAAATTGTAGTTTCAACTAAAATCCCTTTAACTTTATTTAACAAAAGTGCGAATGTGATATTATGCTATTACAATTATATGAGCATTTAAATTAAATTTAATGATATTTTAAATTATTTTAGTCGTAATCAAATTAAATAAAGCGTATAAATTTACCAATTAACGTATGTACATATATACTATATAGCTAGGAAATATAATACTTTAATAACTTACTAATGTGCCAGACTCAATTGTATAGCATAAAATCCAGGAAGTTTTATTATATATTAATATCATCACATTTAACATCTATACCTAATGCATATATATATTTATACCCTGCAGTCGAATACGAAACTGGCGTGTAAATATACCAGTCTAAATGTAGAATGTGCTAACTTGTATCAAACTAGTTCGAAGAAGTACAAATTTGTAAAAGCTACACTCCAAAGAAAAGAAGTTTATATTTATAATATGGTTGTTTTGTTTCATAGCTCAGGATAAGACTTTCCCTTCATCATAATAATAATAGTTACAATAATAGATAATAATAATAATAATAATCATAATAATAATAATAAGTACAATAATAATAATAATAATAATAATAATAATAATAAGTACAATAATAATAATAATAATATTTATTGATTATTTCAGGACACATTTTTAAAACTCAATAGATTTGATTGAAGGTAGAGTTGATTGAAGGTTATTTGGGTTAATCTTCATACCAATTGTGCGATAGTTTTCAAAACGTTAATTTAGCTGCAGGGTATACGAATATACACCTCATTATATAAATATATTTGCAAACATTTAAAACCTATATCCCTGTTGATTTCAATTTCATTGAAGTCATCTAATTTATGCTATCTTTTACAAGCATACAGTAGCTCACAGTGAAAATGATCAATTAGGTTCTTCCAATGTATTACGAAAATGACCACAGCTAAAATTACATTATTAGTTTCATATTAAAGCTAAGATAAATCTCACATATAAGCAGTGTTTCTAAGGTTATGAATAAATTAAAAAAAAAAATCGGAAACTTTAGAAAATGTGATAAGTGCTTTAAAAATTGAGATCATTATTATAAAATTATTGTTGTAGTCCACTTAATTATACTGGGGCAAAAGGCACCAAAAATATGCTGTTGGAATTTTCTTTCGTATAAACTGAATAACTATGGGAAGTTCATATGAAAGTAAAAACCGAACAACATGAAAACAAAAAATTAACAATAGTTTTAAGAACCTTCAAACGGGCACGCTTTGAGACTAGAATTTAATGGTTATAAAACAGCGTACTTAGCAATCATTTCGAAATTCTAAATTTAAATTTGGCAACCCGCCTTTTCGAAAATTCCGAAAATTTTTAGAATTTTTGCATAAGCTTGAAAACACTGATTCTAAAAATTTATATGAAAGAATTATTTTAATTTTAATATTTAACTAACAAACGAATTTTAACTGAAGAAGTTAAAAGAACCAAGTGGATCATTTTCTATGTGAACCACTGTATTTCAGCACCATATCATGAGTAGTTAAGTAATGTGATAGCTCAATAGATATAGCAATTTACTAGTGCATAAGTGCAAAATATTAATTAATGCTTCAAATTCTGTACATTTAATAAGTAAATACATACAAAACTATCACTTATCTTTATCTATTAATGCTTGCAAAACGTAAAGCGGATATAATACAGGATGTTACGCTCTAACGGAGAGCATCAGAAGTAAGTTTGTATTGGTAGTTAGATAATTCAATGATATGAACATCAATCAAAAGAAGTTCAAATAACAGATAAAAACATTTGAATCGTTATTCACATAAAACACATACATACATACATTCACATGTATACAAAAACATTTATTTATATATATATTCATATGTAATTCGTTTGATAAATATCTATAGCACAATCAGACTTGACATGCTTTGAACTTTTGCATATTTCACATCATTTAAATATAAATTTATTTAAAGCAAAATAAATTTTTTGAATACCATACCGTATGTTATGATATTAAATATTACTAAGCGTAATTTTCAATGGTTGGATTGATTAATTTTGGAAAATGCCTACCAACGATTGATTAACCACTATTTTATTTTTTACTGCATTTTTCAACGATTATTTGAAAATAAATAACACCCAAAAAAGAATCAAAATTTTTAATAATAAATAAAAAATATAAAGTACTTAAAAACAATACAATAAAAAAATTAAAAATATGAAAAATAATCACAAAAATATCAAAAGTTATCAAAAACAATAAATTAAAAAATTGCTAACTTCTGATATTTTTGACTTTTTTTGTTTTATTTTTTTTTTCGTAAATTTATTATTTTTTTGATTTCTTTCCAGTGGAAATCAATTCGTAATTGCAAATTTTCAAACAATCAAAATAATAATTAATGCTCTAAGGAACCTTCCAATAATTTTTTTACTCAATTCTAATGGAAATGTTCTCAACAGGCTTGGCTATATTTTACATCGGAAAATCGAAAAAAGAAACTATGGAAAAAGTGTAACTTTCCATTTTCTGATATAAAAATTATTAAAACATTTTGGACGATTAGGACTTGAACGATATCATATTAAGCATAAAATTGTTTCAAATTCGAGTGTGCTATAGTCATGAAACGCACTATATGAATATATGTAGATATGTCTTATAATTTATTGTTTAAATCAAAATGAATTAGTTTCACTTGAATTAGACATTTTGGGCAATTGATATCGTGTATATTTAAAACATCGTACATCATTATTGAACATTAATTAAACAATTCAAAGTAAGCTTAAGTATTGTTTTTTTTTTTTTGAGATGAAACAGTGAGTGTTCTTCCAATTTGCATTGTTTTACCATTTGACTTCGTTTCACGAACTTCCTCTTAGTTACATTTAACTAACAATTTAAGAGCGATTAAAATAGTCTGTTACAACAGCAGTTTTGAAACAGAGTTACAGTGGCGTTTTCTGAAAGAATTTCTTGCACAAATAGTTTTCGCTGAACAAACTTATGTCAGTAAATCCTTCGAAAGCTTACCGACTTTAAAAATCCCAAATTACTATTAATTGAGTTGGTTTGACTAATATGACTGTGATTGCTCAATTTTCTGCATAACCGAAGGACAGTCCCATTGAAATTAAAAATATATTAAATTATGATCATTTAGGAAAACAATTGTTTTAGTTAATCGATAATGATCATCCGCTTATTAATAGGTTATGCGAGTTTAGTTTAATTAATTATTCAATTAATATCCATAATTTAATTCTTTTTCCTCCATTAAATTTTAAATTTAAAAAATTGTAGTCGTATCAAAAAATTATTCCGATTTTTTTTTAAATTTTCATTAATTGTTCTACTACCAGCAAATACTGAAAAAAAGCTTACGACTCGTTCCAAAAGAGAGTGATTCGCGCTCATAAACCGCTCGAAGCTAACATTAGTCGCATGCTACTTTGAAACTCATCAAGAAATCATGCTAGATTAATCGCAATTTTTTTGTAGACTATATTTTTTTAAGGAATTAATACCTTTACAGCACAGTCAGACTAGTGCTTTAGTTAGTACTAGATAACATAAAGTTACAACAGTTCGATATTCGAAGTTCTAGTTGTAGTTGCTTCAGGACATTTTTATAAGCCAGTTGCACCTCCACCGTTTGCTCGCAGTATCTTATTTAGATTTCTTCTAACATATTTCATGCTACGGGCTTAAAGTTTGGCCAACTGCGTATTCTGTCTAGTTTAGCTTTTAAAAATGTACTCTCTAATACTATTTGGAGAATTAATTAAATATTTTTATTTTACGTAAAAAAAGGATGCATACTCGGGCCTCTCAAGAGCAAGCAGCTACAAGCTAGCTTGTAAAAATTTTGAAATTTTAGCTTCCCTGTACAAAAAGAATTTGGTAGCCATTTTATTTGAAATATTTTTTTTTTATTAATTTTCATCTTTTTTTTTGTGATTATCGAATTTTTTGATTGAAATATTTTTTTAAAGGAACATATCATTTATAAATGTTTTTGGTTGAAATCAAATATATAGTTTTACAAGTGACGTGTTTTTTTTTTTTTTTGCATGTGTACAGGGTATTGCTTTTAGGAAAAACCTTGTCTCTTCCGGAAAAGACTTCTACTAGTTATATTAGCCCAACTACACACTTTTTACTTAATTTCCTTTCTTCATTATTTTATGGTTAAGAGCACTTAAGACGCATACTACTTGTAATCAAATTAATTAATTCATATTCATTTTATTATTCTCTTCACAGATTCACCATATCACGACGTAAGCGGCCTACCCAACCCCTATAATATGGATCATATGGAGCAAGATGATGTGTTACCACCACAACAGCATATGTCACTCAATTATGATGACAGTTTCGAGGGTGAATATTCATCAACGCCCAATTCGCGAAATCGTCGTGTCATACGCGAAATTATCGTTTAAGAAAAAAATAATAATAATACACATACACAGAGTAAAATGTGAAAAGAAATTAAAAAGAAACGAAAAAAAAATGTAAGAAGTGCGATGTGTTGAAAATACAAAAAAAAAATACAAACAAATGTAGTTAGAATGAAGCCAACAAACGAAAAATAATAACAAAATAAAAACTACGAAACACATTCAAACAAACAACATAAACAGCCAGAAATGTAAAAAAAAAAATTTTACAAAACACATTTTATGTTATTTTTACGAAAATAAATATATGTATGTATAAGTGTAATTGATAAGAGAAGGAGAGCAGAAAAATTGCAAATAGACAAAAAATGAGAGAGTTATATCAAAAACTGTGAGCGCCGTTTGAAAAAACAAAAAAAGCACGAGCAACAACAACAACAAAAGCACACTCATTACACTTACACACATGTAAACCCATTGAAATCATTTACCCATATACATATGCAAATTTTGCACACACACTCTTGCAACGTTAGCTGCGCTTAAGATTGTGCGATGGTCCTGCCTGTTCCAGCAGGAAACCACTTTGAATGCTGCTAAAGTAGGATGGTAGTACGGAACTTGTTTGAAGTGCGCATTTAAAAACTCAATGAAAGAGGATCGTCTCAAATTTCGATTGAAAAACGACTTGACTCTAAGTGAAAAACGCGCCATCTTAGCATGAATACAATTCGTTTTTTTAAAATGCTTTTGAAAGTAATTTGGTGGCTGGGAGTTTTTGAAACACATTTGGAAAAACAGCATTGCTCAATTATCAAATCCTCGAAATAGTAGGAACTTCGAACTTTTTCGAGAAAATCAAATCTAAGAATTTAATTGAATTATTATCTATCTCAGAGTTTATTTCAAAAACCCCCCAATGCAACTTTTCAAATAATTTTTTAAAATACGCAGAGACTTGGCGTTTTTGAAACAGTTTCTGAGTTAATACGTTTTGTAAAAATTTTTCTGATGTGGCGCAATCTTCAAATAAAATCGGGTAAATAAAAGGTGTTTTCGCACTGACAATCTACTACGCAGTCGACCACGTTTAAGAGCTGAAAGTTGTTATATGTATGTATGTTTTAGTAATAATTTTAACAAATTCTAAAACTCCTAACTTTTCGCAATTTATTAATGCCACTTATTGTTGCACTAAAGTCAGTTGCATGCAACATGCAAAACTAGCCAAAAAGTCGATTCTCTTTTAAAGCGTTTGTAAAAGTGCATTTATACCACATCTTTCATATGCCTTCAACTGATCGAAAATTATCCACTACTGCCATTCATATGCCATATTTTTCTCCTACATAAATATGAATGTGTTTTGCATGTGGCATGCAACAAATACAACAAATATCGCTATTGTGTTCCGTCTTCTATTCACACCTCTTTATATATTTACACACATATTTTTTGCACGCACACAATGCACACCATCATTTAATCACTTAATCAAATTATTCATTCCGTTTGCCTTTTTTGATCATTCATCCCTCAGCGCTCATATGACACAACAACACCCAACGAAAAATCAACGAAACGCGAAAAATATTACAAAATTCAACGTATTGAAATGTTGCCATTTTTATAATTCTTAGTTTATAAATTAATAATTTATATATGTTTAAAATAAGTGTATGGTTAACAATTTTTTTTAAATGAAAAATAGTACTAAAATCTGCTACTATTACTTGAAAAATAGTAGCGGAAATTGTACTAAAATATACTACTATTACTTGAATATGGTAGTAGAAATAGTTCAAAAATATTCTACTATTACTTTATAATAGTAGTAGAAACATTAATAAAATCTGCTACTAACATTTCAAAATAGTAGTAGAAATAGTACTAAAATATAATACTATGCCAAGAAAATAGTAGCGCAATTTATTGAAAACAAGCTCAACTTAAATTTATGTGTGCGTGTGTTATATAGCAATACAAAAATAATTATTTCAAAATATCAACAGTATCGACAACCCCGACTTCAATTAAGATTATAAAAAACAAATCTAATTTGAATCTTTCATGGTGAAACTGTGATGCGAATGAAAAAGGACACTGAAGATAGCACAACAGTAAAGCTGGATATGGTTCAAACATAGTATGATCGGAAACAAAATTTGTTTGCCTGATAAAAAAAGTATTCCCTTGAGATCCATTTATCATTCGTAGAACATTTCTTTAGACTCCTTGGAGACTAAATTTAGGTGATATTGAAAGCGCCGTGATGCTGACGAAGATTTTAAAACAGCGCCAAAATAAACGATTTTCTACTACCTAAGTTTGTGATAAGCAAAATAAATATTGAATTTTTTAAAATTATACGTGCATTTGTTAAATACAGCACTTGAACTATTTTGCATGTGAAAAAATATAATTTTTTACCCCAAATTTGTTGAAGGTCGCACCTAAAAGTAGGTAACATAAATATTGGCGTTGATCTTGCTTTGGTCGGAAAATTTATTGAAATGGATGCCTAGCAGAAAAATTATTAAAAATCGAATCCAGTTGTAAAATGTTAACTGGGTATATCAATAAATCATGTGTCCACTTTTTCCAACTTGCTCTCGAACTATTATTATTTTTTTGTTGTTCAATTTTGTCCACTTAAATATTTGCACGTGACGCGCATTTTGTCAAAATTCTGTGGTCAATACTTTATTTGAATGCTTTAAAATGATTATTAAAAATAATTGAAAAATTATTTATTATTATTTGAAAACTACTTAAAATGTTTTTTCTATACAACAGATACAACATAAAAACAACAAAACGATATTTATTGTTTGTGAAAACAAACCAACAAATGTGTCCATGATGTTAGTAAGAATAAGCAAAACAAATTTAGTTAGCTGTTTATTTTTTTTAATAACTAGTTTTTTGCTAAATAAATAATTAAGTTTGTAATACATGAAAATTTGATAAAAGTGCAAATTTCCTTTCGTTTAAGTTTTTGAGCTTTTAAGTTTGTTCGCTAAAAAAAAGTCTTGTTAAGAACTAAATTTGGTGTTTTTATTTAGTTAAATTTGGTTTTAGCCAAAAATTTAGTTGTTTTAATATTAATACGTTAACTGCCAGTGTGTTAAAGTTGAGTATAGCGAAAGTTACAGCTGAATTTACGCTATAAAACAAAATAAAAATTTTTTTAAATCTGCTGCTGTAGCACAGTTAACACACTGTGAGCCAACGTGTTAAATATGAAAAAATTTAAAATTACAAAAAATCCACTTGCAAGTGCAGTTATGTGTTGATAAGAAATCAAGTACTTTGTAACTTTTAAAATTTAAATAGAAACGAAGCCAACAAGAGTGTAAAGTGCAAACTTAAAAATGCGCTGTGGAAAGTGTGGAACGTAAATGTGGGCCAACGCAACACTACAAACTAAATATATGTAATTAATGTACTAAGCGTAAGTTTTTCGGTTTGTTTTTTTGTCGTATAAATAAATTAAGTGAGCAAATATTAATAAATTACATAAGCACTTTAATTTAAGATAGATTTAAGTAACTTGAGAGAGACCGTTAAATTAGAGCTAAACAACTTAAAAATACGTTTTTTATAAATTTTTAAATTGCTAAAATTTAAGTTTTTCAACTTGCCATACATTTTTCAAGTTCAAAATTAAAATCTGAGCTAAATTTTCAGAGCCATCTATTGAAAAAAAAAAATCCCAAACTTCTAAAGCTTTCAAAAATTTTAAATTTTCGAAAACGTTTGCATTTTTAGTGCCCCACAAGTTCAAGCTTCATAATGCCCGGCCAGAAGCAATAAAACAAACAAAATTTTTAGTTTTTTAGAATCCTTAAAAATTAAAGTTTTAATTGAAAATATCAAAATATATAAATTTTGATTGAAAAAGTAAACAAAATTCAATTGACTTCTGGGCCTTAACTTGTTTACTGTAGTTGTTGGTTATTCAAACAATAACAGAAATCACAAATTTTCTAAGAAAATTTTTTTGAATCGAAGCAATTTCAAGTTTGAAATTCCAAAATTAAAAAGTATTATGCTGGTCTTAGTAAATTTTGTAAAATTTAAAAATGTTTAAATTAATTTTTTTTTGTTTTTCAATTTTTTATAATTATCCAAGAAAAAATTTACTTAAGATTTAAAACATTATTTAATTATAATTTTGAAAGAGTAACACGAATCTCCATAAAACCTAAAAAACATTTAAGTAAATTTAAGAAATTTTTTTAAATTTTCTTTAGTTGATTTTTTAAATTTTGAAGTTGTGAAAGTTTTTACTCCGATTTTTTAATTTATTTAATTTCCCAAAACTTGATGTTTTCCTTTTTTTTAATTGCGTACTTCAAAATTTTGGGCTTCTTAGTACTAAAATTTTTTTAAAACTTGAATTATTTAAATTGTTTGAACTTCGTGCTGCAAATAAACAAATTTGGAAATTGAATTTTTTAAATTTTGCGAAACAAAATATTTCAGTAAAAAGTTTACTGATGTAAATTTTAATCTTTGGGAACTGAGAATGATTTTTCCATGATCCAACCATAACAGGTCGTAGCAGCTCGACAAACATACAAACACACAAAAATTTTCTATGTATTTTGTTTTTGTAATTTGTGGGTTTATAGTCAAAATCGTACTGAAAAATGGGTTGATTGTCAAAATTCGAAAAAAAAAATAAAAATCAGCTGGCCTATCGACACGACCTGTATTATTGGATCATGGATTTTTCAAAATATTTGACCTTATCATAAATTTTTTTTTTCAACAACGTCTTACGCAGATTTCGAAGCAGTTGTGTTTTGAAAAACAAAATTTCAAAATTTGTTGAGTACTTTTAATAAAATTCGTTTTTGGATGCGGTATACAATGTTTTTCTCGACCCTTAACTTGAAAATTTTTGTTTCATTAATTAAAATTTCAATAATAATTTTTTATGTGGAAATTATTATTATTTTTTTTTTTTTTTGTAACAATTTTTATACATAGAACTTATATATTTTAATACAAAAAAATTAATCATTCTAGGTCGTGAAAAGAGTAATTCAATTGAACTGTTGGTAAATAAACAAATATTAAAAAAAATTGTCATTTGTGTAAATTTAAAAATTTCTTATTCCATTTCAAAAAATTAAAAAAAATTTATTTTTTGTCAATTTAATTGGTATAACTTGTGTTTGCATTATATTTGTGTAAACAAAATTTGGCTCTTACCTGAATGTATGACTTCGACAACAACAACAACTACAGTATTTTTGACTTGGAAGCTGAAAAATTTAAAAATGTTTAAATCTGCAATACAAAAATTTCAAATGCTAATGTTTCAAACGTTCCAAATTAAAAAAAAAAAATGTTTAACAATTCTTAAATTTTAAAATAAAAATTGTTTAAATTAAAAAGCAAATGAAATAAATTATGTAAATCAAAAACTGTGTATGTATGTTTTTAGTAAAATAATAAGTGAAAATTAAAATAAAAAAAAAGCTATTTATGTGTAACACAAACACACATACGCAAACACACTGCAAGCGATTAGTTAATGTAAATACATAATTACTAATAATGGCATACATTCATAAATATATATGCATTATAAATAATGTAAATGGCTGCAGTTACTTTATACATACAAACAAATATATACATATAAAATAAAATTTAAAAAAAAATTTTAAGTTTAGATTTAAAAACAAATTGAAAAATGTAAAAAATCAAAAAAAAATTAAAAACTCTGAATAGTCTTTAAAATGCAGCGAACGGAATGCTACTTACACACATAAGTACACTTAAATATACTTACATACATATATACATAAATATGTAGCTAATTTAAGGTTAAAATATTATGCAAAACAAAAAAAAAAAAACATTCAAAAAGGGATAATATTTAATTGACAAAATATTTTAAATATTATCAACTTAATTAAATGTAGTTAAATGATGAAATAAAAAAGGAAACAAACAAAAAAAAAAATACACAAACAATGTATGAACGCTACAGCCAAGCAGCCAGCGGCAACGCGTACGGAAGCACTCCAGGCGCGAGCTCTTCAAAAACTCATTACAAACTGAAATGAGCATCTCAAAAAATGTTTTTTGTTTTATTTTTTAACTTTTATTATTATTATTATTAATTTCTTTTTGTATTACAATTCATTTAGTGTAATTTTTTGTTTTATTTTGTAAATAGTTATAGTGTCATTTTAGTTATATATTTAGTATAAAGATGTAAGTACATAATTAAGTATATATATACATATATATATATGTGTGTGTATGTGTTATTGTGCTTGAGTTGTTATGTAAAAGAAAACGATAAACATTTACATACATACATACAAACAAACACTACTAACACACATTTAAATGTTGATTTGATTAAGCAAATTTTTGCTATTAAATCTAAAATACAAAACAGACATCCATGTGACCCATACAAACACACAGGCACCTACACACATATTGTGAATTGTAAGAATCTCTTGAAACTTAAATAAATATTTTTTTTAAATATAAACAAATTTTGAATGGTATTTTATTAACTTTTTGATTGGAAATCGTAAGTATCAACGCCATAATTTTGGTAGGGAGATTTTAACAAGGGTTTCATCATCGATCCAGGACAAGCTCAAAGCAATTAGATGCACAAAACTGAACGACTGCATGCAATCTTCCGCAGAACTTGCATCTCCAATACTTAAATAATTTCTCTACTTCTCCGTCAACGACATTCCCATACTTCCGAACCGAACAGCTATGATGCGAGACCAGGAGAGCAGAATCGTCGAACAAGCACTTTTGTTTTTTTACCCAAAGCAAAGAGCATAGAATAATAAGAGGGCGCACTTCGCGGCCAATCAAATTGCTTGCATTTTTGTTTTTCTTTTGTCTTTGTTGAGACTCCTTGCTAATTTTTATGGGCGCCTAGTGCGTGGTCGCAAACAGCAGTTCAAAATGCTTCTAATTTGGAAGGTTTGTGTAGAAATAACAACAACAAGAACAATTTGATTCATAAAAATCCAAATCCTCAGACTCAGGCAGAGCGGCGCAGAAACTCATTCTACCAGGCACGCAGAAAAAACGTGTGAGCGGATGCTATTCGACAAAAATTTCTATTTGCTACAATTGCGCAGTAAACTCAAATTCGCACGAACTTCTACCTGTATGCACACTAGAGTGTCCTCATTTTCGATAATAGGAATTTTGAGGATAATATGACCAATTTTTTTTTTTTTTTGATGTGATAAAAAATGTTTCCATAAAAGTTTTAGCGCAATTCAACTGGTCTAAAGATGGGCGCAAATTTTGAATGAATTGTGAATAGACATTGAAACGACTTTTAAAGAAATGGGAAATACATTTTGTTTTATTGCAGATATGTATTAATTTTTTTTTTTGTATGGAAGTAAAGGCACTCTAATGCCTCTCCAATCTCTCTCTACTTCTCATTCAACGACATTCCCATACTTCCGAACCGTTGACACGAACAGCTATGATGCGAGACCAGGAGAGCAGAATCGTCGAACAAGCACTTTTGTTTTTTTACCCAAAGCAAAGAGCATAGAAAAATAAGCGGAAGCACTTTGCGGCCAATCAAAATGCTTGCATTTTTGTTTTTCTTTTGTCTTTGTAAGGCGATGTTGAGACTCCTTGCTAATTTTTATGGGCGCCTAGTGCGTGGTCGCAAACAGCAGTTCAAAATGCTTCTAATTTGGAAAGTTTGTGTAGAAATAACAACAACAAGAACAATTTGATTCATAAAAATCCAAATCCTCAGACTCAGGCAGAGCGGCGCAGAAACTCATTCTACCAGGCACGCAGAAAAAACGCGTGAGCGGATGCTATTCGACAAAAATGTCTATTTGCTACAATTGCGCAGTAAACTCTAATTCGCACGAACTTCTTCTACCTGTATGCACACTAGAGTGTCCTCATTTTCGATAATAGGAATTTTGAGGATAATATGACCTAATTTTTTTTTGATGTGATGAAAAATTATTCCACAAAAGTTTTAGCGCAATTAAACTGGTCTAAAGATGGGCGCAAATTTCGAACGAATTGTGAATAGACATTGAAACAACTTTTAAAGAAATGGGAAATACATTTTCTTTGATTGCAGACATGTATTAATTTTTTTTTTTTGTATGGAAGTAAAGGCACTCTAATGTGCCCAAATGACTTAAGACGAAGCAATGAAGGTGTAGGTTTTCTTGCATGTTTTTTGGAGACTGAATGTCAAAATTACACTGAGAGCTGTCAAAATTCGAGAAAAAAAGTAGCAATCAGCTTAGCTCGTGCTTCCACCTGATTAAGTCCAGCTTAATCTAAATTAACAAAAATGCAAAAATATAATATTTGAAAATCAGGCAGGGTCGAAGGGGTGCATTTTATACCGACTTTGATTTCGCCATACCAGGCGCGCATAAAAATTAGCCGTCTCAATTATGCAAAATCACACGCTTCACTTTGATCGTGGCGCTAGAAGGAGATCGCGATATTTGCCCTGCCGTTACCGTGCTACACACAACTATACAAACATGCGTTTGCACTGGTTACAATAACAATGAAATAGTAGGTACATTTCTGCATTTTGATCGGTAGTTTGTTTTTAGTACGCGTGCTGGCGAAATTAAAAAAAAAATGGCGAATTCGATCAAATTCAACACAAATTTTCCGATGAATGTTTGAGAAAGACATGTCAAAGCGAAGACGGATTCCCTGTCGTCGGACCTTACAGACGTTTTTGTTCCATCATTCCGACTGAGTGGCAAACTCTTATTAATCTATGCTCTTTGCTAACGTTGTCAAATATTTGTGGAACAATCTACCATCGCGTTTTAAGTTTAATGTTCGAATAATCTCCAGCATGAGCAATAAAGTAATGGGCAGGTACTGGGACGCCTTGTTTAAAGGTTCGTTCAAAAAGCTAGAAATGCGATGTTGGCGTCTGAAGATATGCTCACTTCACATTCTTAGGTTATCCAATAGCGATCCCCACCTATGTAAGTAAAAAGTGGCCACGAAATTTGTAGATCAATTACTTACAACACCTGAGGAATGCACCGCCAGCTAGCTCTGCAGACACAGATTGAATAATTTTTAGGCCTGTAGCAAGATGGCTTGTGACACTAGATAATCCCTTACACAGGTACCTAACACCTCTTTTTGAACACAACTTGCTCCGGGAGGAATGCAGGAACTTCTAAACATATATCACCTATGTAGATGAGATGAGTCACGCAGACCCAACTTACATCTGGATAATGTGCTAGGTTCCATTCTGCCTAAGCCCAGGTATTCCGAAACTTTTCAAAGGGCATGTGATGTAATTCCCATGATGCCAGCCATCATTTCAATTGCTCAACGTAGCAAACTCTTTTAATATCGATTTCACTGTGATTCAACCGCAATGAAATCGCTTGAAATTCTTTAAAATTGACACATTTGCTCAAAGCGTAAATCCGATGTCGGTCAGGAAGTAAGTAAGTATGTATGTAAGTATATTTGAATTACATAAAACTGTTTCAATGGAATGACATTCAAACAACTTAAAATAATTAATAAATAAATCAATCAGGTGTCAGTTGAACAAATATTGTTAGAAAATCAGCGATATTTTTTTTTAAAGCTCTTGCGAACACGCGAGCTACTCAAACAGACAGGACTGATAAATAAATGTTCGCATGCGGTAGCAATTACAATGACAAAAGTACCCCATAAAAAGTAATGTAAGCGATAATAACAAAAAATACATTCGCTGATGAGCGATAAATTTGTGAATAAATTAATTACACACCATTTCGTGGGTTGGGTTGAAGATCCGGCTATTTCAAAATCTTTATGGAAAAAGAATTCTTCGTCTTTGATGAATATTTTGAAAAATGTCTAGCTTCCAATTGGTAGTCGATTTAGTGTCTTATATATATATATATATATATATGGCGCGATATACAACAGTTATATCATTAACCTCCTAGGAGATTTTTGCGCCGAGCTTCTCTTCCAATTTGTGGTGTGCCGCTTTGAAATTTTTCCTACAAATTGGCGGGACCTACGGTTTTTCGCCGACTCCGAACGGCATCTACAAAGCAGATGAATTTTTGCTGAGAAGCCTTTCATGGCAGAAATACACTCGGAGCGTTTGCCAAACCACTGCCGAGGGGCGACCCCGTTTTGAAAAAACTTTTTCAAACTACTTTTTGATGTAACCTATACCAGGGCTCGAACTCGGACCTTCGGTGTGGTAGGCCGACAACACTACCTCCACACCACGGTGGCCGCATTTAGTGTCTTATACTCCTACAAATTTCTGTGTATATAAGGTATAACGACGTTTTTTGGTAAGTACTTATGTACATAGTGAATGCGTGTAAACAAATAAATGACACTATTACAATATCACAATAAAAGCAATAAATGCAGAAAATATATAGGGAAGGGAAAAAAGCCAGTCCCTATACACCCAGTTGAGTGTAGAGAAAATAAAAAGTTCAAAAATGCATACCAAATAAGCTCAAATTCGGTCTAAAAAAATTGTAAAAAGATGATCAATAAAAGCATCGAATGTTTGCAACAAACAGAAAAGCCTTATTGGAAAAGCTTAGACCTGGTCTGGGCAAATCGAGAAGCAGTACCAAGGTGGGTAAGATCGAGAAAAACTGTAAATTTTTTCTGTGCCAAGACGGTTACCATAGAAATGAGGTACAAATATTTAAACATGAACATGGATGGATACAAATATGGGCTATAACGTATCTTATGATAGACATTTTATTTTTTGGTTAAGAATAACCATTAATAATAATTTTTAAGATTTTTTTCTTGTTTATTTTTACTTTTGGTTAGTTATGAACTCTGAAGTACTAGGTTTGAAGAACACTCTATACAAATACATACCGAATACTATGTAAATTGTAAATGTTTTCTTAAGCTATTCGAAATATAACATACATAGTATATAGAACGAAAAAATTGCCACACAAAAAACTTGACAGCCATTCTATTAACTAAATAGTCATTAATAATAGTATTTGCTTAGAACGAGTTTTAAATAAAATCTTTACTCAACTTAAAAGGACTTTAAAAATGTTGGTCAACCATAGTCATGTTAAAATAAGATTTAAACTGAAATGGTATGTATGTATGTATATAACAGTCTACCTTATGATGAAATTTCTCTATGTTTTGCAAGATCACCCGTTTGTCAATTATTTCATTCGCAAACCATAGCATATTTATAGCAATAAGCGGAAAAAGCCAAACTTAAGTTTGGTGTGAGCTACATACATATATCACAAACACAACCACAGACACAAACCGTGATTTTGAAATGTTAAGAAGCCGTTCCATGCTGTATTTTAAGTGACTGTGACAGATATGAAAAATGTTTATTTTTGAATCATGGAATCATATTTAAGTAGATAAAAGTCCAACAACAATTCCTCAACAAAACGTTTAAAGTTTACATGTATGTATGTAAAATAATAAAATGTTATTCTTCACCTTAAGCTAACAGTCAACTTCTTCTTTCAATGATCATATAACCGCCTTAGCGATTTTGGCCATACAACATAGCCCGCCAATCGTGTCTTCGTAGGTCCTACAATCGCAGAGAGGTCATCGGTGGGTTTTTGGCATGAATACTTTAAAATTGTTTAAGCCATAAAAGCTCTGTGGTCACAGACATATCAATTTTTGTTTCGTCTGTTTTAAGATATATGCAAATTACAACCATTTAGTTTACAAACACAACTAAAGTGCATGAAAAAAAAAAAAAAAAAACAAAGCAAAACATTGTGAGCGCAACACGTCCAAACGTTCGCTTGAAATGTGGTGACAATCAAGTTGACCAATGGTGACATTATTTAGTTCATACACAAACAAGCTTATTAACGTACGGTTGCATATAGTCCGAGCACGATAAATAATGGGAAAAAAAAAGGAAAATCCGCACAAATAACTTGGCCCTGCTCCCAATTTAAGTCGTATTAGCAAACAATTTGTGTTGTCAATCAATTTGGGAAAGAAAATATGTTGTGCATACAAATGCATTCAAAAGCCATATTAATACAAAACTAAAGAAAATAAATGTCAATGTATGTGTATATAAAAGTGTAGAGAGTTTGTAGCGATTCCAAGTAGAAACCCCCGACATAGGTAAGAACTTCCCACTAGGCATGAAAAGCCCCCGAAATACCTTAATTTTTTAACTTAGAGGTTTTTTGAATGAAATTCGAAAGGGATGAAGGCGAATGATGGCAACCATGCCCACTTTTTCTAGAGCCCATACAACGACTAAATTTGTCGTGTAGATTGACTCAGTTCAGGGTGGCATATCAAAATTTTGCACACAGATTAGTCTAAACATAATAGAGAATGTAGTAATTAGACAAAAATAAAAAATAATTGTATAGAATAAGGCACACCGAAATCCAGGTTACTATATCGAAATTTTAAAATCACTTTTCGGGATTATCAAAAACAAAATTGTATTCCTATTTCAAGCAATAAAGAAGACGAAAAGTAGGCTAACACAATTTACGTGCCACACAACACATCAGCAACAACAACAACAACAAAATTGTAAAAGTACTTTGCACCCATTCGCAGCGCAGCCAAATAAATGCAATGACCAACAATGACCAAGTTGCAATAAAATTGTGCGACAACAAATCGAAATATAGATAAACTGGGCTAAAAACACTTACGAGTACATTGTTGTGGCTCACAGGCGAAGGTGAGCATTGAACCTTCCAACCCTTGTCCGTCAGCAAAGTATAAAAGCAATAATAAAATAACAATGATTAAATATCGACAAATTGCAATCGATGTCATAGAGTTTAAAGCAGACAAGTGCGGCGCGCCTTTGGGTATGCAATGAATTTTATATGAGTTTTGTTCGATGTAGGCAAAGAAAATAGAAACTCTGTGTTGTGATTCAAATGAGGTAAATAACTTGCACAAAATATGACAAGTCCGGGATGAGTCTGAGACTAGTGAGACTGAACTTCGCTTGAGGGATATTTTCCCGAAGGAGTAAGACAGAAGTACCTAATCCGCTATCTAGCCAAAACGGATAAGGTGCTCCATCTGTTTCAACTCCTATGCGTATACTACATAAAAAAAATATGTAAGCCTAGAAGTATGCTACACAAATTTAAATTGACTGATATTGAACTATAAACCCACTAGAGACTAAAAGCAGCTGACGCTTTGATTAGTCACATGATTTTTTGTATTCAAAGTCAAAAAAAGTAGTTGCAAACTTAATTGTAACTAAGTAGTGTGAATTCGACACGAACTAGTTAGTGACCAGAATAATTATTTTGAGCCATTCCGCCCGATTGTGTCAGGCTTTAAATTAAAGCTTTGGGTTTTTCCTGATCTTACATGTTACTTTCCTAAGTTTATAACATATGTATACCTCATTTTTGAAGGCTCTCTTAATATTTTCGGACTCTTCAGATGGGGAATATATATCATGAAAAAAATCGCTCTCAAAAATTGCCAACATTTGCGACTTTACAGAGGGAAGTTGTGATAACATGACTCTAGTACTTCAGTTAATTAGAAAAGAGTTTTGAGGGATTTATCTACCGGCTCCATATGGATGTGACAGAACCCATCTATTGTCAAAGAGCTAGGTAATGGGGTGCCGCATACACTCATCATAGTGCTTACGTAAAAGCTTTCTAATATCTCTACGAGGCGAATAAGTGGGCCTTCTTATTTTCACGCTTTGAAACTAGCTCTAGGTTGGTTACTTTCAAACTAGTTTTCTCACTTTGTAGTATTTTTTTGCTAGCTTGGGTGGTATATCTTGTTACAATGGCTAGCATTAAATATAGAAGACTACAAAGACTACAAAGCCTT
Source organism: Sphenella marginata (assembly GCA_951509765.1). Classification (NCBI taxonomy): domain Eukaryota; kingdom Metazoa; phylum Arthropoda; class Insecta; order Diptera; family Tephritidae; genus Sphenella; species Sphenella marginata. The sequence continues at coordinate 18,352,224 of OX608080.1, read as the reverse complement.
TCCTTTAATAAGCAATGCTTCTAAACGTATTGTAAATAGGCATTTGCCTAAGTGTCACTTAAAAATTTAAATTGATTTTAGATGAACTCCTTGAGGATAAATTTGTTACGCAGTTATGTATGTATAGGTAATTGATACGCTAAGTTCAACGAACGCTCCATTTACGTAGTTCCAGGATTTAATTTTCATTCCCTCACCGATACTAGTACGAACCAATTTTATATAAAATTAAAAGCTAGAAATCTAGCAACATATCTTGAGCCACAGCAAGAAGCTCAATATAACTGACGAATGTTTAAAGTCCTTCAAGGACCTTTGGGGTCCTCTAAACAAGTTCAGAAAAAGGTCCACATCGGAAATGGGTATAACGATGTGTTTTAAGAGGAGCTTGGACAGCGTTCGAAAAGCAGAGGTGGACGGGAAAAATCTACTCATATTGTGCTGACAAAACTGTCATCCCAGTTCAGAGCCTTGTAGGGGGGCGGACATTTTTTTTAACTTTTTTAATATAGGAATATAGGGCTATACGACTGTTAACTTAAAAATCTATGAGAAAAATATTGAAACTAAATTGAGAGCATATATGAAGGGCTCAGAAAAAAAAGGACCTAAGCGACATTTTTTTTTTGAATTGAGTTATACCCATATTTGTATAGTGAAAAATGGTGTTTATTTGTTGGCAAAGAGATCCAAGATTTTACATAGAATTTTCAAAAGGCAGTAAACTTTGAACTTGAATATCTCAAATAAATTTCGGACTCACTTAGATTCATTTGGTTCTAAACCCTTCATATATAAATTATTAGACCATATTAATTCCGAAGGTTTTATAGTGCCATTCCATGCTTGTTTGTTAATGAAGATACTACAACCTGTAAGAATATAGAATTTAATAACATAAAATAAATTCACACAACAACCAATATCCAAATACTGGAATGAGTTTAAAAATTTTTATCACACAGCAAACCAGTTAAATTTTTATCAAAAATTCATGCTTTTGACAGTTCAAATACACGTTTATTAAATATTTTGGCCAAAAGTTTGAACCATGATAAAATCATTAACATGCATACCTAAGCTTTTGCCAATCTATATTCAATATTTCCCATTGTCAGGCGTGGCGTGTGTCGATGTTGATATTCATTTATTCATATGTACGTTTGTATTTGCCACAAAAATTTTGCAATTATGCTGATGTTGCATGCAACATATACTTTACTTCAACATTCATTAGTGTCGAAAAGCGAAAATATGACAAGTCAACAGCGCTATGAAACCCAAACAAGTCAACAAATAAACAACCAACCAACCAAGTAACCCACAAAAATCCAATAGCCAACGAAGGCGGTCGGAGCAAACAAACCGACAATCTCACATATGAATATATGAAAAATACCAAAACAAACAAACAATCCGAACCAAAGGACACTCGATTTTGTTAAGCTTCGGTGCAGTTGTGGATGCCTGCTGTTGTACCCAGGGTTGCTATCGAGCGATTGCTTCATTAAATATACTTCAATGCAAGAATAAGCGACATTTGCAGTCGTATGGCAAAAAAATTCAAGCGAAAATCGGGCATCAAGAATTCGCATTGTTGTGAATTGATTAAATAAATACAAATATGATATGACGGAGTAAATAAGTACGAGGTGCGATAAGAAAGTACAGTGACAGTGATGTGCATGTCGTTGGTGGTGTGGAATTATCAAATCTCTTTTTCTAGCCACACCTCGTACTGTCTACAGGTATTTATTAATATAATAAATTCATATCCTCGCACACAATCGCAAATATTCATTCATACGGTGAAGTGTAAATATTATGTAAAAGCATCGTATCCATGCCACCTTCTTTTCAAGTGAATGAACTGCGCTACCAGTATCGTCATATCTACCAGATACAATAAATTAATACGACAGCTGCGGTTTCTTTGCCGGTGAGGAATCCTTATCTCTTCTTTGCTTTAATTTTTGTTTTGCTGTGTATTTTTATTGTGAATTTCTATTGGCATCCTACTTGACTTTCGTTAGTTGTAGCGATGTGCTAGTTGTCGTAGCTACTTAGTGTCTCATTAACAAATATCGAAAGGGTCGTTGCACCTTTTGTTGGGGCAGATACAATTTCCACCAAACTATTCTTGGTATGGCATTCGTTATTAATTTGCTAATTAAATCCATGTATGTATGTATATAGTTGCAATGAGAAATAATTTTTCTTTATCCAACTTTTGTGTTTTGGCATATTTCTGCTTTTACTCCATCAACAACAAGAGGCAGGCCGGTCAAAATAAAATAAAATAAAATAAAATAAAATAAAATAAAATAAAATAAAATAAAATAAAATAAAATAAAATAAAATAAAATAAAATAAAATAAAATAAAATAAAATAAAATAAAATAGAATAAAATAAAATAAAATAAAATAAAATAAAATAAAATAAAATAAAATAAAATAAAATAAAATAAAATAAAATAAAATAAAATAAAATAAAATAAAATAAAATAAAATAAAATAAAATAAAATAAAATAAAATAAAATAAAATAAAATAAAATAAAATAAAATAAAATAAAATAATAAAAATAAAATAAAATAAAATAAAATAAAATAAAATAAAGGACAATAAAATAAAATAAAGTAAAATAAAATAAAATAAAATAAAATAAAATAAAATAAAATAAAATAAAATAAAATAAAATAAAATAAAATAAAATAAAAGACAATAAAATAAAATAAAGTAAAATAAAATAAAATAAAATAAAATAAAATAAAATAAAATAAAATAAAATAAAATAAAATGAAATGAAATGAAATGAAATAAAATAAAATAAAATAAAATAAAATAAAATAAAATAAAATAAAATAAAATAAAATAAAATAAAATAAAACAAAATAAAATAAAATAAAATAAAATAAAATAAAATAAAATAAAATAAAATAAAATAAAATAAAATAAAATAAAATAAAATAAAATAAAAGAAAATAAAATAAAATAAAATAAAATAATATAAAATAAAATAAAATTAAATTAAATAAAATAAAATAATATAAAATAAAATAAAATAAAATAAAATAAAATTGAATTGAATTAAATAAAATAAAATCCAAAATGCTAGTACATGTTGTACAAAATTAGAATAAAAGAGAGAAGAAGAAGAGTTTATACAGGAAAGGAACGGAAACAAATTTTGTTTTCTAGTTCAATTTTAGCCACTAGGATAACTGTAAGTTATTACTTCGAACAGAAATTTACTTAAATGCATTTCAAAACAAACTTCAATATTTTAATAGTTAAAAGCGAATGTTGAAAGTCTCAAAATAATTGTCGAGTTTGCGGAAATTGCTGTTTCGTGAATTTTGATTGCAAATCGATTGAAATACGTACTCGCTTCCAGGCCATATTTGGTTACAACGCATCAGCAAAACTTGAAACTCAACTGAACGAGCACGTAAACAAATTTACTCCGCCAATGGTTATACATATGTATATATTTGAATATCTTGCAAACAGTTAAATAACCAGCAAAAAATGGTGTTAGTGGTTGTAAGCAATAGGTTGTGCAGAGCTGTTTCTACTTCGGCATTTGAATTACTACGGTGTTCGCCGTGCTGTGGCTATAGTCTTCGACGACATAGTGTTCCTGGCGTTCCATAACCAAAGTGCAAGGTTTGAATACAGGGACAACTTTACAAAAGTGGTGTTTGAAAGTTTTCTGAGCTGTCTCCAAAACGTCAAAGGTTTTGTTATTATAAGGTGGATGTTATTTACGTGGATCTTATTGCACTACATCGGTTTATGCTTGTATGAACCCATTAATGCAACTCCATCAGGTATGATTGCCAAACGGATTCAATTGTCGATTGGCATGTGGTAGCAAAAGCCATAAACTTCAAAAGCAAACTCATGCAATTTCTTTATAAAATTTGTTTGTATTGACGAGTGTATTTTGTGAGTGCATGTTGCATACCTGCTACGGCTATTAGCAAAATGGAGCATAATACCTACATATGTATACTCTTGCACAAACCATTTTCCCACTGCACACAGTCTTGATATGCCAATATTAGTGCGCCAACCACCCGACTTATCGTGCGAAATTCCACAGTCAACAGGCAACACGTTTGCCATGTTTGATTATCCGATTCGGTAACAACTATCAACATACTGGAGAGCAGCGATAATTTAGTTAAACTGAGGCACTACACTCACACCACTGACACGAAGGCTACATTGACCGCCATATTGAAGTTGTGCGTTGCCAATGTGGTTGTGGTCGAAGTGTGGCTTTGGGAGCAGTCGCAAATGATAGCAAGCAGTAGATATGAGGTATTGTTCCTTAAATGTGTTTATGTGCAGATAGGCCAGCATTGACTGTGGGGGGCGAGATGCAAATCTATATCTATTTCGATAGCTGAAAGGGTTGGGTTATTATTTTCAGACAGCCTTATCTTAGCTCCTTAATTGGGGTCTTACAAAAAGAGCATCAGAAGAGTCTTTATTTTCTAAATATTTCCAATGTACACCCACAAAAACTCAAATCTTTCAAGGTTTCAGTATAGCGCTGTTGTTCCAGAGTCGTTACTACAGTAAGAGCCCGATCAGAGGAGATTCAAAAGGTGAGAGCAATAACGATTTCTAGCCCATGAAGAATTTAGAAAATTACGAGTTTATTACATTGTTGGTTTCCTTTTGTAAATTTGAACCTTGAATTTCCTAAAACTCGTCGGAGAGAATTGTATATCCCACTACCAAGCAAACGGAAAAGTTCTGACTTTGTTAGAACCAGGGACGGAAAATAAGTTATTTTTTTTTTCGATCTCATAAAAGTCCGGGGCTAAATAGAGTATGTAAAGAAAGTTATTAACTTTTGTATCATCCCAGGACTTCTAGGACCAAAATCCTGGACACTATTTATTTTTCTGACTTTTTTGATAAAAATCCGAGCATAACTTAAAAATCCGGACTTTTATTTTTTCTCGCCAACAATAAAAGTTATCTTTGGCCTTTTATTTTTTAAGGACAGAATAAAAGTCCGAACCGAAAACTACTAACCCGCCAATCTACATTTAATAAATTTCTTATCATATGAAAGAGGATTGACGGTTTAGTAGAATTTGGTTCGGACTTTTATTCTGTCCTTAAAAAATAAAAGGCCAAAGATAACTTTTATTGTTGGCGAGAAAAAATAAAAGTCCGGGTTGACCGATTATTTTTGTCCGAGTTTAAATATAGCTCCAGAAATTACTTTTTGCGTTGGACTTTTATTTTAAAGGGAATAAAAGTCCGGGGCCCTGGTTAAAAATGAAGGTGTAATTTTGGGAATCACTGTTGCAAACAATGCTTTGGGCTGAGTAAGCAACTCAAAGGTACCTTGGATCGGTGTGAACAGAAACATTTTCGCCACACAACGACTAAAGAAATTAAGAGACGAGTCTAAAGTACTCGCTGGATGACTAAAAAATCAGCGCCCCAGAAAGTTTTCTAGTCTTCAACCGAGAGCTGATTTGATAAAAAAAACAATAAAAATCACTTCTCCATATAACATCCCACACGCTCCCATACTATGACATGTTGCCAATGAAGCCAATGAAATCAACGAATATTTTACTGCACTCAAAATAAAGCACTGCATATGCAAAACTTCGACACTTAAACGTTACACCTCACTAAAGTGCACACAACACACACAGCCAACCCAACAGAACTATGTCCTACCCGGCAATGAGCTTTGCCATGCAATTCGCATTTTCAGTGGCCACCACAGTTTGAGTATCTGCTTACTTCTTTTCGCTTCCCCTTTTTTATAACCCAACTCTGGCCGCTCGTCTGTCACAGTAACGATTTACATAAGTACCATCTCACACCTCACCACTAAAGCGCTCAGCCAGCTCACTCCTCACTTATGCTAAAAAAACAAGTAAATGCCGTTATTTCGCTATTTGCAAAACCTTTAATGCCATTTCGCGCATACTTCGTTCAAATTATTGGCTTTAAAGTGGCAACACTGATTTACTCATTCACATGTCAAGTTGTGACAGTTGCTACTCTCTCGTACGAGTACTCGGTTGACTGGCTGAGTAACTACATACATACATATGTATGTACGTATAACCCCTACTGTAGACATGTTCTGACACGTTTCCTGTTTGATTTTGCTTACCTTCAATGTATTTCGAAATATTCGAACATGGAAGAGTTCAAGTTGTGCAAGCGTTGCAATTTCATTGCATTACTTCCGTGCGACGGTGTAGAGGTATGATGAACTGTACCGCGCACATGCAGGTATTCACATACAACAACACATCTAATACTTTCTCCATTAAATGAACACTTCCTTTTCATATGCATTTTCATATAAATTTGTATGATGTGTTCAGTGGCGTAGAAAGTCTGCCGTTTGAGGGGGGTCAATACTTGTGTGAACGTCAAACACTTGCATTACCCACCTTGGAAACTACAAAGGATGTGAAAAGTCCATGATATCGTTTGAATTTTTTGTTCTTGCTGTACTCTCAAAAAATTCGCTATAATTTTGAGAAGTGTTATGAATGTGGGTAGCCTTTTGGCAACGAAGTACCGAAGCCTGTTTGATTTTAATGCCGCCCTGAAACTCCGGGTCGTGTATTCTAATCGGCTCTTAAAATAGATATCATTTACCGGGGGTTCGTAGTGCGGACTTGCCTATAATGGCTTCTAAAGGAGCTCAAGTCACAGCAAATTTTGGATGCAGCAGACATCGCTTAGGTATAACTTATCGGAGCTTAAAATATATGAAATCAGTTCTTCTTCCAGCATAAAATGTCTTTATGATTCCATCACATTTACCTCCATACAAGGAACACGACCATTCCATTCCAAGACTACTGAACGCTATAGAGTCCTGGTTTTCTTACGACGCTATTATGGAAGAACCTTACTGATTCTATTGAAACATTTGTTTAACCCATGTTGTTGCATGAACCCCTTTTCACCACTCTCCAATCTCCACTACGCTCATGCTTGTGACGTGTATGTACGACTGCTTCAATGCTCAGGTGGCACTGGTGCGGTTGACTGCTCAGCCGCGCAAAAGTAATTGAGCTCTATAATTGCTAAAAACAGCTCACTCACACGGCAGCTAGCTAATAAACTTAGAGTTTGACTTGGAAATTATGTTGTCGAATGTTGAAAGTTCTTTTGAAAGTGATATGTTAATTTTTGAACTTTTATACGTTTGTAAAGTGCAAACCAATGTGAACTCTTTGGTTTTGTTGTTTGTGCAAATGGAGTTTAATGTCTTAGATATTTGAAGTTTTTAGAACTATTCTGTCTTTGCGAAATTTTCCATTTATGAAAGTTTGGGCTTCAGATATGTATACAATAACAACTTCAGAGCACATGTACAAAACTCACACACCAACAGCTGTATAGTGTGAACACCTTTTCCGCATTTGTAGTGGTGTCATTATACCTTTCATGAACATGAAATGGTATTATAACTTTGGTCTGATGTTTGTAAGTATGAGAAGAAGAAGAGATAGACCCGCCATTAAGTAGGTATACCGAAATGATCAGGGCGACGAGCTGAGTTGATTTAGCCATGTCCGTCTGTCTGTTCGAACGCAAACTAGTCCCTCAATTTTAGAGATATCTCGATGAAATTTGGTATGGAGCGGTCAATTTGAATCATATTAATAATTTTTCGGAACCAGTGAGATCGGACCAATGCAACGCATACATACATAGCTCCCATACAATCGATTGTTCCGATAAACGGATTTTGGCCTATAACTCTTGCAATCAAAAAGCTAGGAGAGCGAAATCTTGCAGGTTTAGTACATATTATATCTGTAACGTGTGTAGTGAAAATCACCCAGATCGGGCCAACAAAACATATAGCGCCCATATAATCGATAGTTTCGATAAATATGTTTTGGGCTATAAATTTTGCAGTTAAGAAGCTAGGAACGTAAAATTGTTCAGGGTTGGTACTTATTATAAAGGTGGTGTGTGTAATGAAAATCATAGAGATCGGAGTAACATAACATATAGCTTCCATATAATCGATTACTCCGATAAATGTGGTTTCGCCTATGTATATTTAAATATTCATGAAAGGTATAAAGCCGAAGACAGCCCTTTCCTTACTTGTTTTAAAATTGATTTTTCTACATTATAATTAATGTTTCTTTATATTTTTTTTTCTGAAGGCACTGCAGCTTTAGTAGACCTATCGATATAAAAGTACATAATTCTTTATATATAAAAGTAATTCTTTATATCTCAGTTGTATAGTTTGGTCGTAAAACGAGACAATATTTTTTTTTTAACGTGTGCGTTTCTATTATAAACGAAAGAAAATTGTTTGGATAGAACTGAAGAACATAAACAATTTGTTTAGATATTACAATGAACGAATAAAAATTCAGAGTGAAAAATTATTTAGAATTCGGCTGAATGTTTTTTTTTTTTCATTTTCAGTTTAAATAATAAACCCAAAAAGTAATTGAAATTAATATTCAGTGTTTACTTATATTTGATGAAAATCAAGATTGACTTGAATTAATTTAAAATAAATTATGAATTTTTAAACTATAGTGTATACATCGTTTGGCATTAAATGTTCAACAGATAGAACTATTTACAAAAGTTGATTTAAAATACGTCATTCTTATACCCGATTCAATCAAGTTAGCTGCTTTTTTTTTTAATTAAACATATCCTCGAAAATCGATAATTTAAAAAAATAATCGATTAAAATAAAAATCTATTAAAATATAAATCGATTATTTATTGACACGCCTTATAGCTTATTTACTAACACAGCTGGGTATAAAAATGCTTGCCCTTGAATGAGCCTAGCAATACAACTTTGCGCTTAAAAATTCAAAATTTGTGAATATATTTAATTAAAACCTTGAAATATTTGTAATTAAAAGCAAAAATTCATCCCCAAATCAATGTCGTCAAGATTGTTGCAAATACTTTTATTTTATGTCGCCTTTTAATTTGAAATATTTTTCAATACTCGAACCGAAATCACAAAAAAAAGAAGAAGAAAACAGAAGCGCAAACTTAAAATTGATATTCTGTATGAAGTTGAAAGTATTTTTATGGCACAAACAAGTGGTCCTTTCGCTATTTAGCACCCTCCTCTCACCACACACCACGCTACGCTTACGATATTTAAATTTGTATAAGAACTTACTTACACGAACAATGTTAAAAGGGATGCTTTTTAATTAAAATTTTATTTCTAGTGAAATGGCGCATGAGATGGATCGATTGCATGGGTTGTGAGTTTCTGGTCGAGCAGTTCAAAAGACAAAGTAAATAATTTTTGTTGCTTTCTTGGTGTTGTTGTTGTTGTATACACTTACCGTTATTGTAAACAATGAAAAAGTGGAAAATGTCAAAAAAGAATAGAAAATAAACCAAGAAAGTAGAGCGAAACAAACAAACAAAGAGCCAACCTTGCAGACGACTGTCAAACAGACACACACGGTCGACAGACAAATGGTGACCATACAGGGGTGGTTGTTGGATAAGAACAAAAAGGGGTTCTATTCAGCGACACACGTGCAGCTGTGAGGGCTGCTGCTGCTGCTGCCTTGTTTGGCAACATCAAAACAATGTTAATAACCGCAAGCAGAATCAATGTCACAAACGTCTGCAGGGAAAGTGATGAACAGCGTTGGGACAAACAAAACCGCCCACAAATGTGACAACAAGTAAACATAAATCGAATGTGGGTGGGCATACTTAGTATGCGATTTCTAATATTTGAAATGTAGTGGAAATGCAAAGCTTTGACAAATGTTATGAGCGAATGCGCAATGATGCAATCTTTAGCCAGTGATACGTACGGAAGCCTCACGAAGGCATTTAGTTTTGACTTGTATGTCGAGGGTGCCAACATAGTGAAGCTTTGAGCTTTTTGTGCAGTTAGTATATATGACAGGATTCTGAACTTTGATGCAGCTTGCAATCGACTAAATTTCACCATTTTTATTTGCCAATGAGAACGCAATTTTCTCGGTGGGGTTTCGCCCTGCTGTAAGGTCAACGACTAACAACACACTCTAGCTAAGATATATGTACCAGACTTCTATAAGGATCTATGTGGCTCAAATCGTTGTTGTTGCTCTCAGGATTACGACGACCGGAAAAGGCCTAACACAATTTGTATAAAAGGAATCTCCGCTGATCGAGGTAACTACCCTACAAGAAATGCGATTAGTGTAGAATTAATATGGAATGGGTAGAGGCGCATAATGCCACCAATGCCAGTTATGATCTCGTTGTATGGGTTGAAGTGATCCTTTGTTATTTTAGTATGCCCTATGGATTCAAAACTCCCTTTTCGGAATCCAAAAAGTCATATTTTTCAGGAGATGTGTATAAAAGTTGTCCTCGATATTTCATAAAAAAAAGAGTGCACCACCTTACTAAGTCAATAGCATTTGCTAAATATGCCGACAGGTCCAGCTAGGAAAATTGGGCACAAAACACATTTTTGGATATATGGATATCTGTGATGTCGCTTAAGTTTTTCAATTCGCAAAATTAAATACGTTCGCCTAAAAAGTCAATTCCATCCACGCACCAGACTTTGAACATAAGACCATTAAGCGATACAAGCAAATCCATGAGACTTTACCCGGCCTAAAATTGGCTGTGAGTGAAATTACTCACTATCCTCTTTAGGATTAATCTTTGCTCTGCCGCCTTATATTCATGTCTCTTTCATCCTTGAACATCCTTTTTGTCTTCCACCAATTTCTTTTCTGTCCCTACTTCTCCTTGCCTTTGTAATAACAATCTTATTTATCGTAACTTTAATCAACCTTAATCAAAACTTTTGACAATTTACTCATTACCTCACTATCTCAAGGTTTCTAATCATTTAAAGGCACCTGCCAGACACATCAGCTTATTAGTTGTTAGTATCATCCATACATACACACGCGTATGTATGTATTTAGCCGAGTGTGCGGCTTTGCGAGTGAACAATACCGAATATGGATGGATACGATGCACATTGTTCACCTAAGCCCACGACAAACTCCGAAGCCCAATTAATTAGCACCAGATAAAAGTGATGACTTAGGCAAACTGTTTTTGCAGGCTGCTTTTGTAGCTGAAGTTTGCAAAATTCGTAGCGTTTTTAGCCTAATTACATTGCATGTATGTAGTAACTGTTAACATATGGAAGTTATAAAGTTATAAAACTAAAATTCAAATTCCGGGTAGCTGGTTATGCTGTTTAACATAGTCATTGGAATCAAAAAGGTGGTTTAGCTATTTACGTTAGGGTGATTCTTTAAACGCCGCTTTAATAATACTCGCAGTATCTACTCCTAAAATGGAAAAATTTCTGGTCTTCATTCACTAGGTCAACGGGTAAAAATCTGCCACCACCATCATCCCAGACATTTTATAAAGACAAGTTTTTTAATATCTCCTTAATTTACTTCCAAGCCAGCGCGATGGAGAAGGACAGGGTGCTTGCGAAATAAAACACATGTTTCATTTGGACGCACATAATTCACTTAGTTGGATCCCATAAGCTGGTCATCATCCATTTCTATGCCTAAAAGTTATCCATCAAGCGAAATAGCTGTCTCGTAAACAAGAAACACACAAGCCCATGGACCATTTTGCATTCGAATGATTCATACTTCCAGTGCTTTAGACGTTCGATCTCACGACTTGAGTTGCAGATCTTAAGGCAACCAATACTTGTGTTAGCTTCTTTGCGGAAAAAAATTTAATTTATAGCCCCAAGGTTCATTGGATGTCGAATAGCAGCTTTCGATAGAGATTGCCAATGACATAGTCCCCGAAGTAAAAGTAAATCTTCTGAACCGTTGACCTCGAAAAGAGACTTGGAACGTTGCAGAGTAAAATTGTTGTAGAGGAAAGAAAGAACCTTCAAGAGAACTTTAAGTCCTAGTGAACCAAAAGGTATATGCCTACTCTAAGGTGTGTTAGGGGGAGCGAGCTTGCTGCCGAGCTGTCTGAACACCTGCTCTAAGAATGAAAAAATAAACTTGGTTACCGACGTTCACAGAGGACTTAGATTTAAACGAAAAAGTCAGCAACCGCCTTGACAAGGAGACGAACAACGAAGTAGATCGATTGATTGGACATTCTCAGCAAAACATGAGACTTGATAAGACAACTTTCGTCCGATACGTCAAATTTATATCAAATTCCCTTTTAACTATTTTAGCACCACTTTCGATAAAGAGCCATTCAAAACGAACAGAGCTTATGAACATTAAGACCCCATATCGTGAATATTATTAAATTTAAGGACCAGCCCTATGTACATACATATTATCGCAAAAGTTGAATATATAACAACAAAGTATATGTAAATATTATTTAATCTTTAGTGGCAGCATTCCGCTGGACATCAAATTATTGCCAAGTCAACGCACCTCGCGTACTCATGGCCATTAGCTAGCTGTGGGTCCATTGGCTATTCAATGTTTCCCAGTTTATGACTGCTTGCATTGACAAGGCAACAATTCAAATACTTCACAGACCAGTAGGTAGTTACAATGTTTGTGTGCGAACGTTCTTCCCAACGTGCATGTTGTGGCACCCCCATTCGCTGGTGTTTAATCTGCGGTAATGTAGTAAAATCGCTTAATTTGTTGGATTAACTAAATTTGCCACAATCATTTAGAAGTGTACTGTGTGCGAAAGTGCAAACACACACACATACATGTGCATTCATGTGAATATGTAGTAAAACGCGAATTAACGCTATTGCTCCGAGACCAGAAGGGAATTTCTCTAGTTTTAAACCACTCGGGAAATCACTTAGCCTATTTCAAGCGAAGTTTGACTGAGTTTTGAAGTTTAAAGTCTAAAATATAGTCAAATAGTAACAGATCGATGTCATGAAAATCAACACCAGGTCCATTATTAAGCCAATAGAACCCAAATAAATAGTTTTTAAAATTTATGTCTGTCTGTCTGCATGTTTGTTCGCGCATCACTCAAAACCTGTTAAATACAATTGAATGAAACTTTTACTGTTGTATTACTAGGCCTTTACCTGAAAATCTACGATATAACTTGTTCCGATATCTCTACCAGTTGTGGAGATTTCGCCCAATATATGGACCAAGGCGTCCAAAATGTGTGAGTACAATATGGATATCAAACAAAAGGTTCTAATCAGTGCTTCAAGAGGCGATGCTTACAACAACAACAACAAAATAAACTCCGTGTCTCAGCGGGTTCCAGAGATACGATGATTAAGATCGGACTCAGTCTATTGTAAGCACTGTGCTACAGCGAAGCATGGAAGGACTGCCAGTATATAATAAATTCCCTAAATCCCGCATTTTTCGCTTTTCATCTATTTATCTTTTACCCATGATAAATACCATCTGTATGCTTGTGCTTGTGTGTACGCCTACATACCGTTATGCTAATCAAATTTCCGTATACAAAAGAGAAATCGAAAACCCGCAATCATTAAATCACAACCGATAATCCTCTACTAAACCAACCAGTCAATCGACCGACTCACCAAGTAGCTAAAAAAAAAAGGTATCAACCAGCAACGGGGGTTGCACCGCAGGGCAGTTGACGGCTACCAAACAAATGTGACAGCTCTACCCAAAAGGGATGCTTATCATGCGAGTGTGTACTGTTGGGTAAAGGGTGTGTGCGTGTGTGTGTGTTTAGCAGCATTCTTGCACGTGCAGTACTCAACTCGACATTGCGGTGTGAAAAAAAGAACAGACCTACAAATGCCATGGGCGATCTTCTGGCCGGTTAGTCAACCAACAGTTTATGCTAAGAAGGCATGCATTGTTGCAACAAAAGCCCTTGGGGAGAATTAGAAACTGACACTTTATTTCGCATTTACCGCATCAACGGCATAATAATTCGTTTATGTGCGCTTGGTTATTTGTGTTCCTTGAGATTTTCGAAAAATAAGGGATTATTTCAGTGTTTATTTGTTTTTTTTTTTTTTTTTTTGCAACATTTATCATCGTCCAAAATTTTGCGGAAATTGAGTGATCGGGAGAAAGTCTCAAAGGAAATGAAATAAAATATATTAAAAAAGGCATGACAGATTTGATTATATTAGAGTAATAAATTGTACATGCAGGTACATTAGCGTGTGTTTGTAATGTTGGGTAAGCAATTTCATTTGTACATATGTATAACCATGCGCAAGTCATCGTCCCACTGTGTATATGGTCTAACGATTAGAAATTGCTTCGTTCTCAGCTGATGTTCGTTATAAAGTAAATGTTCAAAAACTAAATTTTTTTTCATCAAAATACGAGTGGCTTTCATTGCCCGATCTTCTCTATACTACCAACATTTATTTTTAAAACTCATAGTATTGTTTTTGTAAAGATTTTAGTTATACCTTTTATAAAAGTGGTATATCATCATTGTCATTGTCACCAAATAACTCCTCTTCCTCTGCCGAATTTCGTTTCTCCTGTTTGGCTCGCTTTAAACTGGGTAGCGTAAGTTTAAGACGATTTCCGCCAGTGCTTCCACTCGGTGTGCTGCAGTCATTTCGTGTTGAATCTTCCTGACGAAAGTTTGCAATTATAGAATTACTGTCTACAGTACCATCATCATTTTGACCCTTTTTCAATATTTTAGTCGACCAAATTTGTTTCAAGGCAGTTCTCTGGCGATAAACAGCTCCCACAATGATGATCGTAAGCAGCAGACCAAAAACAAAGGCAAGAGCTAAAGATTCGCGTGGATTGCTTTCGGGTTTTGGTTGCCATTCCCATGTGGTTTTTGTGATATTCCTTTCTGACTGATTTTCTGTGGAAATAAAAATTATTATTTTATTTAATTTTTTTTCTTTGTTTTTTTTTTTTTCTTTTTTAACTTAAAAATTGTTACACACTTACTCGCTTTATGTGGCAACACCTTGATTTCTGTTGAAGCGGTGGTTTTACGTTCAACTGCCGAAGCCGTTGTTCGATCAAACATTGGTTGAGTGTTGATTGGCATTTTCGTAGGGGTCATAGTTGTAGTTGAAGTAGGAGTTGACCGTTTTGTGGTAGTTGTTGTTTTCATAGTTGTGGTGGCTCTTGTAGATTTTGTAGTTGGTAGCGCACGTTGCGTAGTCGTAGTAACTGTGGTTGTTGGTGTTGTACGTCGTGTTGTGGTTGTCGTCGGTTTGCGTGTTGTTGTTGTTGTCGCATTTGCTAATGTTACCGTTGTTGGTATGCGTGTACTCGTTGTGGTTGCTGTGGTAGATGTGTTTTGTGGAACTGTAGGTTTAACAGTTTTTATTGTTGTACTTTTTGTAGTTGTAGGTTTAAGTGTTGTTGTTGTTGAATTTCGAGCACTTGGTATTGAAGATTGTCTTGTGGTAGTTGTTGTTGTGGTAGTTGTTGTTGTATTAGTCGATAAAGTTGTCGTTGTAGCTGGTATGTTTGTTGTGGAAAACGCTTCATCATTGGGTGCATCTAAAAGTAATTCAAAATTTAAAGCTCTCTCCCAACTTGATGACAATCCATGAACTTACCTAGACACACTTTGACATAATCTGGACAGCACTCATCCAATTCCATGCATTTCTCATCACAGCCGCATAGTTCCAACAAAGTGTTATCGGATTCGCGCATAATGCCAGTGCTTGACTCCTTCATGCAACGGTTCACACACGATCGAGTATCATAGATGAGCGAGTTATCTGAGAATTAAATGAAGTGGGTAATTAGCTCGAGAGGTTATTATTAACAGAAGGATTAACGAACAAATCAAAAAGAAGGAATTTATTTTTAAAAGAGGAATTGATAAATAAATTCTCACCTGCTGTTGTCGTCTCATACTCGGCAGAATCATCTGCTTCTTCGTTATGTCCCTCTAAGGACTTGCATTCTGTGCCGCTTAAAATTTTCACATCATCTATGGCTATATCGCTCAAGTGATTCTTGGCGCCATCTGCAACAAAAACAATTTGAAAATCATCTTCCATTTCTTCGATGCTAAAATGCGCTTCGTTCCAAATGCTATTTTGATTGCCCGATTTGGTAAACTTCAAATAGCTAAAAGAGCGAAATAAGAGAAACTTTAGAAAAGCGCTAGATAAATAAATACACAAAAGCTTACCTTTCGCTCTTTTCGGTGACATCGGTTAACATCTTCGATACCGGCTTCACATAAACATGCAGATTACCCACACCAGCTCCATACATAAAATAGTAAAATTGAAAACAACACGCTGTCTTTAAGCTTATTTCGCGTTTATAAATGGGTGACGAAAGAGTGGTTGGTGTTGTTGTGAGTCCAAAGCTTTCCATTAACATGTAGTGACCACCACTCTCCCTCATTGTTGTGTGATCATGACGTGGACCGGTACGAAATGAGGATAGCAGATTTGCCGCCATAACACGTCGCCATTTAAAACCTTCGGACACATCCACCACCCAACCACAAATGTCAGCTGTTTCAAAATCGCATTCATGGCTCACTTTGCCAGAATGTACTGTAAAAATAGATTGAAGTTCAAAAGAAAATTTGAGCTAGAAATAGGTCTACACTTGGAAGATTTGTACAAACAACAAAACGAAATGACTCATACAAAAATGTATAAAATAAGATATCGACTATCTCATATAAAAAGCACATTTTTGAAGTATATGGGGAGTAACACTCCACGTTCGTGTGTTCGCAATATCGTAAGGAATAGCTCCATTTGAGACACAATTTAAATTCAATTTACCTCGACAACTGCCCAATGAACGATCCCAATCCGTGCCATTACAATATGCGTAACGATTACCAGCCAAATCATAGCCCTCGGAGCAATACAGTCCAGTACTTAACGAAGTTATTGGTTGTATTCTCCCATGTTCAGGATTGACCGTTGGAAGAGTGCAACCCGGTTCTGCAAAAAAACAAAAAAATGTTCTTCAGTAGAATGCCACAAAATAAATATCACTATCTTTAACTCACTTGCACACACCGGTCGATCGCCATTCCATTTACCGCGTATACACTGTGCACGTCTCTGACCGATCAACGAAAAGCCCATATTACAATTATGTTCTAGAATTAGATTGCGTCGTTTTGATATCGAGTAACCATTTTGTAATGGTTCAGGATCATCACATTGGGAACGTGCACGAGATGTAGATCTGCCACTCACACAGTTTATATATTGGATTAGAAGTATGCAAAATAGGACGAGTTGTTGGTAAGATTTAAGATGATGGTTGCTTTTAATTTGTGCCATTTTTAAAAAAATTTAATTTTATTTTCTGTTTTCTTTTTAGTTAGTTAATTTTTGTATGTATCTTGAATGATTTCAGAAAATTATTATATCTAAATTTAGTAGTTAACTTGCAGCATTCGAAACTTGTACTGATAGGCAATCGTGTTGGTGTACTGAAACTGGCGTCTACGCGGGGTATTGATATACATAAGTACAATACTTATTTGTATTATGCATTAGGTTGGTCCATTTCAGCCATTTCGTTCCTTTCGAGCCAAGCGGAGTGTCTCCTGATACTACAGTTCATCCAAGGCACGATTCAAACTTAAATTCTAATTTTAAATCTTTTAAGATCTATTTTCAAAATGTATCCGGTCTTCGGACTAAATGTTCAGTTGTGTATATGAATAGCAGTTCGTTGGATTATGATATTTTCGTTTTTGTTGCATCTTGGCTGAATGATTTGTTGATTTAGCTCAAATTAATGGTCTTTATAACAGGTTAAACAGAATTTTGGATCTAGTATTCATCTCAAACAATGTCAATTACATTTTGTCGGAATGTTATGCACCAATCTCTGTGGCTGATAAACATCACGTTCCTATCTCGCTTGAGTTGGAGTTTTATGAATTTTCAAAACTGTCTGAGAATCCGGAAATTAAATTTCACTGTAACGCTTGCGACTGTTGATGTATTGATGAGTATTGACTGGTGCGATGCCTTCCGAGACAATGGTGTAACATCATATTTTCGTATTTTTAAAACTAAGGTTTATGATTTGTGCTTGAAGCATATTTTTATTATTAATAAAACAGCGTATAAGACGCCCTGGCATACTAGGAGGTTAAAACGTCTAAGGAATTTGAAAAACAAATTTCAGAAAAAGTATAAGAAGACTGATGATCCTGAGCACTTTTCAAAATTTCAATACCATTTAAAGGAATTCAACTGTCTGAATAAGTTCCTATATGTTATAGGCTTTGAAAACAACATAATCCTGAATTCAAAGGCATCCAATCAAAAAAAGTCGTCCTCCTCTGTCCCAAACAATGCGTTCTATAATGATATATACGCAAATAGTGCTGTAGACTTTGCGAATTTATTTGCTAACTTTTTTTGCTCTAATATTGAATCAGACTCTACTCTATTTACAAGTGTTCCATCCATGAGTGACTCCTCGCTTAACTTCGGCTCTATGAGCGTATCCGCCATGGATGTACTGAATGGTATAGGGAAGCCTAAGCCTTCGACTAAAATGGACTCGGATAGACTTTCAGTAATATTGCTGAAAAACTGTGCGTGCCTGTCTAAACCACTCTCAGTTATCTTCAACAATTCACTGGCTGCTGGTAGTCTTCTAAGTTCTTTTTTTCCTAATATTAACTTAGTCTGTAAGAATTTGAATTCGAAGACTTAATTATTAAATTAAAATATATTTAGTGGTTGTTTGAAATTTTCTGTTCGAATAAATCATCTTTGAAGTTAAATAACCAGCCATATTCAAGAGAGAAAGTAACTATGAGACTTGATCACACCACAACCGTTGGCATCATTTTATCGGGAAAGCCGGACTCTCATGGCCGCGCATGGAAAGTAGAAATTCTAAAAACGAAACAACACCCTAATGTACACAATTATGGACATACTCGTACTTAAAGGCACAGCACACTAACACATTTGAATTTGCGGCGCATTGTGCAATTCCGGTGATAAGCGGTGCAGTGAAATAAAACCCAAGGAAATAACGCCCATAATAGCCCCGAATTGGGGATCTGACCTGGGTCAATTTTCGGTTTTTCACTAATAACTTTTTCCTAATCAACAGTTGGTGTTGCTCGCGTAAAATTCTATAGGCGTTATTTCTCTTTTAAAAAGGAAATAAGAGCCATGGGCTTTATTTTTTTTCGCAGATGGGTGATATTTCCGTTTCAAAAGGAAATAAGGCCCATGGACGTAATTTCCTTTTTGAATGGGAAATAACGCCCATGGACTTTATTTCCTTGGGCGTTATTTCAGTGCATCGTGATAAGCAATAAAACGGCTTGCTCCGAAGAATCAGCTAAATATTAAATTTTTTACTACATTCAAGAAACATTAAAGAAACGATTTATGAGAAAATCCGCCAAGTATCGTTGCTTATCGTTCGCTTATACATACATATGTTTATATGTACATGTGTGCCACACCAGCGCCGGTTAGTGGTCCATTGACGCACGCAAGGCAATGATCAAGAAGAGTTCTCTATTTCAAGTTAACTCCGTGGCGCTTTGATGCAAAAAATTTTCTCTTTAAAAAGTATTGTTGGCCCCTTACACCACAACAAATCTAGCGAAATTTATATTTGTGCTCGAAGCTCTATTCATGATAACTAGTGAATTACTCTCCAAAACTTGTGGCCCTTAAATGCCCAAAAATGAAATCAGTTCCAAAGCACTCCCACATTCCAAAAAATAACTCCCACTTTATTAAACTCCCTTACTTGCTTTTCAGTTGAATTTTTTTTGGTATTGTCCAAGTCAAATAATCGAATTGTTCTGCAAAGTTGTATAGCTTTTAAATTTAAAAATTACGCATCACGGTTTCCTTCAAATTTTACACGAAATTTCTTTTTTTATCTTCGCAAACATATTTTACGCTAGATCCCTTTGCGTACGACTCGCCTCGTGTTTAATGCGCTCCCCTGGGTGCAATCACAATTTTTGGAACATTATAAAAATTCGCTTTATTGGCATTTCAGCACTTTCACTAATCACTCAGCAAATATTTACACAGTAAGGCTTAGCGACAGAAAAAAAAAATTTGTATGGCCATACACAGAAGCATAGCGTCGTCCGAGAATACGCGATAACTTAGCTAATACGAGGGTCAATTGATTTTTAACAGCATTAGAAAACTAAGTGGCCAGCTGGGCCGTTTTAATCTTGTCCAAAAAATCGAATCACTTTGAAGTCGTATCCACCAAAATAAACACATCTTCAAAGTAATTCATACTTGTTTCGGTTACTTAAAATATTTAATTTTATAGGTCTATATACTAGAGGACAAAATGGTCACATGGCCTCACTTTAAGGTCGTCTCAAAGTAAAAGCTAACTTAAATTTCTTGTTAACGTACCCGCAACTTCAAAGTTCCAATTAAGTAACATGACGGCAGCTAAGGCCGCTGTCGTCGTTTCTTACCTTGAAAACTTTTTGGTTCGCTTACTAGCTAATTGTATTGAGTTATACTCCTCCTTTCTCTGCTTGAAGAACGTAAATCGTTTGTGTTGTTGTATTTCATATATTTTGGTTTTCGTCTTTCTCGCTCCAACTACGACATTTATTGATCGTCCCTTGTTTGTTTCAATACATTTAAAATTTTCTATGCCACCAAATCAAAATACAAATATTTTCAAAAATCTACGCAATCACCCCTCAAAAACCCACAAAATTGTTGAAGCAGCGGCACATCGCTAAATTAAGGAAAGCAGCATCACGCTGTGCGCCGATATCCGGCTATGATTAGAAATTCTGAATGCATAAATTTGACACACGCGTTTGAAACAGTAGCAGTGTCAGACTTTTGGGCGAAACGCCAAAGCCCGCCCTCAACGAGAATGAAATTAACAAACAAATAAAAATCATAAGTTGAAATCAAACAAAAAATTGTGAAATAATAAATGTGAAATGAAATGGAAATTATGTTGGTTGGTGCAGCTGTGACCTGCAAAAATTGTGATTAGTCTCGGATGCATTCGGGATGAGTCGTAAAAGACGATGCGACTAATGGCAGTTCTGATGACTTTCTATGGGTTGAACTGTTCACTATTGTTTGAGCATGTACTATTTAGAACCAATTTGTTCGCTTTTATAGGAATCCACTTTCAGCCCAAACGGGTACTTTTAACTCCTATAAGTATGCTACAAAAACTGAAATTGACTTACACCCCTATAAATATGCTACACAAATAAAAATTTGCGTATCTCATTTGAATTGCGACCACTGTAAGCAAAAGGGAATAAATAGGAGAGCACTCTCTTTAGGGATCAGTGTTACGATTTTTTTGCAGGGCTATAGGCTTAAGTTTCCTTGCAGTTGGCTTGCTCCCTGTCAATTAAATTGCAAACATCAAATTACGAATTCGAAGTTAGCTCAACTGTGCTCGCGCCATTGAATTCAGTCAAGGTAGAGCGCCTGAAATCTCCAAGTGTCTAGGCATGGAGTCCAGCCTACAAAGCTAAAAAACGTTGAAAGTAATTGCCGTGCAGGCTTTCACTCTCAGTGTGAACCCTCATCGGCACACACACACGCACACGGACGGGGAGACTGTGCATCCTTCACTCATTCATTGATGGATGGATGAGTGTTGCAGTGCGCGTTCTTACGGTCACGTGCCGCCATTAGCATCAACGGTGATGATGGAGAATTATAGATGGCGCGTGGCAAGGCAACCGACAGTTTGGTTACCACAGCTACCAGTCGATAGATTTACCCCAAGCTGCACCACTCGACTCGATGTATAATATTGATAATATTTTTGATACCCAGCAGTGCTAGAGTACTTCACACATCAAAAGGTATGATGGTAGTTATTCAAGTAGGTATTCAAGTTCAGTCCGTAGCTACTAGAACCCGACGCACCCCTATCCAGTTCTGCTACATTCTTGTACCACAGGTCTGCATTGCGGTCAGTATATCGGCATATATCATCCACAAGAAGTAGCTCACTTATCTCTATCAAACTTCCGTCGCACTACAGCTTGCTATTGGGTATATAATTTGTTTCTTTCCTCCCTGCTTTAGTCCGACTTTTATTCGCTTACAACTTACACTTACCATCCAGCATCTCCAGCTACATCACCATCAGTGCAACCCTCGCTACGGCCGACACCACCGCCACCGCCACGCCATCGTTTCGCAACGGAAGTGGCAATAAGAAGTTGTCAACATTGAGTGATTATCTCTGCGATTGCAAAAGTCGTCGTCGTCGTTGCCGCAGTGATTCACTATTAACAACTTCGGCTGAATGCACGTAGCTTAAGCTAAATGCCTGAACTGCTGCACGATGGCTTGCCGTCCCTTCCTGAGTTGCTTGCCATTTCATGGAAAAATCAATGGGAAAACGCCAAACGACATCGGCCCGATTCCCTTTGGTGAAAAGTCGGTAGCGTCTCTTTCCCATTGCTATAACAGTTTAAGTGTTGTTTTTGTTTTGTTTGTGAGGGGGTGTACGAAATGTGGAAATCATTTAGTTATCATCACTCTATGTTAAGTGTGTTAGTATTAATATTGTTTTTGTTGTACTTTGCTACTTGTTTTTCATAGCCATCAAGTTTTATAAGTGTTGTTGTTTTCGTAGCTGTGCTTTGTATTCGCACTTGATTGAGTTTCTAATGAAAAGCTCTCAAAAAGAAAGCCATTTCATACTGCAAAGCTGCTGCGGAAGTATTCAAAAGCTCTGTAATTTCCTAAGTTATTGAGGTATTATTACCAATTTGCGTAGCAACGCTGCGAACTAGTTGGAAATCAATGCTAAGTTTGTGGTGATAAATGTTGTCTAATTTCCTAGAAGATAAGATTATTATTTTATTTTGAAGTAGGCATTTAACACTAATCATACCAGCACTTTCTAAGTACCTATTTGTACCATAGCGGGTCAAATGACCCGAATTTATGTTCCCCGTTTAAATGTAAGATTAACTCCCTTTGACTAATTTAATTATTTTTGTATGAAAGTATGTGTAAAAACACAATGAAAATTCTGCAAATCAAAGTTTATGAATTTGTGGAAAGTTCAAGAAAACTCGAAAAATTTACATCAAAATTTCTCACTTTTTAGTAAAATTTTTTAGATTTTTTTCGAGTATGCAGTTTTGTAGCTCGTCCAATTGTAGTGAGCAAAGATACCAATATTAAGCCGCTAGAAGAACTACCAGATTTTTGGCAACTTTTTTTCTAGCCGACCAAGTGCATTTACTTCCATATAAAAATATTACGCTTATAAATTTGTATGGAAGAAAATGCACTTGGCCGGCTAGAAAAAAAATTGCCAAAAATCTAGTATTCGAGGAGTTGTACGGATGATGGCCTATTTTCATCTTTTCCTAGATATGGAAGTGTATTTATGACGTATTTGCTATCGACGTTCGGTGCCAACCAAAATTTGATTCCAAATTTATCTGGTTTGTTAGGCATGTATTGCGAAAATCTGCATCTTACTTTAGTCTGAAATAGCTGTTCGTCTATAGTTATATTACCACCCGGCTTATAACATTTTTGGATGTTCTCAGTGAAAATATTCCAAATCGTAGATACAAAAGCGAATTGGAATGTTTTCAAACGCTGGCTCCGTTTACTTTTTTTATAGAAACGAATAATTCTAAGAATTTCATACAACTACTTTTCGCAACTGCCTATGCAAAAATGTGCAACTAAATATGACTCCATAAGCTTATAACACAAAAGAGTTCTCTCAGGGTCAAATGACCCGTTATGGTAGATAACAGTATACGACAAGTATTACTCAAAATAAACAAAACAAATAATAAAAAAACATGATATAATAACTGTAGATTAATGAGTTAGAAAAAGTCATAAAGTCAAATTTGCAAAAACAATAATATGGTTTGTGCATTTTCAATGCAAATGTTCAAAATGGGTCATTTGACCCGTTATGGTATGTTTAGTGTTAAAGAAAGTTTTTGGCCTTGAATAAGTTCTTTTTCGTAATTATAAGCTTTTCTTCTACGCTGTTGCCTTCTGATGGGTCGTGGTTTTGTTTTGTGCGTAGGTTGGTGACCTCTTTGACATTCTTATCGTATCAAAGAAAAGGTTTTTTCTTTCGTTTTTTGCTCTTATGCTAGTCTTAGTGGAATACAAGGAGAGGCATCCCGAAGCGATGAATAAGAGAGTACTTTCCTTAACACCCTTTTGGATTAAACACTGGAATTTCTACACTCTT
This sequence comes from Sphenella marginata, assembly GCA_951509765.1. Classification (NCBI taxonomy): domain Eukaryota; kingdom Metazoa; phylum Arthropoda; class Insecta; order Diptera; family Tephritidae; genus Sphenella; species Sphenella marginata. The sequence continues at coordinate 18,328,076 of OX608080.1, read as the reverse complement.
AGTTCGGATTTCAGTTATCTTGGAGCAATAGTGGAGACCTCTCCAATCCATTAATAAAAGATTGCTCCCTTTTATATATTTTTTTCAGTGAGAGTAGAAATTTTTCCAGGTTCTACTCCTAGCTAACAGCTTTTTGAGTAGGTCGAATTTCTCTGCTTTCAATTTCATTTGCTTCCTTTCCTTCATTTGCTCCCATAGAAGGTTTGATGCATGATTATCCAACGATCTTTTTTTTTATTGATCATTTAGGAGGAATATGAAATGTCCCTGACCCTCATTACTCTCCTAGGAGGATTACGAAAATTCTCCAAAACTCTCCCCATTATTCGAGTGCGATTCATAAAAGGGTATTACACATATACAGGGGCTATACAAAATCATGTGGTAACATACCGAAGTATAGGGAGTAATAGGAAGTAATAGGAAGTAGTTCTATGTTCACAAGAGAGTACTTCGGAATTAATAAAACGATAAACCCTGGTTCTGCTGGGTATTTTGGCTTCAAAGAAATCATTCAGAAGAATGGACGTAATTATTGACCGATTTTATTAATTTTTACCGAACGTATTTATCGTTGTCGTTAACAAATACATTTGCCTCTCTTCAAGTTGTGGTTATGGAAACGTTAAACGGAAAATTTACAAAGAAATTCGATTTTTATGAAGTCAAAATTCCACCCCCATGCTAAGCGAAATTTTTTTCTACCCCCCCTAGTCCTCCATAGAAGCCGATTCTCATTTCTTTCTTCAGCCACACATCCTGGCACTTGACGTTGTTTTGTCAATGCAACCGACACGTTATTCACTTGATTGTATGTTTGTTCGATAGCCGGCATGTCATGTTTTTGTCGCTATTATTTGTGCTTACTGCCTTTGATTGATCGACACAACAAAGTTAACTCTACAAAGGCTATTGGGTTGACAGAAAACAAAAACAGAAAAAAAACAACAACAAAAAAGACAAAAACATCATCATTGCCTTTAGCAGTATCAAGGACATCCAAGTTGTATCAAATGACATTAGCTATTGCTTGCATTGGCAATGAGATTCCACCCAAACATTTGAGTCATTAAAAGGCAACGACTTGCAACAACATACTAACTATTGAAGGTTGAAGTTGTGTTTTTGTAATTTAGCAGGGATGCGCCACAATTGTGCATCACTTTAGTAGAAATCGATAAAACCTAACCTAACATTTTCTTTGCATTACTCGAATTTCATTCATTGCGTCTTTCTTTCATCTTCGTCTCGGTCTTCTTCTTGCCCCTTGCAATTTGTGTAGATCTTTTTTTTTCTTTGAGCATTGAACTTGTTACTGTGGTTGCTTAGTTTTCATTTTGTATCGGTGGATGTAGGAAACTATGATGAAATGACAATCATTGTTTCATTGACATTGATTGATGCTTAAGGTAGAACTCGGTGGCTAACCTCGGGGGCGTTTCAAACTTCACCTTGTTTTGTAGCCATATTACTTACGCAGTTTAAAAACGAGGTGAAGTCTATAATGTCTGAAATATCTAAATCATCTAAGAAGACAATTATGTGGTTCAAGATATTACTTTTCTTCAGCACATGCGACTCTGACAATTTTTTTGTTTCTACTCCGACTTTTAGTATTGTATCCAATGTTTCCAAATCTATTACAACTTGACTAGCCACCGGGCACCCAAAAACAAGCTCTAATGAAAATGCCGGCCACAAAATCGTTATTTAATCACATTATCTAATCACATTATAAAATAAATAGAAAAATAAGAACGACCCAAAAAATTACTAATGACTACACACCTTCCCCTATCAAATGCTTTATTCCAACATTGGAATATTGAGAATGTGGTCTACTCAAGTTACCAAATAAATTCATAGAGATATTAGCATTCGAATAAAAAAAGTACGCTCCCATCCCCTTCTAATCCCATTAGCGCTTTTACATAAGTTTTATTCATCCCTTCATTGAATGTGAGTGCAATCGGATACTTTAGTTGGTTAACCGCACCTGATTCAGTTAAAAGATGAAACCTTTTATTTATGCACTTGCTCTAATAAAGCCACATACATACATACATACATACATTTGTATATACATATATCTATCAGAAGATGCACTCAACTGAAATAAATTGTGGTTCAACAGAGAGAATTAACCAGAAATAGGGAAACATGCAAAACCCCGAGATGTAACATTTATCAATCAACCAGAATCGCATAAATGGCTTAAGTGAATGAGGTAACCACCAAAACGAAAAAAAACCAAATGTAATATGAATAAATATCTATGTGCTAGTGTATGGAATTTAAGAAGAACAACAAATAATAACAACAACAACAATGCACACATTTGTAGCGCGAAATTCTAAAGATGAAACAAATTGAAATTATGTGCAAAAGGGGGTGTAGATTTTATGATAAATGTTGCCAACAAACCCACCCCCCCAGCATATACTCTATATCTACCCTTGGTGGCAGTGCAAAATTTTTTGGTTGTTTTTGAAAAAATCTCATTTACGAAATGCGCTGCAACTCAATTGAATTGATTTCATTTTGCGAATATTTCAATTTCTATATCCTTTAGAATTTGTTTTCTATTTTTTCGAACTGCGAAAATCATAATTTATTGTATTTCGATATTAATAACGAAGGTTGATGGTATTACAAACAGCAATCATTCAATTTCATTTTTTTTTTTTTTTTTTTTTAAGATAAATCGACGGAGGGAAGTGGAAGGCAAGCGAATGAAAGAAGCGCATTAAGAAAAAGTGTCTGAAAGGATTTACTAAGTAGGATATTATAGTGAGCTAAGTAAGCTATATAGTGTTAGTTGATTTACTGTTTTATGTTATAAATTTATGTATATTAGAGATGTTGCGGATATTCAAGTCGATTTTGTATAAATATTTACTGAGAAGACTGGAAATTGTTCTCTACGAATTGCTCTTATTTTCCATTGGTAATCAATACATTACTTATAATTCGAAAAGTATATATATATATGTGTAAGAACGAGAACGGCGACCTGGTGACTGATGTTCAGAGAATACTAGAGATATGGAGGGATCACTTCTCTGCCCTTTTAAATGGAGAAATTGAGCAAGAAACCAGAGAAGAGCTCGAACCCGAACCCACAATCGAAGACGACGAAATTGACGTCCCAGAACCCGACTATAATGAGGTGCGAATAGCAATATCCCGGTTAAAAAACAATAAAGCAGCTGGCGCTGATGGTTTGCCTGCTGAGCTATTCAAGCATGGCGGCGAGGAGCTGGTAAGGCGTATGCACCAGCTTCTGTGCAGAATATGGTCGGATGAATGCATGCCCGAAGATTGGAATCTAAGTGTTCTTTGCCCAATCCACAAAAAAGGTGATCCTGCAAACTGCACCAACTACCGCGGAATCAGCCTTTTGAATATCGCATATAAGGTCTTGTCAAGCGTATTGTGCGAACGATTGAAGCCTGACGTGAACAGACTGATTGGACCTTATCAGTGTGGCTTCAGACCTGGAAAATCTACCATCGACCAGATTTTTACAATACGTCAAATCCTGGAGAAAACCCGTGAGAAAAGAATCGACACACACCACCTCTTTGTTGATTTTAAAGCCGCTTTCGATAGCACGAAAAGGAGCTGCCTATATGCCGCTATGTCTGAATTTGGTTTCCCCGCAAAACTTATACGGCTTTGCAAAATGACATTGAGCAACACCACCAGCTCAGTCAGAATTGGGAAGGACCTCTCCGAGCCGTTTGAAACTAAACGAGGTTTCAGACAAGGTGACCCCCTATCGTGCGATTTCTTTAATTTGATGTTGGAGAAAATAATACAATCTGCAGAACTCAACCGCGCTGGAACAATATTCTATAAAAGCGTGCAACTGTTAGCATATGCTGACGACATTGACATTATCGGCCTTAACAACCGTGCCGTAACCTCTGCGTACTCCAAACTAGAAAAAGAAGCGGAAAAAATGGGTTTGGTGGTGAACGAAGGCAAAACGAAGTACATGCTGTCATCAAGCAAAGAGTCAGCGCATTCGCGCCTTGGCACCCACGCCACTGCTGGCACCAAAAAGTTCGAAATAGTGAAGGACTTCGTTTACCTTGGATCCAGCATAAACTCCAACAATAATGCCAGCCTAGAAATCCAACGAAGAATTGCTCTTGCAAATAAATGCTACTTTGGACTGAGTAGGCAATTGAAAAGTAAAGTCCTCTCTCGACGCACGAAAATCACACTCTACAAGTCACTCATCGCTCCCGTCCTGCTATATGGTGCAGAGGCGTGGACACTAACAACATCTGACGAGGCTGCATTGGGAGTATTCGAGAGAAAAGTTCTGCGAAAGATTTATGGGCCTTTACGCGTTGGCGACGGCGAGTACCGAAGAAGATTTAATGATGAGTTGTATGAGCTTTACGCAGACGTCGACATAGTACAGCGCATTAAAACACAGCGGCTTCGCTGGCTAGGCCACGTCGTGCGAATGAACGAAGACGCTCCAGCCCAGAAGGTATACTTATCGGCACCCGCCGGTGGAAGCAGAGGAAGAGGAAGACCACCACTCCGATGGAAGGACCAAGTGGAGACCGACCTGCGATCTCGTGGGGTCTCCAATTGGCGCCAGTTGGCGCAAAGAAGAAATGACTGGCGAGCTATGTTGGACGGTCAAAATCGCTCAGGCGGTTAGATGGCCATTTAAAGAAGAAGAAGATATATATATATGTGTATATATAGAGAGAAACCCTATGAATTAATTTTCTCAATTTTTGGCGAATTTCAAAAGAACTTTAGTTCATTCTGAATGTTTTTTTCAACTGTTCTTGTATTAACTTATATAAAAAAGGTTTATCAGGCAAGTTCAATCAAAATGCGACATTCGTAGTATAACTATTAAAAGCAGACATACATTAGCAATCATATGAAATGTTTCGAAATTCCTAAAATATTATATTCAAAAATAAGGTCCTATTCCACAAAACCCAATACCTTTAAAAAAGAGTGATTTTATTCTAAAATATTTAAAATTATGAATACAACTTAAACATGCAGTTTTCAAAGCTATGGATTTTATCTAATTATCTATTTATCTAAAATATCTAGAGTAGATACTTCTGATGGAGAACTTTTTGTAATTTTTATTTTTTGTTTTCATTTTTTTTTTGCAATTGTCTTTGTGCACTTTTCATTATTTTGCTTTTAAAATTTAATACAAATGCTTGTTTTATTATTGTTTGTCAGAGTACAGTGATCCTCAAAATGTTCGTTCCTATCACTTGCTTTCAAACTTTTAGGGTTGCTTTTTGCTTAAACTAGTTAAGTTAGTTAACCAAAGTATTTCTTCTTAAGTTCCGAATTCTATTTCTTTTACATTTATAATTAATACTATTATTTTAAGTGTGCCTTGCATTTATGAAAATTGCCAGATAAAAAACTAGTACGAACTTTGCATGACTTGCTGGCGCTATGATGGGTTCGGTCAGCTGGTGCTGTTGATTTTGGTTTTCTTCTTTGTAGCTATTCACTAATCAGTTTTACAACAAACCAAAGTAGCTCAAAACAACAATACACAAAAGCGTGGCAGTTGAAGTGAATAGAAATCAGAGAAGCTATGTCAGTCAGACGCAAGGACAATAACAACAGAAGCAGCTGTTCCAACAGCATTTGCGGCAACCAACAGCAATCCAATGCAATGACAGTTTAACAGTAGTGCAATTGTATATTTGCTTGGCATTGCAACTCAAAAACAAAAAAAAACAAAAACCACTACACAACAATAAAAGTGAAATGTGGCAATAATTTGCACTAGCAAATAGTATCATTGGATTATTTGCAAAAAATGCAAGGTGTTGCAAAAATATAACGGCAAATTTTGATGAAAACAGTTTTCAAAATGTAGAGATAACTACATAATACAACTTTAAAGTATTAGGTCCTTACTCTGTAGTTCTATTCGAAAGGAAATGTGCGAGCGTATCTACTCTGTAAGGAATTTTCGAGTAGAGCCCATTCGTTGTTCGAGTTCCATTCTGTTGCTCGGGATTTCATTTCCCTATTTCGAAAACATATATGTATACGTTTTTAAAATACTACTTGTTCGACCCATTTTGTGTAGTCCTTTTTAGCTTTTGCGTCACGTTGTCAATGAAACGTCATTAGTCAAGCACTGAGCGTACAGTGAGCACTGGTGAGCGATAAAACAAATATTGGCAAATGATCAGAATGGATGTAGTATTAGCGCCAAAGTAAATAATTTTGTTGTTATTTTGATTGGCACAAATGCGCTCTTAGTATAAAATATTTATAATAAAATGTTTTGTTTGCAGAGTTGTTGTTATGTGTCAATTGTTGTCTAAACAACTAAAGAAAAATAAAACAAATTGATATGAGCACCGATTACAGGACGGATTTCAATAATATACCATTGGTATATTGAATAGGAAACTAAATTTCAGAATTTGACAGGCATGCTCATCATGCGCTGACCTTCCAATGAGTGATGAATAATGGCTGTCAAGCTCTTCTCCATGCTCTTTGAACTGAGTATTTTTGTTGCTTTGAGAAATTTACTAAAAATTTGTTTACAAACATTCTTATGTCAGCTGTCATGTGAAATTATACGAAAACACCTAGCAAACTACCGTCCAAATATATACGAGCTCGACCAGCACTAATTTCCTAACATTCTTACATACATAAATAAGTAGTGCAGCTCATTCCCGCTTGAACTCTGCTCGCTACACTTGAATGCACTTTGAATAACAACAACTACTACAATTCGCAGTTTGAACGTTAAGCAAATAAATTACGCATAGCTTCACGTCACAATAACAATGAAGCCAGCCGACAGTCAGCTGACATAGACATACAATATTGTACCTGCAAAATACAAACTTTAGCCAATTCCCATGGGGTGGCTCAGCTCCACCACAACTCGACACATTGGAATTCGTTTATCTTAGCAATAAATCGACTTAATTTATTGTCAACGACAAATTTTTGGTTTTGAAACTCAAGGTGCAGTGTGTGTGCTGTGGGCGTAATGAACTAAGATTTGAACTTTGAACTCGTTAAAGTGCGGCTGAAGTTAGTTTTAGTTTGTTTGATACTAAGGCGTTTTAAATCATTACATCTGAAATCCTTTTGGCAAAGTTACAACTTGAATTTAATGTAATAATTGTGGAAATATTGGACAGGTTTTGGATTGGAAAAATTTGCCCCTTCCATGCATCTGCATAATTTCCCAATCAAGCTGTAACCTGGGAAATACTAGGCAGGCCTCTTTAAAAATACAGAAAACACATTTCCAAGTCAGAGCTCCGGATGGCCCTAGAAGAGTTTTCTATTGTAGGGAAAATATATCTAAGGTCTAGTTTAAGTATAGGTTTCCCTGGCTTATTTTCTACCCGAGATAATGCAGCGTTTTAGTCCACAAATACCATAACCGGAATGAAAAACATGACTTAGCCTTTAACCGCCAGTTAATCCATTAGCTATAGTTTCTGGCTACGTTTTCGAATTGAAATCTTAAGGGGGTTATCGAGACAATACTTAACTCAGTACTTAACGCCGAGTACCAATCGAGCGTCTCTAGACTATTGCCAAATTTATTTGACAGTCAAGCACTTCAGATTGCTCCAAAATAAAACAAATTGGATAGAAGAATACAGAAGGCGTGCCTTATTATTTGCCAGGAATATTTCTTGACTAAGTAAAAATTCTGAAAAACCTTTTTCATCTGTTCTTATCTTTTTGATGAAATTAAATACTCTTTCACTTTCGCTCAAACAAAAATATTTTGCCGAATGAAAAATAAAACTACAAATGGCCAAATGCTTAAGCATTAAAAATACCCAAAATCATTCCCATATGCACGACCTAAAATATTACTTTTCAGTAAGAAGTAAATCAGTATTTAAGTGGGCATACAGACGCCTATAAAATCTTTTATAAAAATAATTGGACACAAATGGTCTTTTAAAAGCATATCATTTAATTCTCGTGTTACCTCGCTTGTTTGGGCTTATTTTAAAATTTACCTCGCTTATCTTATTTTTTACTCGTACATATTTACATATATCGCAGAAGCGATTGTATCTGTTGTCCTATTTATGTGCCGTTATGCAGTTGACTATATGTCATCGTTTATTTTATACCGAGCTTTATAATCTAATACCTTGGTCATGTGCGAAATTGTTAAAGATTCTTATCAGCACAAAGGCAGTAAATGTAAAATGTCGTTTGTTGTATTCATTGGTGCACAGTGGTTGAAACAGACAAAAAATGCAACAAATTTGAAATTTAATACACAATAATAATAGGAAATAAGGCAGATGAATGTAGTATCCTTGCAATATAGTTCTATGAACCTGGTCGATATTCATCAGCAATGGCATGCTGATAGATTCATTTGATACCCATATTGGGATATTTAATTTAATTTTTGAATTTCAAATAGTTGGCAACCCCTTAAAAGGGCTACAGTGGCAATACCAATCAGAGTAGTGAAGCATGTTACCTATATTCAAACTTTTGACATTGAAGAAGTACAAAAAAAATTCCAAGAAAACAGTCCCAAAATGATTTCTGAAACGGTCCCGCAAACAACCCCGAAATAATTCGCAAATGGTAAAACCAATTAGGAATTGATCCCGAAAAAGTTAAAAAATGTTCCTGAAAAGTGTCGAAAACAGTCCCGAAACTGCTAATGATCCTGAAAAAGTCCCAAAATGTTCCTCGAAAAGATAGGAAACAATCCCGAAAAGTACCACCCGCTGCAAATACAAGTTTAAGGTATGTAAGTATGCATTAATATTTTTGCACCTCAATTGAACATTTCCAACCACCGTGCAGCATTGCCATCTTCAGCAGTGCTATCGTAGTCACACCTTGCCTGCTTTTCAATAATATCACAAGTATTGTTGGTGTTGTCCTTTCTTCGACCTAAGGTTTTGCATGGAATATTTATATCAGCACAATTGCAATTTATTATCCTGCAACTGTGAACATGCAGCAAAATGTACACACACACACACACAAATGCAAACACGTCTTTTTATGAATACATTTTATGTACATAGGTATGTATGTATGTGTGAATATTAACAAACAACGGTTCGTGTGTCCAACCAAGCAATGGATGTCACCTTAGGCGATATTTTATGCGATGCTGTTTTGCGTCCGGTGCCCGCCAGTCTAAGTACACACACGTACATACCTACGCACACCTTAAATAGCTGCCAGAAAGAGGCTCAAGGGGGAGACTAAAGTTTTTAAACTTTATATATATTTAATAGTTAAATATATAGATTTACATATATACCATCCAAAGCTACATAGAATTGATCATAACTAATCCATTGTGGGCCTACTTGTGCTATATCACTTTTAATTTTTTAAAGCATACTTTTAGGAGAAGAAAGTAAAGTTGTACCAAAGAGGCAGTAAAGGAACGTATTAGGTTTGTCCGACAGTACGCGGTTATATCAAAAAATCTTTTATTTGTTATAAAAGCTTGCAGATATTTAAGAAAAATCGATATCAGTGTTCATTGTTAAGGCAAAATAAGCCAAATCAACGGTTTTTAAAATTTAAGTCTATCTGTCTGTATGTTTGATCGCGCATCACTCAAAAAGTACTCGAGATAATTGAATGTAACTTTCATTGCTGCATTACTAAATATTTAACTTCCATTTTATATATCATTTCCACCGCTTTCAGAGATGTGGACCAAGGTGACTCAAAATGTATTTAGTTCAATATGGGTATGTATATTTAATTATATTAACTATTTTAAATTAAATACATAATAACCTTATTTTTTATATTCTGACTTTAAGTCAGACAATCATCATCATCATATATATTATTCCTGTAAGGTCTTTTTGTGTTTGCTCATAATTTTCTGCTCTCATTTCGAACCAATATTAATAAGTAAGGTATCGTTTTAAAGGTGTGGGTTACCTATACATGCGAAATCATTTATTAATTACAGCAGTGCTTTGTTTAAGCGTATTTAAAAAAAATGTTTACATAAGCCATTGTGAATGCACAAAATAATCAATTTGTACTGCAACGCCATTGTGAATAAGAGACTTTATCTACTGGGTTGTAGATGTCGCTGATGTAGTGGTGAAATTCTTTGCGCAAGGCTCGCAAGGGTCCATCTAGTTCATTGAATTTTGATTTGTTACTCATAAAAATATACAACAATAGAATAAACTTCAGAAAATAACCAAAAAAAAAAATAAACCCTACACATAATCCCACTCCAATAAAGAAAAAAAATCGGTGGGCTGTATTGTGAATATATTTTAAACGATTATAAAATTTTAAATTAAATAATTAATTATTTAAAAAGTTATTTTTTAAGATTATACAAAAGTTGATAATGAGCGCTGCAAAAAACTATTTAATTAAATTTCATATCTTATCTGGTAGGGGGTATAATATTTAAAATTAGTCTATTAGTAGCAGAGAAGCGGGTCGAGATTACTAGTTTGAAAAAAACAATTTGTTGTATAATACAGCTAAAATAACAAGCTCAAATATATAACCCATGCTTGACCTTACCTCCCAATATCGGTCTTTAGTTCTCGTAACGGCTTAGCTTTCTATTATCACTTAAGTGAGTCGTGACCTTGCTAGTTGCACTCGTGTGTTATCTTTTGTCATAAAGAAAATAATTGCAAATTACAAAGCAAGGAAATAACAAAAGTACGCATAATAGTAAATTAAGTATTTAACTTGCATAACTGAGGCACTAGGTTCGTTTATCGCGTCTGGTAAACGCAAATATCGTTGGTGTTATACGCAAACCAATCATACCATAAAAAGTAAGAAAAGAGCTGTCTTCAGCTGTGTCTAAAACTGTTTACCTTTCTTTATTTTTGCTCAGACAAGCCCAAGTTTGGTATTCGAAACATAAACTATATCTCTGAAATGTTAAATAAGTTGACTGAGAATTCTCATAGAAGGCAAGGCAAATGAAATAAACGAAACGAACGAAATGTCGCTTAAACAGCGGTTATTGGATAGTAAAGCATCCTATGCTTTAATTTTGATTTGTATGGAAAATAAATAAAACATTCGTTGGAAATTCAATCTTTGTAATAATGTGCCTGCGGTAAGTAGTTGGCGCTTTCAATGTGTTCCACAGTTATTGTAATAGATTACTCACTCATGTGATTGTCAATGCAGAAGCTGTCGAAAGCGAAAGTTCGTCACATGCTTAGCTTGATAGTCGCTTATCGTGTTAGTGGGGATTTTTAATAATCGCTGTTTTTTTTTAAATGAATTACCTAGCAAGTTAGATTTAGCTGGAGAAATTTTTGCTATATAAACAATTCAGCCACGTATTTCAACTCAGTTCGCAACTTTCTTTCGGCGCGTACTTTGCTTAAAAAAAAAATTAAAAAATACCAAACAACTTTTCGGCGACAATGGCAGTCATTCAATATATTTGTATATTTTTGTGCTTTACGGTTGTACTTTCTGATAATCTGACGGATTTGATAGATCAATCGAGTGGAGGTAAGTCGCTTAAAGCTTCGAATAAGCAGTCGGCAGCAACCGGCAAAACTAATCGGTTAGGAAGAGGATACAAGTTATCGATTTCACTTCAATACAAATGTCAATAATCAAACGAGAACAGGGTTTCTGCGAAGTAAAGTGGAAACAGGGATGCTTTTCTTCTAGTTTTTTTTTTTTTTTCAAACGTATTTTGAGTGAAGATTTAGGTGACCTGAATTTTCATATAGGGATTAATGAGAATCTAATAAAGTTTCTAAACACATCAAAAAACAGCTCTCAGTTGGCCTTGATGTGGATCTGTTAAACAACGAGGAGGTTAGGTTAGGTTAGGTAAGGTGGCCGCTATTCCACTGTGGGAACAGCTCACTTAGACACTTAATGGTCCGTTGTGATGCCACTAAATTCACGGTGACATTAACCTAAGTTCGTTTGGAGAATCGCTGTGTAGCGACAACGAGGAGGTGAACGATCAGGTCTCTCATAATTTTGTAAGGACATGAAATAAGTAGAGGCTTCAGGATCCAAAAACAATCACCAAAATTAGTTTAAATTTGAAATAACGAATTTTTACTAAATATTTAAAATTTTGGACAGAAATGCTACGGGCTCAAACTAGTTCAAGATAGACCAAACAAATTATTGTTTAGTATTATTGCTGGTGTTGGGTTCACATGGGACTTCGCTCAGGATCGAGATCTGCTGCTAGAAATGTCAAGCCTCAAATATAAATTTTTTCAACTCTGCACCCTCCAGTATTATCCAAAAATTTTAAATTTTCTAAACACAGATTAGGTCTTCTTCGATGAGTTAAAACGAGTGAGGTTAAACAATGGGCAGAATGTCGTTGTTGTAGCGATGCCTCGTTCTGCCAAGCCGTCACTTTACTTTCCTAGAGGGTTAGTGTCTTGGGGAGACACATCGCATGTTAGGCAGACATTTCGCATTCATTTAATATAGCTGAGAGTCTATAAGATGACTCCTGTATCCCTAGGTGTTAGACTACGCAATGGCCTCCTGACCCCCTGTGGTGGTGATGGCACAATGTGTTCTAAGTGAGCTAACCAGTAACCAGCTGGAATTGAACAGTTATACCTTGTAAGGATTGCGTTTTGAAACGAGAAGTAATTATTTCGCTAACGACAATTGTATGCTCCCTGAATACTCCCTTGAAGACTTCCACAAGAGGAGCCGAAATAAGTAAAGCAAAATTTTTTGTGAATCCCCACACTGTGAAGTAAAGGACTGAGATACATGGGTTCCGACTACTACTATCACCTAGTATTATTTAGAATAAAGCCAGCGACTTCCTTACCTTTACTCAATTCAAAATTTGCGGTTGATGAAGATGGGGTTCGAACTCATTATATTTCCCTAGCGAATCCCAACAGGTCAACATTTTCATGTGCTCTTGAATATTGTGCATTTCCCACTATTGGTTGTTATCAGACTTTGGCGCCATAAAAGTAATTCGCATGAAGATTTTAATTGATGTCTTCTGGCAGACTAGTTCTTTTATCTAGATCGGTTTACTTAGATGCGACTACTTTCTTGGCGTCGCCTAATCAACAGTCGCCCCTAAGTGAGCTTGTACGGCGCAGGGGTTATCTTTAATCTTCTTTGCTGGCGACGTACAAAGCTATTAGCGGACCGGTTATTGATTACGCAGCGCCCACCTGATAACCGTCCTACTAAGGGACCGACTACACTAGCGTTCATTGCGTTGTTTCGCTTAAGATATTAGCATGCCTTATCTGGATAAACGACGTGAAACTAAAATTTGCAATTAAAAACTAACTGAAATTGTCACGCCTTGAAATAAATTTTCCATTTGCGATAAGAACCCAACACGACGCCACTTATTTTAAGTCATTGGGAAATTTGAGGAATACACATGGCTTATCTAGCAATAGACTTATAGTATTTTGCAATATATTTACTACACGACTTTCTTATAGTTAAACCATGAATTAATTTTCTTAATTAGTCTGGCAAAGCACGACAGTTATTCAGCCAATTCGAAGCAAAAACGAAGGAAAGGTCAGCCCTCTTCCAGCTAACTTTGCTTTAGGAAAATTCGATGGTTAACTCATGCTCTTTCATAAGAGTCCATGATTCGTGTGCACCCAAGTCTGCACTAGAGTCTGTCGAGCTCATAAGGTTGCTACTTAGTTAAATGGTGCTTAACCGTCTAAACGTCCAACATTGGTTGTCCAACACAGCACGTGAATTGTTTTTTTTTTTCTAGGGCTCTTGTTCCTGTTATTGTGCTAACAAGGTTTTGGAGAGTGTTGTCAATTTGACAGTCCTTGGCGAGATATAAATCCAGTACTCTCCAGTACTTTCTTTCGGTACTGTAACCTTCTAGTTCATCTCATCCCTCCTACAGAAAGGAAAGAGAAGATAAGTAATGAGAGGTGACAGGCATCATATCCGTAGCTCAACTATCGAGTTACACATCAGTGCCTTTGTGCATATTAGTCACCTCTTCCAACCGGTAGGAATACCGCCGGCTTATTCCAAACCCCTAACCCGCAGGGATAACTGACACCAATTTTAGCGCAAGTCGGGTTCCACTTGGTCATTCATTTCAGTTATGCATTCAACCCCGGATCATCTTTATACAATATCCAGCGAAGCCGCTGAGCTTTTATTAGTATGACTATGTTGACGTCTGCAGAAAGTTCAATAACCTCGTCATTATATCTTCTTCGAAAAGCGCCATCGCCAAAAAAATCTTTTCGCTCCCTATGATGAGAGTCCCATCTGCTAGCTAGGGTAGAGAAATTTGGGTATTGTTGAAATATTGGCATCTTGGCCATTAATGAAGTTGGGCGGGTTGCTTCTGGGAGTATTCGAAGAGACTAAGACCGAGCTTCTCTATCAATTTGTGATGTGCAAAACAAATACATTTTGGCTGAGATTTAAGTTATTTGTTGAATGGTTCAATGTTCTCCAAAGCGGAAGTTGGTGCCGTTTTACAGCCGTGCACACTCAATATTTACTACCTAAACAGTCCAAAAGCAAAAGCTCTTATCATACTTAAACTTTATTACAAAATTGTTTCATTTCAGACTGCAAAGCCGATAAATCACCTTTCATAAAGATTGGAGACAGTTATTATTTGCTCAGTTTGGGTGCACAGGTAAATATCGATTTCACAATGCTTCGCTACAAATTTTATTGAAACTTATTTGACTGTTGGACTAGAAAAGCTAGAGTTTTACTTGAAAGAACTAAATTAAAATTTCTCTCAAACTTAAATTTTGGAGGCATGAATTCAATTCCCCCATTAGAAGTTGGTCGAAGATACTGATATGTCTATCGTACATCCCACTTTCAGTGAAATAAGCTCCTGTAAAATTGTAGCTCTACATTGAGTAACCTATCCGTGATTAATGTTCCACTTTAACTAAATTATTTGATTTCAGGTGAACTGGTTTCAAGCCGTTCATATATGCCATAGCTACGATAGTGACTTGATCACAATTGAAACAGACGCCGAAATGGATGCGATATCGGATTATTTAGTTCAGTCTGGCCATGGAAAACATCCATTTTGGACAAGTGGCAACGATTTAGCGGAAGAGGGTAAATACATGGCGATCAGCAATGGTCGTCCATTGAGCTTTACAAGGTGGTGTGTTTTTCAACCAGATGATGGTGGCAGAAATGAGGATTGCATTAATATTTGGGTAGAGAAACAAAAATTCAGAATGAATGATTTTCCATGTAAATTTAAAAGTTATCCCTTATGTGAAATGAGGAAATCATCGAATTGTTGTAACCCATTGTCGTCCTGTGCATTGAAAGCACTCATGGACACATATGAGGGGGGTGACAATGGTAATAATTAGTAATTAAATAATGTTTAATACTGTTATTAATTATTAATACTCTAATTCAAATAAAACTTCGAAATAAATAAAGAAAAAGGTGAATTTGAGTTTGAAGAGCTAATTATGTACATAAATTGCAGCAATATTTTGGTTAGCGTTTTCTCTATTTTATAGTCACTTACTGATGTGGGTGAGCGCTCCTATTTCATTTGTTAGTATTGAGTTCTAAAATGGTATGCCTTGTAAATATCGCGTTAAAAAGCTTAAAACCTTGCTTGAATCATTGGGTAGGCGAAGTTGCTTCGGCCCAGACAATATTCTTATTGCTGCCCACCAGGTGGGGATTTAGTATTTAGTATGAGTAACTCTAACTGGTTGGTTGGAGAGGACGAGTTTTTAATACATTATCTTATGCTTTTGTTGAGTGTACTCGTATTAAGGAAAGGTAGTCGTATGGAAGATAAGGATTGGTGTCTAATTCATCCACTCATACAATAGATTTATTCATTCAACATATCTATCTTTAAATTAAGAAAAACGAATGAGATGTTTCAAAGTTTCATCTGCATGTGCTTGAGAAACTCATTTGGTAATGCCTTGATGTTCTAATAGCGAGTTTAAACACAATCACCCCAAAACAGGCATAGACCACTCACTATGTTATCCAAAAGTTTTAGTGTGAATAAAACAACAAGCATTACTCGGAGACTTCGAAATGTGCTCAGCTATAGCATTTGAGTAGCACTGGATTATCACTATTGATACAACAGTTATGAAGCCACTGGAGACTGCTGCTGACAGTTGGAACAGTTTTGTATTCAATGGACTGTGGCGCTTAAACAGCTGATCTAAAGTAGTTTACGGAGAAAAATTATAAAAAAAGTGTAAACAAAAAGCAATAACTGACAAGTAAATTAACAGAAACAAAAATAAAACAAGTAAGGAAGTCTAAGTTCGGGTGAACCGAACATTAAATACCCAGCGTTAGTTTTTAGAAAAAGGGGGCGTGGTTTTCATCCGATTTCGCCCATTTTAAAAACCAATCTATGCCGAGCCTAAACAATAGCGAATTTGGTGGGAGCGGCCACGCTCCTTGCTTATAAAGCTTTAACCGCTTACATGAGCCAAAAGTACTGAATCGATCTTTTCAAGGGTTATACCATGTCCTATATATAACTTTGGAAAAGAAGGCGTGCCATGCCCATAACTTTTAACGTATTTTGTGAAATTTTTCGATGTACGGATATATGTGTCCATTAATCAATATTTACATAATTTTAAAAAAGTGGGTGGTGGCACGCCCACGGATTTTATTATGTTGTTTGTCCCTATTGAAGATCAGTTTTCATTGCAGATCATTATGATACTTTCACAGTGGCTTGTTAATAGTGAAATGTTGATATTTTGTTTATTCACTTGTGGGCGGTGCCACGCCCATTTTCCAAAATATTACCAAAAAACCTTTAAACATCACAAATAACATCATCAGGTGAATGAGTGTACTAAATTTTAGCATTATATCTGTATCAGTTAAACAGATATTGCATATTCCGGTTTCCTAACTCTCGTTTAGAGAACTTTAGTCCAAAAAGGGGCGTGGTCGTTCACCGATTTTTCTTATTTTCTGTGGTAGTACTCTACATAAACATAACATACCTGGAACCTAGTTTCGTAAACCTATCTCACATCGTTCTGAAGTTATTAGCAGTCGAATTTGAAAATTGCTTGACTCATAAGTGGGCGGTGCCACGCCCACTTTCCAAAATTTTGCAAAAATAATGTAAAGAATATAAAAATTGATGTATGTACAAAATTATATTAATATAGCGGTATCAGTTAATTAGATATGGACTTTTCAATATTTCCACCTCCTTTCAATATAACTTTTATAAAAAAGTAGGCGTGGTCGCCATTTTCTATATCTGAATTTAACACAACAATAGTATGCCCTCTACAAAATTTCGTTATACTAGCATAAACTGTTCTCAAGTTATTAGGAGTCAAAATTTTAAAATTTCTTCAAATATATGGGGGCGGTGCCACGCCCTTTTTCAAAAAATTTGGTAAAATCCGCCTTAGAACATATAAATCAATACATATTGCAAATTTTATAATTGTAGCTGCTTCTGATATTGAATTAACCCGTTTTATACGTTTTTCGAAATTTTCGATATCGAAAAAGGGGGCGTGGTTATCATCCGATTTCGCCCATTTTCAATAGCAACCTACCTTGGCCAGAAAGTAAATATCTCAATTTTTACTCAAGTTATCGTGTGCACGGACGGACAGACGGACGGACATGCCTTAATCAATTCCTCTTTTCAACCTAAGAACTTTCATATATGGAACTCTATATCTAACTCGATTATTTTGTGCCGTTACATAGTACCGTTATGTGGACAAAATTAATATACCCTTGTACTAGTACTAGTACGCTGGGTATAAAAATGCACTACAACAACAATGTAATAAAGCGACTAGAGCTTATAAAAAATTTTTTATCGCGAACAATATGCAAAATCAATTGTTCAAATTTTTCACTTAATGCCTTCAGAACACACAGCAGATCCCTTCGACACCATTAAAATAATTAATGAAAATAATTAAAATTGTAAATTATTTGCAACACATCGCATAATATGCGAGTAAACAAGCCTAAATTTATTTATTTATAAATATTGATGGCTAAGTTTAAAAAACTATACCTAACTAAAACAAGGCTTTATATGTCAGTTGGCAAAAACAAGGAAAACTCCCAAGTATTTTTATTTTTTTTAATTTTTTAAACTTATATGACCGATTTCAATAAAGCAATCAGAGATCCAGTTGAACTTAAGATCTGTAAAAAATAAGAAATATATGTATGTATGTAAGAAACATTGTAAGGTAATGAAATAGAATAGCTATCTACTAACAGTTTTTAGAAGATTTAAATAAAAGGTCACCCAAAAAGTTGGAAGCATACCATAAACTTACCGAATTAAATACTGGCAAAGATGGCGCAAAAAATGGGACTTTTATGACAAGAATTCGCTGAGAACGTACAAGAATCATAAGAACCATTTTTTGAATACGCACATTATGAGTATACCAATTGCTACAGTAAACTGCAGTTGCAAGCTCAGCACTCTACAAGAGAGAGAGAGCAAGTCATACGAGATAATCAAATAATATCTCATTATACTTACGCCCCCAATAACCAAAGAACCTCCCAAGCAATACAGAAACAATTGAGTAACAACCGATATCGTATGAACCAAATAGACGAAAATTCCATAATTTGGGAACTACAATGAAAAATGATTAAATAGGATTAAGAAAGAACTTTTATTGTATGTTTGAATGTTTAGAGGCCTAGCTCCATTTGTACTCTTCAACTGCTATCGAATGTATTCAAACTAAAATCATCCAACTTACCAACATCATATCTATCACACAGGTACCAATTATAAAGGTCGATGTAACAAAATGCCCCAATATAATACCCGACATAGCTTGCGAAAATGTTTTTACTAAAGCAACAATTTCATTATGTCTTTCAATGATGTTGCGCAAGTTTATCTCAATCTCTAACTCTGAAGATCGATTTAACTCATCACGTTTCACTTCGCTAAGCAGCGTCGTTATATCCTTTCGTAGAGCTTTGAAGAGTGTTACAAAGTACATGCAGAAACATATAAAAAGTCCATCGACACCAGCGAAACCAGCAACCGTAATGTATCCATGCCAATGAGAAATCGTAAAGGCAAGCGGAAAGAGAGGCATCGTGAGTAGTGGTTTTGGAAAACTGCAGAAGAAAGTGAAATACAATTAGGATTGAAAAGATGGTGAAATGAGGAAAAAGGAAAAGAAAAGTACGCTGTATAATCGGCATCCAAGAGGGAAGTTAAGGAAGGAAGACTAAGTTTGGGATAGACGTTGCAAGCTCATTTTTCCAAGACTTGATTATGTTTCCATTTCATATCACATGCGTTTGATATTACTAACCAGATCATATTGTGTTTTTTTTTTTGAACTTGCTTAGTCTCGAGAATATCTTAGAATGACTAAATATTTATTTGACATTTCAGGATAATATAAATATTGTTTAGGAAAAAATCTGGATCAGTAAAAGTGCGAGTAGGAACAACAAGGAAAGGCAAATATAAAGTTAAATAAAAGAAGAAAGAGAGAAAAGATATGAATCCAACCAAATATAATAAGGAAAGGAACGGAAAGTAAAGGAGAACAGCGTCTGGTAAAAGAACGAAAATGAGGGGGCCGGTAAGGGAACAAAAAATTGAAATAAATTAAAGAAAGAGAAGGCTAGGAATACCAAAGGGATTAAGGGAAATAGTAAGTGGCAAAAGAAAGAAAGAGCAAAAAAAATAAAAAATGTTTTGTGTTTGAGTTTCAATGACTGGGCCATCTCAAGTTGTATAACCAATTTGTGCAAAATGCAAGGAAACTCAGCTCAGGACTACACCTTTTTCATTTAAAAAAACATTTTACAAACTCACCTCATTTTGAATGGCGTCTCATAGTGAACATCTTCATCATGCAACTGGTGCACATACGAGTAGTTCACGACTGCTGCCCGTATAGTGTAAGAAGTGGCCGTGGCGAACCCAAAGAATAAAGCGGCGAATGAAATGCGTGTTGCAAAAGCAAAATGGCTGCGCTTTTCCGTTATCATTTGAACGCTATTTTGCTCCGCTGTCAATACAGCAATGCGTTTAATCAAGCGTTCAATGGGCGCCCGATGCCACCAAACGAAACAAAGTTTTATGAAAGTCATAATGCTCGATGCTACCGGACAAAGTGCATCTAAAGCTTGTACGATATCGATCGTTAAAAAATGTATGCCATAAGTAAATTCAGCATATGAACCATAGCCAAGTATGGCCAAATTGAAAAAACCCCAAGCATGTATTAACATCGACTTGCCTGCCTCTGGATAAAGGCCAATCACGCGTAAAGCCGTTTTTGGTATTAAAAATAAATTCTTTTCCGTTGGATAATTTTGCTTTAAGAATTTTAGAAACATTTTGCACAATTTCTTTATTAACACTGCATAGATTTGGAGTTGAGTGAAAGCTCTTATAGGCTGATTAGGCATTGTGGGAAGACGTGACTTAAATCATTTAGTGTGATGTGTGAGGCGACATAAATGTGGTGTAGGCCTATTGGATGTCTTTAATATTGTTATTATAAATCGATTAGTGATTGGGCGTGAACATTTTACGGTTAATTGTTACACTGAAAAAATTCGATTTCGGGTTTTGGTTAAACTAAAAGATTTTCATCTTAAACCTTGAAACGACCTATTCGTAAATACCAAAATCGCCCGTTTATGTTAAACCCAACGTTTTTATATTGTTTTCTCTTCTTACGACAGTTCAAATCTTCAGTAAGGCAGCGCATCCAACAACTCACAACCACGCCTTTCTATCTCACTTTCCACTTCAACTCATGGCAGTGTTCTCGTTTTGCTTCCATAACGCTCGGCATTTTTTTTGTTTCAGTGTTTGTAGAGCTAGTGGTTGTCTAATGATTACTGTCCTAATTGACACAACTTTTTCCTCAATTATTTTTTTCAGTGTACAACAATACTATCTTAAAACTGAAAATTGTTCATCCAAATTATTTAACAAACGCACTAAAGTAATACCCTAATTTACTACACGTGCCAAATATGGGCGTATGACTGACAGAAGAAGAGTAGCTGTTAACGTGTTTTAAAATTATGTGCTTGAAGAGAGGAAGTGGGCAATTATGAAACGGAGGTGTTGTCCTTGACGCCTTGAAGAACGTTTTGAATCGAGCAAATGCTTCTTGTCTATGCAGGCGTAAATAGCCACCCGAGTAGAGTTGGTACAAAGTACCCATAGATGGAAGTGACTATCGTTCGTTGAAAATATAAGAGTTGGGGGACCATCTCGTTTGATCCTTCTTAAGGTTTTTTGATTGATTTTTAAGTTCTAATTTACGATTCAACTTTCTTGTCTCTGATTTCCTTAGAAGAGTGAAGAAGGTTGATTTTCTTGACTGTGAGGAAAGTCTGGACTTGAGCGTGGTTGGTCTCAGGTCTGCCATGCAATTTTTTTCGAATATATAGTTACTCTGCTCTATGTTTTCGGATCATCATAAAAATTAGACGGGAAGATGGAAAGATCATAATTGATGGATACATATGTTCCTTAGAAGAACTTTTGCGATGTAACATGTCAGGAAAGTTAAACGAGGAACTTTCGATATTTTGAGCAGGCCTTTCGAAGATTTTCTCAAAACCTTCCGATTCTTTGCTGTCAAAGTTGATATACATATGCCACCTTTTTGCGAATAAAGGTGAGAAAAATGTTGAACCTTCGGAGACTATAGACGTCAATATGTATGTTAGTCAAGTCTTCCACTTCCTAGCGGCCTGCACCGCTACCTCTAGCTGACTACGTAGATAATTTTGTAACTGCCCCTTAACAATTTAGAGCTCGTCTTTCATCTAATCTAAAGCCACTCCACCTAAATTACCACCCTTGTATGTATGTCAACACCCTCTCAGGGTGCCTAATTAAGACACAAAATTACCACTCAAAACCATTAATAAATATAATTTAACGTCGTTCAATTCACACCCGTCGCCATGTGACTAACACACACACGCCTGCTCAGATACTTTGAAGCAACACAAACCGTTTCCTAGCCTTAACAATGTCAAACTCATACCCTCGAGTTTCAGAGCAACAGTCAACCACTTGCTTTGAACTTGAAGTCCATTCACATTCCTCATCCTATTTGGTATACCAACTCGCATCGCTCAAGTCAAGTCAATGCAATTCAACTTTGGGTCAATTCAGGATTCGTGTTGCTGTTGTATTGTGTTTCTGTGTTCGAGTGTGTGTGTGTGTGTGTGTTCAACACGTGCGTGCTTCCGTTCTTCCGCATTCTGGTTCCTGTCGTCCTTCCTTTCAACTAAAACGTGCATTATAACGGAGTATTGAAAGTTGTATGACTGCTTTCGCTGGTCGTCTGTTGCATATCCGGTTCACGCACACTTGCAACAGTTTGAAGCTATAGTCTGTGGGTCGGCTGTCGGCTGTCGTTGCCACAGTCATATTGTTTGCTATTTGCTAAGTGAACTTCCGTCCGTCAGATTGAGTGCAAATTTATATTGAATTTATTGCAACACATTAATTACAATAAAAGACTTGTTGGGGGGAAACGAAGGGTGGTGTAAGTACTTGGGCGAGAAGTATTTAACTTTTAAATTTTTACTTAAAAAAATTTGTTGTTAGACTTTTATGTGTTTAAAGAGGAATTAGCCTCTGGAGAGTGCTGCTCAGCGTGGTCAAGTGGTCCATTTCAAGATAATAAAATATTCCCGATATAAGACCGCTCACGTGAGATAGATTGGACTGTAAGCGTGACAGTTAGAGGGCGAAATAAGTTCGTTGTTTTTGTTGTATGTAGCTTAAATATTTGTAATCTCTTCTCCAGCTATTATTAACACACAAAATAATCGCAAATCTAAACTTTCTAGCTGAGTGAGCCCAATAGATTGCTATCGACGCACAAGCTACCTATCTGCGCTTATGGATTTAAATTTAATTTAATTTTTCACTCAATTCATAACTGCATATACATATAAATACCTTAACTTAAGATTAATTATGTATATTTATAAGGCAGTCACTTTAATAAAACAATAAATAACATGGTTACCTCGATAAAACATTTAAAATGAAAATGAATGATTGCACCGATTTCAAGGAAATCTCTTAAAAATCTTACAAACAATGTGAATCAATAATTTATTTCGGTAAGTGCAGTTATTGAGTGTGGATTCGATTTTCCACGAATACGCAAGCCGCACACCAACAACAATGCATTCCCATTTGCAAGTGATATTCGGTTAAATGGATGGACATGAAAGTATCACAATCGAGCTGGCGGCTAGTATTTATCACATTGATCTGTGTAAATTTTTCATTAACTACTTTTCGGTTAACAGGCTCCGTATGTATGTGTGTATGTCTATATTAATGAATGTTCATTCATTAGGATGGCAATTTGCAATGAAATCAATTTTTATGAAAAACTAAAGAAAAATGATGAGTTTAGCATAGGTTAGACGACAAATGCAGCTAGAAACAAGTGGGCGCTAGATATGGGGTAAAATAAGCGATTTTTTTCCTTTAATTAGCGATTTTTTGGATCGATTTTGTCCATGGTAAACAGAGTTTCGTATAAATTTTTTCTAGTCAATCTTGATTTTAGACAAATTTTAGATAAAACTGAAAATTATTTTAATTTCTTACTTAAGTTCAAAGTTTATGCAAAATCTTATTGTAGTTTTTAGTTTAAAAATTAATCGATTTTATTTATATTAAAGTAATTCTTATTTAAGCCAGCATATCGACGGATCATCTGTTTTAATTTTTCATACCTATTGCTTGGTATTTTTTTTTTTTAGTAATAAAATGCTTCAGAATATTGAAAATCAGTGTCAATAATTCGTATCTGAAGTACTAAAATCTGTAATCTTCCACTCGAATATTTTTTTAAAGTTATTTCTAAATGGTTTTCAGCTCAGTTACTGTGCCAGAATATAGTTTAGGAATATATTGAATAGGCATTTTGGGTATAAACAATTGATTTATCTCGAAAAAAAAATCGATTGTTGAGTAATCGATTTTTTCGACTTGAGCTCACATCCCTATATTCAAATTTATTGCAATTGAGCTCGCTCTTAATACCATATATCTGTTTCCATTATTGCCATTACAGCGCCACCTATTTTTTTCATCAAAAAAATATCGTTTAGTTGAAACTGACTTTCACTTTGAAGCTTATGGTTTAGCCTTCTGAGCTATAGTCATCCCTCAAAGTCATGGAACGCGCCATACCTAATTCAAAGTGTTCCTCCCATAAAAACCTTCTCATATGAGTGGTTAATCTATTCTAATTTGAAATCAGAAGAGTAAGTTCCATCACGAACAACGACCTAACTTAATGGATGCCTACTTTCATATCTGTTTATCAAAAATCGCATTCGAATATATATTAAACGAAAGCTCTAAAGTGCCAACTGAATGGTTTTCTCCACTTTGTACGTAAATATGTATGTGCGATTTTCGGTTTATTTGTAAATTAATTAATTATTGTCTCTTTAGTTGGTTGCAATCAATTTTGCGTCATATGTATATTCCAAACGCTTAATATATGTATATCACAATGCATGTGTATGTACTTGTGTAAATAGCTAAGAGTATGTATGTATGTAAATATGTATATACAGTGTCGTCAAGGATGGGGTTTTTTGGGAGAGGCCCATGTTGAGCAGGAAGGACATGACGAAGGCCATGCCAATGAAATAACCTCTTTCAAAAAAACCCCTTCATTCATATTTGATTCATCGTCGATTTGCAATTGCATATAAGGAAATAGTGTCCATAGGCTTTAATTCCTAAGAGGGTAATAAAGCCAACTGGCGTTATTTCCTTATCGAAAAGGGAACTGACTTTTTCTTAAAAATAATCAAGGACTTTGAGCGGTATTTCCAAAAAAGGATGTAAAGACCATTGGCGTTATTTACTCGGGCGTTATAGCACTCCTCCGATTCGGAAAAAGTGGCTTCCACAATATGTTTTAAAACGCCCTTCTTCAGACCATTTTGTTCATCAAAAGCTCTCTACCTCAGTAGAATTTCAATTAAGTTTTCGTTGGGAAATCTATATAAAATTTAAAATTTGAATCTATACAAAATTTAAATGACAGAAAATGTTTTCTTTGATTCTGAATGTATTCACTGAAAAAAATAATAGAATAAAGGTGCCGCAAATTTTAAGCTCCCCCGTCAAATATTTTCTTTCTACGGCACTGTCCACATACAGAACAAAAATTATGTAATATTAACAAAAAATACCAATAAGAGCTTCTACAGCTTCTTTAACGAGGAAATGCGTATTAATTAAGCGATCAATTTCAATATACACACATACATACATCCATATGTACATACATATATGCCCACAAGGTTATGTGTCAGCTGAAGTGTGTATGTGTGCTCCTGGTACAGGTAGCTAGCCTTTGACCGCAAAAACAACGCAACACTACATAAGCAATAATCTGATTGAAAATAAAATCAGCGAAATCGTATTGTACGTAACTCTATACTTACACGTAATTCTTCTTCATTCAACAGAGGCTTAATTTATTGTGAAGTATTGGCATGCATATTTCAGCGTTTAAGAAAAAATTCAAAGGCTGTACAATACGTTGGAAAGAGCAAGAGAATTGGTGCTTGAGTGGTTGACGACAAATAAATAATATTTTAAAGGTATTCAGTCTGGTTTTAGTCAAAAGTATTTCTGTTGATTCCCAGACAATAACAGATAAAATAATTTCTGTTCAACTAAATTGAAAAAAAAACAACAAATAATTAAGACATCATAACAAACAATAATCCTAAACAATTTTGGTTCGCATTTATTTTTTAAGAAAATTTTAGTTTTTTAGGAAAGTTTTATGCTTCTCATCTAAAAAATCGACTAAAATAGGGAAGTAAAAATTACTCATACTCCGAGTATAACAATATGTTGATTTGAAATAAAGATCCGTATTAAGTCTGAGTTCTGGAACTCGTTTCGTTTTGGGGTTTAATTTCTGTCTTCGAATTTGTTTTATGCTTCATAGTTCGATACTATAGTTTCATGCTTTCGGGTGTATACCCAAATATTCATCTCTAAAGTAGTGTAATATTTGCGAGAGCAAGTAAAAAAATATTTCGTTACTTTTTCCCTGGTTTGCTTCGGGAGTTTAAAAAAAAAATGTAAAATATAAACGAAGGCAAGTAAACGCTTCATAATTACTATGGGTACTATCCTCTATTAGTTTAAATGGCTAAGTAGATCAATAAGTTCTGTTGTTGTATTAAGAGCAGAAGCGCTAACGAATTAGAAGAAAAATATGTTGAAGAGGAAAAGGTTTTTTTACAAAAATTTATTGTTACTCAAAAAGTCAATAATATTCAAACTGCCCCCTCACTTTGGTCGTTTTTAAGGCTTTGCTTTTCAGATTTCGCTGCGCGTTGCTTACAAAAAATATATTTTTTAAATTCGCCTTGCATTCGTTTTACTTGTTTGTGCAGCTGTCGTTATTATGTTTGCCTGATGAGAGAGCTTGTAATGCAAAACAGATTCATCAGACCATTTAAAGCTACTTACATATATGTTTTTCCATTCCCAAGCAAGTCTGTCAGTTCTACTTATTTGCTGTGCTTTATGTTGTTTGTAATAATAATAATGAATTTATATATAATTATGAATTTTCTCGCGAACACGTTGGACATAACTGTAAACTCACAAACTCGAGGACAACAAAAAAACTTCTAGAATTATAGGCAGCAGGGGCTCATAAGGGGTTAACAAGCCATTGACCTAAATATACAAAGCAATTTTTTCAAGTTCGAAGCTCATCGTAAACTCAGCGTCTTGCAAATCACACTTCCCGTAGTACTTTTTAAAGGAGTTTAATTATTATTAACTGGTCAAACTTACAAAATATGTAAAATGGACAGATCGTAAAACCAATAACAAAAATTATTCGTAAATTTTTTGGAAACTCAGTATACCGCGTTGATAAATTTTTCTTCCTTTCATATTTTTAGTAAACACTTGTTCGAAGATGGGCTACGCCTCTGGGCAACAGCTGCATATACATGTTTTGGCAAACTTTTCATGCTTTATAATAAAAGCTGCAAATATTTTCTCTCTGATTTTCACATTTCACTTTAATATCTCATGATTACCTCTGATTGTTAAAAGGCGCCAATAACATCCTGAATGACATGCAGGGCGACAGTAAAATTCATCGACAAAATCACAATGGAATGATATTCATAATTTACTATATGACGATGGCAATAACAAAAAATTGAGACAGCGACAACATTTGCAAACCTTATTACAATAGCTGATAAGATAGTTAATCTATATTTATGAAAAATTCTTAAATATGTACTTTTGATTACGTCACTGGTGGAAGAAACCCTTTAAACTATAAAATAAAATAAAATAAAATAAAATAAAATAAAATAAAATAAAATAAAATAAAATAAAATAAAATAAAATAAAATAAAATAAAATAAAATAAAATAAAATAAAATAAAATAAAATAAAATAAAATAAAATAAAATAAAATAAAATAAAATAAAATAAAATAAAATAAAACAAAAAAAAATAAAATAAAATAAAATAAAATAAAATAAAATAAAATAAAATAAAATAAAATAAAATAAAATAAAATAAAATAAAATAAAATAAAATAAAATAAAATAAAATAAAATAAAATAAAATAAAATAAAATAAAATAAAATAAAATAAAATAAAATATAATAAAATAAAATAAAATAAAATAAAATATAGTAAAATAAAATAAAATAAAATAAAATAAAATAAAATAAAATAAAATAAAATAAAATAAATAAAAAAAAATTAAAAAGTAAAATAAAATAAAATAAACTAAAATAAAATAAAA
Source organism: Sphenella marginata (assembly GCA_951509765.1). NCBI lineage: Eukaryota > Metazoa > Arthropoda > Insecta > Diptera > Tephritidae > Sphenella > Sphenella marginata. Next base: position 18,300,201 of record OX608080.1, on the reverse strand, counting down.
TAAAAATTTAATAAAATAGAATAAAATAAAATAAAATAAAATAAAATAAAATAAAATAAAATAAAATAAAATAAATAAAAAAAATAAAAAAAATAAAAAAATATTATAAAAAATATTATAAATGTAACGTCTACCGAATTCAAAAGCAAAGCAAGAAAGCAAAAAATGATATGCCGTTAAATATTGTTAAGTTCTGTTATGACACTAAGTAACGCCCTCCTTCTTCGGTTCTTTGTTATTTGTATTGTGATTCTTAGCATTCTTTCGTCCGCTTTTCCCCTTTCGGCAATTTTAATGCTTATGACAATGAACGTGATGACCGTGTGCCAGTTGCTAAAACTTCACTAACACATAGACATAAATATACAATGCAGTTGTTAAGTGCTCTGATTTAGCGTGTTATACGCCTGAAAACACACTACAAATTTTAACTTAAACAATTTAGAAGGTTAATGGGCTGAGTTCAATGTTCTTGGGGAAGCCCTTCACGAGCGTGCATTTGTTGGCATAGAGAATAAGAAGAATATGTCATTAGTTTTATACCAATAAGATTACATACTCATGTCGTCACAGCAACGCGCTTACAAAATGCATTGCACAGCATTAAAAAAAAAAATTGTATTTCAGTTTGATGCTTAGTGAAGGCATACATGGTAGATACTGATAAAAAAAATATCTGAAAAAAGCATTATAAATATAATTAAAATATTATGTTAGTGGGATGGTGTTTCAAATGGATTCGAACCCATCAAGGCGGTTGAACTTCCAACACATGACTCCAAGAATTTTAATAACTGCTTGAATGTTCAGAAATCAAATAAATGTAACATGTTTTATCTTTCATAGTGCTGTTATTTTTATTGTTATACCTTATAAAAGATGTCAGGAAAACTTTAGCAGACCCCACGTTATACTAAAATTTTTTATGAGAACAATATTTGTATAGTTTGTCCACAAAGAGGGCTCAACTTAACCTTCCAGTTACATATAGATATGTATGTATATGTAAAACAGATATGATATTCCATTCATCCCCTGTCACTAAAATTCTTTAAAATGTATTCATTTAATACTCTTAGTAATGTAATTGCAAATTCCATTGTGCGCCAGCTAAAATTCCGATTGTTTCAAATTGTTGCATCAAAATGTAACAAATACGACAACAGCGCAGATAAGCAAAAAGAACAACTTCCCGTGAATAAAAATTTAATATTTTTAATAAATTTGCATGCCTCCTGAAAATATTTGCCAAAGCGAACATAGAGCTAATAAAAAAAAACATTTCATACCTGAGGACAATTAGACAAACAAAGATAATTATAGGCAACCTTCGTTGCTTTTTAAAGCTGATTCTAAAGCGAAAAATATGGTGCGTACCGGTTATGTCATGGCCGTTCTTTTTCAGGATTTATCATTTCGCCTAGATCTAGTCGATGAAAGACTTTCAAGCTCTGAAACCGATGGTTTTCGATAATTTTCGGTTTAAAAAAAATGGTCAGAGAAACTTGGGTGTTTTCATAGGTTTCCCAGGTAGCTAATTTATAACTTAATTTCACTTATCTTGCCCCAGTTAACTTCTTTGTTGTGCTGTTGCTGACACTTGTAACATATGTATCAGTAATAAATTTTTCGAATAAAAAAAAGATGAACATAATTACAATAACAAAAAAGCTCACAAAACATAAATACGTTTATACACAAACCCTGTATAAAATTTTATTAGAACGGGATGTATAAAAATATAAATTTAAATAAGATAAAATAAAATAAAATGAAATAAAATAAAATAAAATAAAATAAAATGAAATAAAATAAAATAAAATAAAATAAAATAAAATAAAATAAAATCAAATAAAATAAAATAAAATAACATAAAATAAAATAAAATAAAATAAAATAAAATAAAATAAAATAAAGTAAAATAAAATAAAATAAAATAAAATAAAATAAAATAAAATAAAATAAAATAAAATAAAATAAAATAAAATAAAATAAAATAAAATAAAATAAAATAAAATAAAATAAAATAAAATAAAATAAAATAAAATAAAATAAAATAAAATAAAATAAAATAAAATAAAATAAAATAAAATAAAATAAAATAAAATAAAATAAAATCAAATAAAATAACATAAAATAAAATAAAATAAAATAAAATAAAATAAAATAAAATAAAATAAAATAAAATAAAGTAAAATAAAATAAAATAAAATAAAACAAAATAAAATAAAATAAAATAAAATAAAATGAAAGGAAAGGAAATGAAATGAAACGAAATAAAATTAAAAAAATTTAATTAAATTAAATTAATTGAAATAACTGATGGCGCTTTCCCCGTATAAAATTTTATTAGAACGGGATGTATAAAAATATAAATTTAAATAAGATAAAATAAAATAAAATGAAATAAAATAAAATAAAATAAAATAAAATAAAATAAAATGAAATAAAATAAAATAAAATAAAATAAAATAAAATAAAATAAAATAAAATAAAATAAAATAAAAGCAAATAAAATAAAATAAAATAACATAAAATAAAATAAAATAAAATAAAATAAAATAAAATAAAATAAAATAAAATAAAATAAAGTAAAATAAAATAAAATAAAATAAAATAAAATAAAATAAAATAAAATAAAATAAAATAAAATAAAATAAAATAAAATCAAATAAAATAAAATAACATAAAATAGAATAAAATAAAATAAAATAAAATAAAATAAAATAAAATAAAGTAAAATAAAATAAAATAAAATAAAACAAAATAAAATAAAATAAAATAAAATAAAATAAAATGAAAGGAAATGAAATGAAATGAAATGAAATGAAAGGAAATAAAATTAAAAAAATTAAATTAAATTAAATTAATTGAAATAACTGATGGCGCTTTTCGAGAATCGCAATCAAAACCGTAGTTCTTCATTGCAAAATTGTAATATATTTCAACTAATTTCTATGCAAAACCCCGTGCGTCGCAGTGTTTGAATGTCCACAAAAAGGTTCACATAATCGGTCCTTAAATAAATCTCGATGAAACTTTTTATTCAAATATATCGATAATGGGAATGACTCTCTTTAAAAACTAGTTGCTAATTTGTTTTCAGGGTTCCTACATATTTATGTATGTTTGTTCTTAAATAAAATATTTTTATATTAATTGCTTAATATGTGGCTTGTAAAGAGATAAAAAAAAAAAAAAACAAATATACAATATTATTACGAATACTTGAATTTTATGTGGAAAAACATTAACGAGGTGCTGGGCAAAAAACAAAACAGCAGCAGATCAATGTAAAAAGTCGAGATACCAGCACTACACTTATTATAGTCACCTGCTGCTAAAAGTTGTAGAAAAATTGGAAAATTTTCATAATCAATTATACTAAGCAAAAATGATGCAAATTACTTCGGGCACAATGGATGTATGATGCATGCTCTATGGTTCAAGAACTTTTACAAATTATAAGAAGAATATCTATTTATTTAATAATTTTTTATTTTCATCTCTGCAGCTTTGTATAAAATATCCTTCAAATTGAATATTGTATATAACTTTGACTTTCATTGTATTTTTTGCTGTTACTGATGTTAGCCACATTTGCTGTTGTAGCCATTTATGTACATTGCAGGTCACAAAACGGAGCGGCTTTACAAAATTTATTGATACTTTAGCCAAGCTGACTACCTACACTTGAAAAGCTTGCATGTTCCTCGCATTACTTCGTATGCTACCAAAGAACTCATTCTGTGGGTGTAGTTCGCATACCTACCCAGTTGGGAAATTTCATACATTTTGCACATGTAAGCACATATTTCTAAAGAAAACTTCTTGAGCCTGGCAGTGACTTGAACAATGATAACAGTAACTTGTTACACTTCTTTTTCTTGCAATGGGCTTCATTTGTTCATATCAAAAAACTGTTGTTTACTCTTTGCTTTCCTACTGGGTATGCTAGATATGTTGCAAATATATGGGCTACTTTTATGTTTTAATGATATTTTTTTATTACAATAAATATTTAATTTCTACAACGATACTTTTTCAGGAACATATACATACATACATACATATGATGAGCTTAAAGGTGGGGAAGGAAACTCGGACGGATAATTGTTGTATCGCTTAAAAAAGTACCCGCAAGTAAGTTTCGGTATTGGTAGATTTCTGAAGACATAGTTTTTCACAATGGGATAGAACGATATTAAAAATTTTCAAACGGCTATGACTTTTGATAACAAAAAAAATATTTTTTTTTTTTTTGGTTCAGTCTAATGTACATACATACATACATACACCCAGCCTTAAAATAAATTGCAAGTCTATTGCTATGTGTTTTGTGAATTATACTTTATTGTTCACTTATGTTTACATGTAAATACTAAAATATCACAACGAACTTGTAAATGTTTAATTTTATTTATTTTAATGTCAAGCACTTTGTGGTTCCATAAAGTGTGTAGATATGAACATAGCCGAAGGATTTAAATGTACATATGTGTGTGCACTTGCGACACAAGTGGGTCCGACGCGTGAATGTTTATGAATAGTATAAGATCATAATTGAATTATCAATTTTACAACGCGAAAATGAGTATCAACAATGGAATTTTTTTTTTTTTTCGTTTTAATTTTTTTATTTTTTCAAGCTGAAGAATAATAATTTTTGTAAAAATTATAATAATTATTTTATTTTAAAAAAAGCCTTGTAATATTTCCTGCTTTCGAGTGTGTTTTATCTACACATGATATTTGTTTTAAAATTCGTTTGGTAATTTTTTTAGGTCAAAATTTTAAATCTAAAAAAAACAATTTAAAAACGAGAAGTGTTTACTTTATTTGGAAACTAAAATTTAATTTGATGAAAATAAATTTAAAAATAAATAAAAAATATGGTCTGATGGCTTCGGTTTAAAAAAAGCTCAGAAAGCAAATAATGGAAAAATTTAAATGTTTAATTTCCCGGCAATACTTTTTGAAAGAATGTATTGTATGAATTTACTTTATTACCCAAGAAACGTTCTCTCAAATGAGTGCAATCAAATAAAACAGAATCAGAAACCCCATTAAAATTCTATTTTTGTCTGAAAATGTCAAATTACAATGAAGATTTTTGTAGACTTTTTCATAAAAAAAAATTACCAAAACCTTCAAATATAAAAATTCTTTAGATTCTCTTAGATTTTCACTTTAATGGAGGAGAATTTTAATTAACCCGGTTATTAATCAGAAGATCATGCTGTCACTGCTTACTTTATCGATCGAGAGCTGTGCGTGATTCTTACCCATGCGAGTGGCCTTCAACATCTTGAAAAACAACAAAATAAAAGGAAAACAACGAAACAAACGAACGATTTGAATATTAGCTGCAGGTCAAATGCATAAATAACCTTTCATATCCAAGTACGTATTTAATTGTACTAACATAGATAAACACACAATTACATATGCAATATTTATAGTCTGTCATTAAAATAATAGATTAGCAATAATATAAGCAAAACAAATTTTATTGATCATTTAAATTTCTTGATAAGCAAAATATTTTATCAAATGCATACATATGTATACATATATACATGTGTCTACAGTGGTGATCGATAAAATAGCAACTTGAAAGCTTAGGAGTGCAAACTTTTTGGTACAGAACAGTTGAACATACCAGTACGCAGAGTTATGGAATTTTTAGTAGGGCATCACAGCTAGTTTAGATTTCTGGGCAATTCCAGAGTAAGCTATCTTTAAATATTGCTATAATTATCTATGAGTTTGCGTACAAAAATTCAGTAATAAATTTTCTTGAAAAACTGCTTGCATAATTTTCCGCTGCTCAGCTTTACTGCACGATGTTGTTGTACTCGTATGTATGTATGTATGTGTGTTTGTATATCCATCGTAAATATTGAAAAGTTTATTTGCTCGCGTATAGCTGACCAAATAAATATTGACTTTTAGTAGCCATTAAAATAATATCGCTATTATACTTTTATTTATTTACTCAACTTTCATAATCATTCATGTATGAGTGTATGTTTGTTTGCTTTATATAGTCATAATTTTCAACTCCCACTATAATCACTAATATTATTCTTTATAATGAAAAATCACAATCCATATGCGTAGGCAAACATACACAAACAAATAGACTCACGCAGATAGGGATGCCAATTTTTTGGATTTTAAATTTCACCGAGATCCCGAGGGTTGAGTAGTTGTTTTCTTCAGCGGTTATGGTTTAAAATTTTAAGAAATGTCTTCCGAAACTATTCAATCTTAAAATATATAGAAAATAGTTCGATTTTTAATTCCTTTTTATTTAAGTAGAGGAAAAAATTCTATAAGCGTGCTTTAGACCCACAGATTTTTGTGGCCCATCAACAAAGAAAGTTACTGAAAATTGGACATCAAAAAAAAAGTTTTGGGTTCCTAAAAATCTCGAGATTGGCATCTCTAGCTCATACCTTTGGCACTTTTGCCTGAATGTTGTTCAAGAGAAGGTTTTTTAAAGGCGGTTTGAATTTTGATTTGATTTGGGTCATTCCTTGCAAAATCGTTACATAGTTGCAATCGACCCCCTTCCGATTTCAATGAAATGGGGTGAAGAGTTTCCTTTTATCATAAAATAAATTTCGGCCAAATACGAAATTTTGAAAGTTTTTTTGTTTTCAAAAGTTTTTTATTTAAAATTTTAATTTTTTTCTCTTATTGATGTTTACTTTCTCAATATTTCAAACACTACTGTAAAAAATTAATTTTTAGTTATCAGAATTAAGCAGTTTCAGTTTTTAGTTAACTAATTAAAATCGACTGGGAAGTTAAAAAAAATTCACAAAAAAAGAAGAAAAAAATTCAAAAATCAAGTTTAAAAAAAAAAAAAAAAAGCCCTGCTGAAAATTTAATAAGAAAAAAAAGTTTCGTACACATTTTGCAGAGGAACTTTAAATATTTCGATTTTGAAGAATCGAAAATGTTCTAACATAAGAAATTTAACTCTTTTTAAAATAAGTTTTTTGTACCTTTGAAAGTGCCAAACAACCATACATCTTCTAAAATCTAGAATCTAGACTAAATCGAAGAATGTTAGCATACTCTGTGTGCTTTCCACAACTGGGTATAGAACTTAGTTTGAGCACGTTAAACAAATTTTAAAATCATAAGGAATTCTCTTTGTAGTTCTTCGTACACAAATTTAAATTCAACACAACACTCGCTGTTCCTTTTCGCAATTACACGCTAGCTGTCAGCGATGACCCAACCAACGACAGCCTAAAACAGCAAATAAAAGAAAATTAATATGCGGCCTGCTTTTTTGTTGTATTTGAAAAACGTGATGTACCAAAAAGGAAGCAAAAATCTATCATGGAATGAGTTTTCAAATATGCTATTTCTTTAAAATTTAAACTCACTGAGCTTACTGGTATCGTGCGTATCTATTAGAGTGACCCGAAGAATAACAATTGCCTTCTTTGAAGATACAAACTCAGAGCGAAGGCCACCTTGACAATGAAAACAGCTCACTATCGATAAAACTCTCACCAAACCATTTCTCACGCTTGACTCGCAATGTCGAAAATATATGTATGTGATGGCGAACTAAATCTGGCTATGTTCTGGTAAAGGAATGGATGTGGGTTGAAGAGAAAGAATAACTTCCTCACTGAGGCATTGAAAATGGGTAGATGAGGACTTTCCCTACTTAGGGGTTTTTAAACGGAAGCAGTTATTGCTAGCGCCGAACCACCCTAATGTACACACATAAATACGCATTCACGTACCTTATTTTAAGCCAGTAAATGAATAGAATCGTGATTACTTAAACATTGGTTCGGGTCGATTTTGCGCAAAGCAAAGAAAAAAACAAACAAGGAAGTCGAGCCGGGGGAAACCGAAAGTTATATACCCACTTGTAAGTTATTCTCCGGCCAACAGAAAGCACTTATCTTAAGATAGTTCAAACAATAAAAAAGGGCAGGCATTCCGAAAACGCAGCTGGCCGGTCCACTGTTCTTCTCAGAGTCTTAATAGCTGCTTTGTCTTCGGAGTAAACATTTAACCTCCTATTTGCCAGACAGCATCCCACTCACTGTACCCTTGATTACGTTGACTTCTAGTTGGGAGATACAGACAAAAGAGAGAACTTCCTCTTCAAAACTCCCTTCGAACTTTTATCCATTTGTGAACCAATTAACCGGTACATTGCCTCGGATGACAGATGAAAGAATCCACCGAAGTAATGTTAATTGACATTATTTCGCATAGGGAAGAGAATTAACATCAATTGACCTTATTTCACTACCATCTTATAACAGCAATAGACCAAGCTTGTCTTTTTGAGCATTTCAGTTATTTCTAAAAAAAATTACTAACCACAGCTGGGTATAAAAAATATTTAGCATCAAACCCTTTGAGTGAGCTACAATTAATAATTAAATAATTCATATTTACAAATACAATTTAATTAAAAACCATTTTTTTTTATACCTTCAAATACAATCAAAGCAAATATAAAGCTGGGTGGTGAGGTTAACTATTTTGAGCCAATGTGACATATTCAAACAAAATTTGCATTTAATTTAAACGAGTTAAGGGAGCGATGATGCTGAAAGCTTTGAACAATTATTAGCGTGACTCGGAGGGTGGTGCTGAGGCGACACGTTTGCCAAAGGCAGCCAATAATTTAATACCGCAATGTGGGTTTGGTTTTGCTACAGCTTTAGGGCAGGGTGATTGTAGGTAGTTTTGATTGTTATTCCCATATTTCGTTTGATTTATGCGTAACACACCTCAGGCCTCAAATGAAACCAAAATTAAATGAAGCGAAATGGAAGCGTAATAATGGTTGTGTGGATTTTTTTTTTTTTTTTTTTATTGAAAACAATTTGCTTCTCTTTGTATACAAAAAGTAATTGAATGAAAGCAAATAATTTTTTGAATTTTGAGTTTTAACTATAATCACGCTCAATTCTATATGAATATGTGCTACCTAATAGACCTCCATAGTCCAGCTAATCATATTTATCCCATATAATTAAATCGTATTTGTAGCCTGCGGATAGTATCAAACTTGTTCAAAAACAGTAACAGAGCCAATTGGAATCACCGATGTCTTTCACAAGCCCTGCGGGTTGGGGCTTAGAATATGCCCGCGGTAGGCATACCGGTCGTAAGAGGCGACCAATATGCACAAAGGTAATGATGTGCAACTCGATGGTTGATCTACTGATATGATGCCTCCCACCTCTCATTACCCATCTTCTCTTCCCTTTCGGAAGGAGGGATGACATGACCTAGAAGGTTGCACTGGTCATACCAAAGCGCTCCCACGACAGTCGGGCAGTACCGCAAGGGAGTACCGGAGCGTACCGGATTCATATCCGGCCAAGGACTGTTATTTCGACAACACTCCCCAAAACCTTCGGGGAGTGATTTTGTTGTTAAAACAACAACAACAACCGATGTCTTTCACCTCCTGTTTTTTCCAACTCACTCGACACCTTCCACTTTCTCCGCTGCAAAGCCGGAGTGTCTTTGTTCAAGACTCCACACTTTTAGCCACTACCTGTTTCAGGCTCATTCGTAGATGACCAAACTAGTCATACCCCCATTAGCTATGATAAATGTCAGAATTTTACTACGCTCTGTCAGTTTGGAATCAAAGTTTTCACCATGACAACGGTGGTAAGCCATGGTTGGTAATGATGATTTTTAGATTCTAAATACACATACATGCTCAAGTTTTGTATGCAGCACCAGAACATATGCAAAAGCTGCTTAAATCTCAATTTTCCTCCGCTAAATAAATATCTACAATCGTTGAGAATAAAGTGAAGAAGACTAGCGTAAATTACATGAGGCATGCAGCTTAGTACAAAGACTTGTTTGTATATTATCGAGGTATTAACTCTTAAAATCTATGCACTCAAAAGTTTAATATGGCAGGCTTCACTGAACAATAAACATAAACCAAATCAAATGAATTTCCGATGCACGTGCTGTGAACAAATACAATAAAAGCAGATGGACTAGCTTTTTTACATATATGTACATACATACATATGTTTTAGTATTTACTATGAAAGATATAAAAGGGAAAATTTTATTATTTATGCTCCTCAATGTGCAGTAATTAGAAACGGAAGCAACTTGCTCACAACGCACACATACACGCATATTTGTGTACGTAGGAGGTAAGGCAATTTTCTACAGCACCCGGGATTTTCGGGATAAGAATTCACAAATCCCCGGATTTAGGTATTCGAGCTTCCAATATAATTTCTAAAACAATTTATTTTGAGAAAAGCAAAGAAATTGTTTTAGAAGCTATTACACCTTTGAACGAAAGTTATTTCATTAATAAAAAACAAAAATCAAGTCGGTATTCAAAATTTGGTTTTTGGAAAACTTTGAGTTTTCGATGCAAATTTTGTATCATGAAAAATATGGAATATTTTGATATAGAAAATTTTGGGCTTAAAAGTTTTTTTGTAGAAATATTAATCAGGTAGACTGTAGTTTTGTTAAGTTTAAAAATCGTATTATCTATGTTTTATTAATAAATTTAAAAGTAAGGACAGCCCGAACTACCGCGAAATTGTAAGAAATAAATCCCGAAATTCTACGCAAATAAACAAGCACGTGATCCCGGTATTAGCAGCACTAGTAGGTACTTAGATAGAATTGCGCAGCAGAAAACGATGTAGGTGATTATTAGAAACAACAAAGTCTATGCTTTTGATATATAAAAGATCTCTATTTTGATGTAAAAAAATAGACTTAGCAATAAAAATAAAAAAATATTTTTTTAAATTTTTGAATTTTAACTCGATCAGAAATCCAAAAAAATTTTTTTTTTTAAAATTTAAAAATTTTTTTTTCTTTTATTAATATTTTTGAAAAACTAAAAAAATTTAGAATTTCCTATTTTGATATATACCCAAAACCTTTTTTGAAAATGTAAAGTTTTACCTGTCCAAAACAAAAATTTTAGTATGTTTACAATGATCAAAATTGTACAGTTTCGTATGTACATATGTATGTAACTAATTGAACTCGATCAGAAAATTAAAAAAAAAGTAAAAAAAAATCTTTTTTTTTTTAATTTATATTTTTGAAAAACTAAAAAACAGCTCTCGAAAATATTAGAGTTCTCTATTTTACCTTACCAAAAAATTACTTCAAGCATTTTTTTTTTAAATTCCACTTCCAGGAAGAACTTTTTCAATTACCACGAATATAAAAAATCTTCTGGTGGAGTCCAAAAAAATGTATAAAAATTTTTTTTTGGAAAAATTCACATTTCTGAAAAAATCCACTTCCTAAAATTTCAAGAGACAGAATAAAAAAATAATTGAATTAATGTCTAACATAAATTTTTCCTATTATTAAAAATCAAAAATTTTATAAAATTATAAACTTAAAAATTTAATTTTTTTTTTCAAAATATATTTTTTATAGCTCTCAGTGTTCCTGAAGTATATTTCTATACCTTTCATGAACATGAAATGGTATTATAACTTTGGTCCGATGTTTGTAAGTATGAGAAGAAGAAGAGATAGACCCACCGTTAAGTACACCGAAATGATCAGGATGATGAGCTGAGCTGATTTAGCCATGTCCGTCTGTCCGTCTGTCTGTTTAAACGCAAACTAGTCCCTCAATTTTGGAGATATCTCGATGAAATTTGGTATGGAGCCGCCATTTTGTATTATATGAATCATTTGTCGGAACCAGTGAGATCGGACCAATACAACGCAATCGATTGTTCCGATAAACGGATTTTGGCCTATAACTCTTGCAATCAAAAAGCTAGGAGAGCGAAATTTTGCAGGTTTAGTACATATTTTATTTGTAACGTGTGTTGTGAAAATCAACCAGATCGGACCAACGAAACATATAGCTCCCATATAATCGATAGTTTCGATAAATGGGGTTTGGCCTATAAATTTTTCAGTTAAGAAGCTGGGAACGTAAAATTTTGCAAATGTTGGTACTTATTATAAATGTGATGTATGTAATGAAAATCATACAGATCGGAGTAACATAACATATAGCTTCCATATAACCGATTGCTCCGATAAATGTGGTTTGGCCATGTAGGACACTTAAAAAAGATATGCGTATTCATGAAAGGTATAAAGCCTTCGGCACAGCCGAAGACAGCCCTTTCCTTACTTTTTTTAATAAAGTATGGCATAAATTTATTGTTGGGTTTGTCCTCCGCATGGACTGTATATTGGTGAGCTTTCTGACTGACAGTCATTGAGACAGTTAGTCGGTTAGATCAAATAGTGAAGAGGGTTGCTTGCACTGCACTTCGAAACAGTTGCAAATACGAACTTTGAACTAGATAAAGGTGGGTGGAGGGTTAAGATTCTATTTGCTACAGCTGATGCTGTTCCTTACATTAACCAATGCATTGACGGCAATAGCAATCATGAGTACGTCAGCAGCACTGCTGGGCAATGGTAAGTGAATGGAATAATTTACATAAACAATAAATGAGAATGCTGATGAAAATGGAAGAACTGCATGCATTTATACATATATATTTAGAAATATACATTGGTGGGTGGTTGGGTGAGAGACACACCGGCTGGTATCTGGTCGATGAGGCAGTTTAGTCTGCAAGGGGTGCATGTTGATATTTGTAGAAAGGGAGATTATATACATACATATGTATAAGTATATATCTACCATTAATTTAATATAATTCTACAATTCATTGTAAAGACACAGACATATATACCTAATCAGGCGTGAGCGTATAGATAGAGAATTTGTGATTAGGAAACTTTGTGCATATATTTATCTCTCCATGGCTACAATGGCCACAATTCATCGAGTCTTCATACAAATATACACTCGCACAAATATCAAGTCACAAGAAGGATTGCTACCCATAAATTCTAAATCTCCCCATAAGGGGGCTGCTGACAATTGAGGTAAGTACGAGATTACGTAAAAGTGCATACAGAGCACACAAATGAGTGCCAAGTGGTAATGTTTAAGGGAAGAAAAAGTTGAAGAGCCGGGGAATTAAAAATGCAAAATGGTTAGCATAAGTTGAGGTTTAGTCAAGGATTTACGCATCAAAATCAAAATTTGTTACAGATATTAATTACGATGAGAAGCGTCTAGAAAAATGAATAATTTAATTAACATAAAGAAAAGAGAGAGGGCGTGGATTGGAAAAATTATAGAGGAGCAAGCTATTCAAAGCGAGAGAGGACCTTAACAGCTCCTTGCTAGACTTTCATGCCAGAGCCATTTTAGGTCCTGGACAGAGTGATTTTATGTAGGGAAATTTTTCCATGGGCTCTGTTAAATTTGGATCTTCTCAGATTATTTTCATTCTGGGTTACTGAGATTATGCAGCGGAAATTACAACGAAGTGCTTCCTACGCTAGCTGCAAAGACAAGGCACTTCAATCTCAAAACGCAATCTCCAATACATAGAAACATAAACAGTTATAAATATACTCTTTTGACAGCATAATAAGTTTAATCCTTAGCTCACTGACCCACATATCAAAGATTATCATTCTTAGTTCAACATCTGCTTCATGGAATTCTTTACAACTAAACCGGTCTCGTACTGACAAGTGAGCTTCAGCAATTTAACCAACATTTTGTTTTCTTTAAGTTAATTTTCAGCTAGGTTTATTTGCAGTTAGAAACAAACTTTATGTCCGTCGAGCCACCTTCCCTCCCGCTGTAAGTAGTAACATAGCGCTTAACGCTTCATGCGCTGAATTGACCCAAGGACACGCAAAATGTTATCAACTAAATGCGGTCATTCCTTGACTAAGTTGCAAGATGCAGTTAATGTAAAGCTATGTATTTATATAACCATATACATATGTATGTGTGTGTGTATGTATGTATATGTGATAGTGTGTATAGTATGCGTGCTCATGTGATTTGCTATAATCTTTATTGCTCAGCTGCTTTTCCGCGAAATGTTTTGCAAAATGTCTCCGCTTCTTAGCGAATCTATTGAAATTGTAGTAAATTACGGATGTAAGGATGTTTATTTGTTTGTGTGTATGCACCCTGTAGCTAATAGGTCTATCTGTGAAGGATTGCAAGCTGAGTAAAAATTTTTGAAGTGTAGCATTTTTTTCGAAGTTCGGCGTTCTCTCTTAATTTGTTTGTAAATTTAGCGTACAACAACAAATAAAATATCTTGGGGCAGTTTTTCGAATTTCGAAATATTTTCGAAGTTCGAGTTATTTTCGAAGTTACAATTATTTTCGAAGTTATATTATGAACATCGAAGTCCCAAAATTTTTGTCGGTTTTCTTGTGAGGCAAATTAATTTCCGACCAAGGTAAGTTGAAGTTAAAAATGTCCAAAACCGAACCATAGCCACGAACCTTTTTTCGACATCGAAAATTTCGAAAAACGCATAAAAATGGACGCATGAATGGGCGAATTCGAACCATAACCACAACCCTTATTTCGGTATCCAATTTTCGATATCGAAAAATCGAAAATCATATAAAATAAGTTCATTCAATAATAAAATGGGCAAAATCGAATCATAACCACCAAGTTTTCTCGTTATCATGCATTTCGAAGAACGTATAACAACAAATAATTCATTAATATAATCGAACCACAAAGGTTTTCGAAACAACTTTTTTCCTGAACTAGGGCTTTTGAAAATTATTTACAGCTTTTCCTGCAGGGTTTGTATGAACATAGTATTAACGATGAGTTGCCCAGCTAGCATTTTTAAAAATACCCAAATCAAATGTGACTCCATAGGGAATCGTTAATGAAGCATTTGGACTGGAAAGACTTGTATCAGAACTTTCAAAGTATACAAAAATTGTTTTTTTTTTTACATTCAGGAAATCTGTATCGTTAAGCATTGTTGTAAGCTCGCTGGGTAAAGCGTGAAAGCACATCTTCACCGAATCCCATAATTATGAAACAAACAAATAAATAGGCAAACTTGAATGTCCTTCAAATGCGAAATCTCCGTTGTTGCAGCATTGCATCCGCCATCAGTTTTTAGCTTTTTAGTTCATCGCACAACATTGTAGTTAATAACTTTTGCGAGCTTGAAAAGGCACTAAGAGCTTAGTTTTGAATTGCATTTGTATAAGTTTTGTGCTGCACTTGATGTTGAATAAATATTTTCTTCAGTGATGCACTACCTTGACAGAGGGTAGATACCAAGACAGAGAAATATTTTTACACGAGAATTCGTGGGTTAGTCGCAAGCTTTAAAAGATAGCTTTGCTAGCAGGAAAGCTTTACATCTTTCCAAGTTGTTTTGTAGCTCCACGAAACTTCTTTGTACACAACTGACTTACATAAGTATTCTCAAATTTATCTATTGTACTTATTTTGCAATTTTGTTTGTCACTTTTAATCCACCACGGCAGCTGCTTTATTGCAGTTTTGAAGTATTGCTAATGATTTGAGTGGAATTTTAGACAATTTGTTCAACAAATAACAAGCGGAAGCTCTTAATTAGTGCATTAGCAGAATATCTGAGATCTGGTTTGACACATATTTGAATGCATTTACAGTTGGATAATGGTATTGCCAACTGTAATTATCATTACGTAAGTAGTAAATGCTTCAACTTGTTAAATGGGATTTTTTCTTAGTACCGAAACTTTCAATGAGTTAAAGGAAGCTTTGAACATAAATATCACTAATCGCTGGATAGGTGAGTCACGCCATTTCTAGTCAAGCATGAATTTTTTTAACAGCGCTTGTTCGAGTAACGAGTACGATAGAATCGGCTTTTGTGGAAATGAGTCAAGTAGTTCTGATCAGCCCTAAAGTAAGGACAGTTTTTTTTTGTCTAAATGTTAAGTAGTTTACCCAATTCTCATATTTGTGGCTTTGTCTAACTTCGATCACAAGAAAAAAGTTAGGCAATCGCAGCCGCTCGTCTCTCCTTTAGATACCCGCCTTCCCTTTAACCCCACATTCCGCACTAAATGTACACAAACTAAAATATTTGAAGTCATCTCACTTGAATTAATAAATATTGTTCCTCTTAATTGCTTAATATTTGTACATATCTACAACAACAATATTATACAAATGGCAAAGCAATTAACGCATACCTAAATATTTCACCAAACAAATTTATAACAATGCAATTACGACTTATCCCGTCAAAGTAATAACCGCAGGCTAGGCGCTTCAAACTTGGACCCAAACAAAATGGCTCATTAGCAAAGTAGAAAAGGAAAAGTAAAGGAAATCTGATTTTAATCAGTAAACTGGCATCTCGTTATCTATTTGTCTAACGAGTAAAAAACAAGTTTGTAAATATTAAGAATAATCGTTTTGGTCAATTTAACCCGCGTTTAGATATGGGCACAAATATTTCGGTTGGAAAGTGATTAAGTTGACGCTAAAGGAAATCATAATTTGTAAAGGAAGTGGTGTAAATGGTTGACAATGAGAAGTGAGGCACAGATTACCACTGGAACTTTTTTTTAACGTACAAAAGCTTTTATCTAACTCCATTGCCAACAGCGGTTGAGCGGTGACGGCGTGGCTCAGAGTTAATCCCGCAAAGACACTGTGATATCCCAGCCATTTTTGTCACATAAAAGTTGAGCTAAAAGCTTGATGAAGAGCTAATCCTAGAATATGGGAAAATTTTCTGGTGGATAGCAATTTAGACGAACAACAAAAACGCTGTGCATACTATGAAATATCATTAGACAGAGATTCTTCAATTGAATATGTTGCTTTTCGGCTCGTCTTGCTTCTTTTTCATTTATCTTATCTACCTTAACGTCGACTCTATCGCCGTCCATAACACATTCTTCTATTTGTTCCTCATCAGGAAATGTTTTTTACGATCATTTTCATCTTCGAACAATTGAAAGAGTTTCAGTTGGTTGAAATCGGGAGCAGGTGGCCTGGTACAGACTTAGACTGCTCTTCTAAACAAGAATACTAAATCTACCCTATCTTAAATGATCTTACATGAACAATGTCTGCTATTAGTCACTAGTATTGGCAAATGGACCATAAGCTATCCCTGAATTCAAAATAAATGTTTGTGCGTATGCCAAATGTTTTCTATTATTTCATCTTGGATTGCAATCTTTCGTAAACAGTTCACTTTACAAAGATTCAGAGTACGCAAACACCGAGCAAAGCTAAACAGGTCCTTTGTTGTCTTTCTTCACTCAATATATCAGCGAGCATTCGGCTTTATTAAGAACTCGAAAATGACTCCATAGCGAATATCTTTTAGAATTGTCAACTTCGAAACTGCTCACCTAAACTACCATCTCTCAAAACACTGGATATATTCCAAATGAAAAAATGTGGGAGACAGCTCAGACCTCTCTCGAAATAGGTAAGTCTATAATTGTGCATCAAACATTTGGTACTGCTATTACTATCCCATTTTCGTAAGCAACAAATATTTTCGACCTGTCATTAAATTCCAAAATAAAGTTTGCGTACTCTTCTGATTTTGTGCTTGCATACTCTGCCTATAATACCATCAAATTTACTCAACTTAATATTCCTTCATCATGCTGCCAATTGAGTCTCTACGCCAACGACAATGTTGACAAATTTCATTGAATACTAATAAGTAAGCTAGGCGACCCAGTGCGGTGCAATGCGTCAACGAAAACGAAGGCTCGATTTTATCGAATTTTGAATGTTTAAATAGTCTTTATAAACTACATAACCCTGTATGCTTGAAAACAAAAAAATACTAATTTGTAACTGGAATTTTCTGACTAACGTCAAACTAGTCCGAAAAATACCTAATTTTTATTAAAAAAAATGTTAAGGTTCTAAGAACCTATCGGAGTTGGAAAAATTGCAGTTTGATATTTACAGCAACAGGACTTCAATCCACCGTATCGCTTAAAAGAACCAAGTACTAAGCATTCGGACCTGGAGGTTTCAAAATTAATTCCCCTCATCACAATTGACGAAAAATGGAGCATAGAAATTTCTCGATGATTCCCTTCACTCTACAGTTGGATATAATGCAATATTCACAATTACATGTCTTTTTGTGGAGCATGCTCATAGTACACCCATATTTTTAGTTTTTATAGCATACTTATAGGAGTTTAAATATCAGTTTGGATAAAAAAAGCCTTTTGGGTATAAATAGGTACAGTTAGTGTCTCCATAGGACATGCTCAAACAAATATGAACAGTTAAGCCGATACAAAGTGATCAGAACAGGTATTAGTCGCATCCTCCTTTGCGACTCGTGGCGGACGGATCCTAGGCTAATCGCATTCTTTGCAGGGTTATTGCGTGGCGGGTGCAAAAAGAAATCGAATGAATCAAGAGATAGCAATCTGGGGATATGTGAATGTACACAGCATATGAGTGAGGCGTCAACAAAATTTTGATCGTCTGATGACACAACATGCCCATTATTGTATCTACTCAGCATACGTTGTGCGATGAATTTAAATTCTTTTTTTTTTTTTGAGAATTTTCATAGTCTGCTTTTAGGCGCATATTTCTTTAGTGTTTATAAGCTTGCGTTGACATAGAGTCACATTTATTTGCTTGTAATAACTTGTTTTATAAATGTACACTAGGGTGATTGAGAATGTCTTTAAACATGAATTTCAACATGTTTGCTATATTAGTAAGCATAAAAGTTTGGCTGAAAGGCTATTAAAATTTTCGTAAAAAAGGAGTTGCCACCGGTTAAAAAATTTATCCAGAACTATCATGGGAAGAGTTAGATTAGTGTATCTTGAACTGCTCACACTTCCTTCTCTTTCTACCCAAACTGCTACGGTCTAACATAACTTTGAACTCCTGTAAATATGCTACACACATATGAATATGAACTTTGTACGCCTGTGAGTATGCTACGCATATTCAAATTAATTTATCTTAAATAGGTATGATTCTGGTTAATACAATTTTTCTTTAAAAAGAATATTTTAATCGGGCATATTAATTTTATACCTAGTTTATTTGAGCAAATATCACTAAACTTTATTGTTTCGTAGCTCAAGTTTTTCAAATCGCCCATTCCTAAAATAAATTACTTTCGAACTTATAATAGTATAAGTAACTATCTAACTCTTCTTTGAAAAAAACTGAAAAATCGCACAACTTAATGCGCTAACACACAAAAAAAGTAAGCATCCACATATGCCCTTGCAGACATAAATATAAAAAGAATTTGGGAGCTGTTTTGTTGTTCTTAACAGGATTTCGTTTGAAGTCTCCTTATGGAATTTTAATGGTTTTATACGCATTCAAAGTAGAACTTTCACTGTTACACACAATGAAAAGATACAGAGGAATGTACATTGTACATATGTACACGAAGTCATTTCTAAATTTACGCAATCGGCAACAGCTGCTTAAAATTTCCGACATGTGTGATTGAAGCTTATAGAGACAATGGCATTATACAGATATTGTTAAATTTATACTTATACAAATACAAAATTGAGTAGGCTGATAAAATAAAATGTAGAGATTTGCTTAAATGGAAAAGAGAGAATTGGATGACTAGTATGGATACTAGTTTGAAGTAGTTTCGAACTAGTTGGTTTGACTACAACACATATACATACATGGCAATCTCTAAAGAGAGCGATCCGGGATCGATCCTTTTAGTCTACAGTTGGCTAGAATTCAATTTATTTAGCATGCGCAGACTGACGCAAGACAACTTTGGTTTTTGTAGCATACTTATAGGAGTTAAAATAGCCAAGTTTTGGAAAGTAGATTAGTCCCTTCGTATCCTTTCGGATATAAACGGGAACAATTAGGCTCTGAACAGTTCAGCTCATTCAAAGTGATGAACTATTTGCGACTCGTCCAGCACTGATCATAGACTAAATGAATTTTTGTCAGGCACATTTTTCTCCCCTCCCCCCATACGCACATAATCACACTCTCACTTTCGGCTTACAATCTTAGCTTACGTTTGACGTCTTTCAACGCTTTATAAAATTCAATTTAATTAGTTTAGTATGAGCACTTCGGTTGCGCATCAAAACACTATAAAGAATTTAATTATGCGAATTTCGTTGTTGTAAAATTTGTATATGTATGTATATGTATGTATGTAAAAGCTTGCTTCCTTGTAGACTGTATGTGGCACGTACGTGATCCAGTAAGTCAACTCATTACAACTGGAGGGCGTTAAAACGTGCGTGCCATTTAGTCAAGCAAAATTGGGCATCAAATAATTTTAAGCGGAAATATGGCGGAGATGGTTGGTGGCAGCTGAGAAGATGCTACCAAATGGGAAGGTAAATTTGTTAAAGATATATCAAAGATAATATTCCTTTCACGTGCGAGGTCATTTTTGCACTCGAACAGCTAAAATTGGAATGGAGAATCGTAAGTCCAGAACCAGAGTGACAATTAACAATATTTTAAATATTTAAACACCCAAAGTTTTTTACTCAGAACACCCTGTTTAACGGGAAAAATTAACAGCAGCGCCAACCACAAGTTGTCTACCTTTAGCAAATATAATCCGACTGCGTTTAAAGAAAATGGCATTTTCTTTCGCTCAGCTATGGCCTAAGCTTTCGATATACTTAAAATAAAATTGTATCCCTCTAATAATGAGACAAATCTAAACCCAACATACATATCTACATATATCCAACTTATGTCGCATTGTGTCAAGCAATCAGCTTACGTGGAAAAGCGATTGGAAAAATCCTGACAGTTATTTCACAGAATTTCCTATCAATATCCTTTATCATTGTCATTTTGCCTAGAAAAGCAAAACCAAACCAACTTAGCCACAGCTGATACGAGCACTTGCGTAGCATGTTGATAGTAATACCATTTGATCGGATGACACTATTTGCACAATTTCGAATTGATTTTGTACATTTTTACAGAAGTGAAATTGTTACGAGCTACGCTACCTTTTTGCAAACGCTTTTATGGTGTCGGCAGCTCACTTTGAAAACAGCTACCGTTTAAAGCTCATTTTTGTATTTCTTCTACCCAATTTTAGTGATGGGGATCTGACAGCAGTTAGCGTCGAGGTGCTGGGAAGGAGACTCATGTTCGCCTCCTTCTACCTAGCACACGATCACCAGGGCTCTCTGCCACCTATTAATTTCAAGGAGTTCGTGAGAACTGCAAAAGCGCAAACCGACACTATAATACTTGGAGGCGATGCCAACGCTCACCATGCTCAGTGGGGCAGCAGTGACACAAATGATCGGGGTGAGTCCTTATTTAACTATCTCCTAGGTACTAATCTAAGTATATGTAACAGGGGAAATGACCCCACTTTCATTACGAGGAACCGCGAGGAGGTCCTTGACTTAACTCTGGTTACCGACTCTTTCAGTGATAAGATAGTTTCTTGGAGAGTTCTAAAAGAGCACTCTTTCTCTGACCATAGGTATATTAGTTTCTCAATATCAGATGCGTATACGGGCCCTAAGTATATTCAAAACTTTAGAAGAACAAACTGGGGCTACTACAAGAAGATCCTAGGTAAAAATCTACCCAAAGAGGTGAGGAAGCCAGGAAACAAAGAGGAGCTGGAATTACTCGTAGATAATTTCAGTGACATCTGCAGGACTGCTCTGAATAGGGCCTGTCCGGCTAGGAAAGTTAGGGAAACGCACAAACCACCGTGGTGGACGTCTGATCTCGACAAGCTTAGGAAGTCTTGCAGGGCGGCCTTCAACAAAGCCAAACATGATGGGCATGAGTCCGCATGGACTGCCTACAAAGCGAATCTAAACTCTTATAAAAAAGCACTCCGTAAGGAAAAGCGATCCTCTTGGGTGGATTTCTGTGGTAAGATCGAATCTACTTCCGCGGCCTCCCGCTTAAGGAAGGTTCTATCGAAATCCCCTACTCAGCTAAGCTACGTTCAAAAGCCCGATGGGCAGTGGACGAACTCCACCACGGAAACCATAAATTTGCTTATGGACACACACTTCCCGACATGCGCGGGTGTGTCTACAAATTTTACCAGCAGTGGGTCACCTACTGATCAACTTATAAGCGAAATCACAGATGTTAATAAGATAGACTGGGCTCTTTCGACGTTTAAGCCCTATAAGTCTCCTGGCCCGGATGGAATCATTCCGGCTCAGCTCCAGCATACTACTGAACTTATTAAGCCCTGGATTAAGGGGATGTTCGAAAGCTGTCTAAGGCTAAATTTTATACCAACATCATGGAGGGAGGTCAACGTGGTTTTTATCCCTAAAGCAGGGAAGTCATCACACTCAAAACCGAATGACTATAGGCCTATAAGTTTGTCTTCTTTTCTACTTAAGGCACTGGAAAGACTCCTAGAGGACTACATCAGGAGGAGGATTGCACCGTCGGCTTTATCGCATGCTCAGCATGCCTATACTAAGGGCAGGTCGACTGACACGGCCCTGCATTCACTGGTATCCGTTATTGAAAGGTCACTTGACCTCAAGGAGTATGCTCTAGTAGCTTTTCTTGACATTGCGGGTGCCTTCAACAACGTACTCCCGGAGGCCATTGTCTCGGCGCTGACGGGTCTGGGGGTTGATGCGTGGCTGGTGGGGTTTATTCATAATCTGCTTACCCGTAGGCAGATTAGAACGGAGCTAGGTGGCAGCGTGATTCGCAGACCAGTCAGCAGAGGCACCCCGCAGGGAGGCGTTCTCTCTCCGCTACTCTGGGTGGTTACCGTCAACCAACTGTTACGTCTTATGGAATCCGAAGGTCACCTGGTGATCGCGTATGCAGATGATATCTGCGTCGCTATGAGGGGGAAATTTCCGCAAACTCTCTGTAACTTAATGGAAGGGGCACTGTGCAAAATCTCTCACTGGGCCACGGCCGCAGGTTTGGAAGTTAACCCGGATAAAACCGAGTTAGTCCTCTTCACGAGAAGGTACAAAGTACCAGATCTGACACCGCCAAGAATTGGGGGTACCTCCTTAGCGTTCAGCGATAAAGTCAAATACTTGGGAATTATTCTGGACAGGAAGCTGTTTTGGATTGATAATATAATCGAGCGAGCCAAAAAGGCTTCAGCGGCGCTTTTCACCTGCAAGAGGGCAATTGGCACCACCTGGGGGTTCTCCCCTAGGGTGGTCTTTTGGATATACACAGCCATTGTGCGCCCGATTCTTCTCTATGGTATATTGGTCTGGTGGCCTGCACTAGCAAAAAGCACATATCTCGGAATGCTTCAAAAGGTCCAGCGAAGCTCGGAGCTCTGCATCACCGGGGCTCTTAGCTCCACTCCGACTGAAGCTCTCAACACAATGCTGCATTTGCCACCTCTTGACCTGGTGGCAAAGGAATTTGCGGTCATTACCGCTCTACGTATAAAGGAAACAGGTCTCTGGTCAGGTAGGGCCAGTGGACACGCAACAATCCTGGGCACAAACGCCCCTGTCCCAATACCAGTACGCACTGACTACTGTACACCAATGAACGTTTTCGACAAAAACTATGTAGTGCACATACCATCACGGCAAGCCTGGAATACCAGGCAACATACAGTTCCGGGTGCCATCAACATATTCACGGATGGTTCTAAGCTTGACGGGAAGGTGGGGGCAGGTTTCTTTTCACCGGATCTGGGTCTAGAGGTCTCCTTCCGTCTTCCCGATCACTGTAGTGTGTACCAAGCGGAAATGCTGGCTATACACAGGGCTGTGAATCATCTCGGGTCTATGTCCAAGGATGGCAAACGGGTTTTCATCTTCTCAGACAGCCAGGCCGCTTTAAAGGCCCTGGACTCATTCGTCGACAATACAAAGTCGGTCACTGAATGCCGCAGATCTCTCAACGAGATGGCTCAGCACTTCAGTATCAGCCTTATTTGGGTACCTGGGCACAGGGATATTGAAGGCAACTGCAAAGCAGATGAGTTGGCCAGAAGAGGTACCACCGACCCCATCCTTCCAGGATATGATTCGGTAGGCATGCCCATGGCAACTTTCAAGCTTCGTGCGAACACGAGCACTATCAGAAGGGCAAATGAACTATGGTCGGTCATCCCATCGTGTGAGACGTCCAGGCTAACATGGCCCTCCTATGATAAGGGGCGCACAAGGGCGCTTCTGACTTTACATAAATCAGCTTTATCATCCCTGGTTAGGGTCCTGACAGGGCATTGTTTAATAGGCACGCACGGTGCAAGAATGGGGGTAGCGACATTCGATTACTGTCGTAGCTGTAGACATGCTGAAGAGGAGGAGAGTGTCCAGCACCTCCTCTGCCAGTGTCCAGCACTTAGCAGGCGTAGGTTGGCCATCCTGGGCAAACCTTTCCTACTTGACCTTGCGGAGGTCTCTAGCTGCGAAGTGAAAGCTCTAGTGAAATTCATTGATTCCACGAAGTGGTTCGACCCGTTGTAGGCAGGGAAGGGGTCCTTTCTTCGGGACCGTATGGGGTATTACAATGGGCCCTTTGGTGGCCTAAGTATTGAGCAGTTGCCTTGTGGTTTCGGCTCAGCCCTTGCAACCTAACCTAACCTAAAGCTCATTTTGGTGAAGCTCTATTGGAATTGGTAACGGATGTTTTTCGTTCGAAACTGGCTGGCGTTTACTATGAACGAAATTCCACGAACGAGCAATTTGCCACATCGTTGTTTATCGTTAGTTAATTTGGGTTTTTGTTTTTGTTTTCTGTTACAAAGTATGCCCTTCGTGCCTTTAAATCTTGTATCTTACTTTGTGTGAACTATTTCTGGGTTGCTTTTTGTTTCTATTCAAGAATGTTTCACCAAAAATAGTGTCCCAAGTTGATTTCCAATTGACTAGTATTGGGAGTGGGATAGTGCTAGGCGTCCTCTTTTGCCCACCCTGGCTTTATAGAGTCTTATTCCGACATTAATGTCTCCTGAAAGCTCGGACTCAGGGACGATTTTTAACAATCTTTTAAGCTCAGGGGTGGATACACGGGGATGATTTCGGGTCCAACAACCACAACCCCTTATAACGGAAGTGCGATACATTTTAAAGGTTAGACATCCGTCAAAGCTCACCAGAGCCAGTGACGTCAACAGTCGCTTAGGAGCTTTTATTTTAGGATCTTGAAAGCTTTTTATTTTATAATAGCTGAAAATCTATGAGAATCTATCTACAGATTCACTGTCCGCATGGCGATCCCTAATGCCGGGAGCTGCTAAGTAAATGATTCGCACTTTGTCTAGCGCTCTCGCCAAACTCAATGCTTTGGACGAATTTCGAGTATTTTTTCAGCTGCCGAAGCTCTCTGTGGAGTGACTCTGAAACAAGAACAAAAATCGCCTATCTTATAAGAGTTCACTTAAATGTGTGACCTAACTCAACGACTAGACTTTCTCCAGTGCATTTGACCCCATCAGCCATTATTTGCGCTACCTGAACAGCCATCATCAATAAACTATTAAAAATCGTTCAGTTAAAGCCAATTAGTAGCACACATCCGCCGCCATGACAAGTTACAACTGCACTTAGAGACATTAAATGTAATGCGTAATCCTTTTATCCAACCCCCCACTCCCCACCAAGCTGTCTCACACAACCCCATCAACCATACAACTAAACTCAGGTGCACTCACGCGTACTCAAACTCAAACTTCCATGATTTTTTATTACTGTGACATAACCATTGTTAACATTTTGAACTGCGCATGATGTTGGCTATTAGCCAAAACATTGTATGCTTGTACGAGCAGTTACACGAGCATAAAAGCTCTATGTACTTGCATTTGTGTCACTGTGTTTGCGTGCATGTTTTCGAAAGCCAAGGCTTAGTTGGGTTGGGTTGGGTTGTGTAGTCACTGTGACGACACACTTTTGTAACATTTTCAGTTTTTCTTATAATTTTTTTTAGTTTTTTTTTTTTTTTTTTGTTTTAAATGCTTCTTCACTGTCGTTTTACAAAACTTTTAATGGTTCATAAAATATTGATGGTAATGCCAATACGACAATAACTTGAACATTGAACGGTCAAATGAGCAGCTCAGTCGTAACTAAAATATTCTATAAACGTAAACTTATCGTTGAACGAATCTAAGTAGTGAGCGTAGAACAAAAGAAAGATTGAAAAAAACCAATGAAATATAAAAATTAAAATAAGCTTTTTAACTTGTGCCATTAGTTTGCGCTTTCGAGTAATTGAAACAAAACCCAATTTGTCAATTGCTTTTGTTGAATAGAAAATGTTCATTTGGTGTTAAGGGATGGGTTAAACTTTGCAAGTTGTGAAGATGTTGGATGAATTTTTAAAAAGCTCACCAATGCAGATACTTACTAAGCTTTCTAGTAAAAGCTAGTGCCCACTTTATTAGTTGCTTTTAGTAACTGATTTCCAGGCTTATCAATTATATTAGACTTTTGAACAAATTAAATTGTAAACAGGAGTGAGAGAGAGGAATAATTGAACGGAGAGAGTGTGTGGGAGGTGAAGCAAGTGGAGAGAGAGAAGAAAACGGGAAGTAAGAGTGGTAGGAACAGGTAGACGAAGAGTAAAGTGGAGATTACAGAGAGAGGTAGAGAGGTATGGAGAGCGATAGAGGAGAGAGTGTGCAAAATAGGCCAGGGAGAGGAAAATAAGAAAGAGAGGTACAGGAAGAGCGAGATGAAAAGAGATAGAGAAAGTGGTTATGGCAAAAAAGAGGGGTGAATGGATAAACGTTAAGGAAGAGGAAGTGGAAGGTGGAGCAGAAGAGGAGTTTAAGCGAAATAGGAAGAGAAGAAGAAATGCAAAATCAGATGAAAAGAAAAGGCAGTCAGAAAGTAGTGGAAGAGTGAAAGCAAGAACAAGAAGAAAGGAATTTTAAAAGCAAAGACAATCAAAGAGGAAGGAAAAGAAAGAGAGAATAATAATTTTGAAGATTAAGTGAAAAAGGTGGAGAAAGCGGAATATGAAAAGAAAATTTAAAGTGAAGAAGTAAGGTTAAGAGGAAATGAAACAAGAAGGAGAAAGAGAAAGAAGAGAACATTAGAAACCTTCAAGCAAAACGAAGAAATGTGTTGGAAGGAGAAAGATGAAGTGGCATAGGAACGGGATGAGGAATGCCAAGAAAAAAGAGAGAAGCAGAGGGAAGGTGAGAAGAACAGGAAGACAGATTGAGCGGAAAGGGAGGTTGAAGGGAAAGTAAAAAGGAAAGGAGATGAGAGGAGAGGAGGATATGGAATTTGAACAGGAACAGGGAGGAGAATGAGAGAGAGGCCCTCAATTGTAAGACATTAACGATTGTAGGTACCTCAAGGGCAAAAAAATTGAGCTAAGCCAATTTACCCAAGTCCATACTCGATTTTAAGAGCCCGTTGGTAATTTTTACCAATTTAGTGTCTTAACATTTCTTTCCCATCGAAGCTAATTACTTAGCCGCTTTCATTTTCATGTTGGCATTCATATCAGCGCTTGAAAGGATCCAGTCTCTCTATTCCGGGTTATAAAATTCGCCAGTTACGCCAGCACCAACAATAGTTTAACCTAAATATTATGAACTCATCCCTACTACACTCGACCACCCGCCTGCCAACAGCTGTGTCCAAACAACAAGTTTTTTTTTTTCTTTTTATAGACAAACAGTTTCGCATCATTTTTCAGTGTTTGTGCGAGTCATTATCGCAATTGTATTAAAACCATCTGCGACCAGCCGGATGCTCCCAGCTTCGGTGTCAACAATGGTGACCATTTTACGCACATGCGGCAACCAGTAGCCGACAAACGGAAGAGGAAGTGGAAGTGCACAATAAACAGAGGCAAATTATTACACCCGTGAGTTTGCGTATATGACGTAGCAACACACACACACATACACATAAATAGTTTGAAAAAATCTCGTACACATATGCGTGGAATGATAACGAAATGGCTTGTGAAAGTATAATAACTGAACGGGCGGATGTATGCCTGAACAAGTCTGAGCCGCATGAAGCAGTCACACTTGCAAATTAATTGTTAGCCATTTTTAATGTTTTATCAACTATTAACTTATCCATAAACATTTACAAATATGAATTTTAATAAAGTTTATATTTCTGAATATATAAAGGATCGCCAAAAATTAGTCTGCACAATGGCATCAGAAAAAGAAAGTTTCTTGGAACAGCTCGACAAGGCTGGGTGACAGCTGAGAAAGTCGGGTACGAATAGCTCTTTAGCTGCAGAGTATGTTTAGATCGTCAACATGGCCACAACCCTTCTTTTTTTTAATTTAATTTTATTTTACTCTATTTTATTTTATTTTATTTTATTTTATTTTATTTTATTTTATTTTATTTTATTTTATTTTATTTTATTTTATTTTATTTTATTTTATTCTATTCTATTTTATTTTATTTTATTTTATTTTATTTTATTTTATTTTGTTGTTGGATTTTGCGGTCTATTTTGTTTACAAATTTGTAAGTTATGAGCAAGCTCGAGACCAGTTAACAATAATTCTAAACGAATTAATATTGTCAGTTTTTGGGAAAATTTGATAATTGGAGAAAAATTACAAAGAAAAAATCTACAGCGATGGATAGGATTACATGTTTCAGAGTTTCCAGGCTCATCATCAGATCCCTTTTCGGACACGGATTCGAACTCGTGTCTGCACCAAAGCCGCTGTTAGAAAATTCCAACACTAAGCAATGATGCCCTGTGACGTCACAATGCACTTATCTCCACTTCAATTATTTCCCTTTTGTTTGTTTGTTCTTGCCAACAGTATACACAAAATTTCTTAAGACATGCAGTCTTTATGTTATGATGTGTGTTGGACTTGTTTTTTGTACATATTTACATATGTACGTAAACCCGTGCTTTGGTTTCAATGTATTTTGTTGTTGGATTTTGCGGTCTATTTTGTTTACAAATTTGTAAGTTATGAGCAAGCTCGAGACCAGTTAACAATAATTCTAAACGAATTAATATTGTCAGTTTTTGGGAAAATTTGATAATTGGAGAAAAATTACAAAGAAAAAATCTACAGCGATGGATAGGATTACATGTTTCAGAGTTTCCAGGCTCATCATCAGATCCCTTTTCGGACACGGATTCGAACTCGTTTTTATTATTTTATTTTATTTTATTTTATTTTATTTTATTTTACTAAAATTTGGATATCTAAACATTTGCAGAAGTTATCGTTGTGCCTTATGAAAGTGAAAGCTTTCATAAACCAAAAATTCAAGAAGGGAGAGGACGATAATAGCACCAAATACTTATGTAAGAATAGTATGTAATTGCATAAAGCTCAGAACACCTAGAAAAACGCAATGCTACTGTACCTCCTTCTGAAAACACCCACATACCACTGGCTAGTGACCGCAATCATTCTGTCATTATGTTTAATTACTAGTTTCCTGACTAATTCGTCATAGTCAACGAGTGGCGTTTGGAAAGCTTTCTTTTTATATGATTTAAGTTTGGACTTTTTGTTTTCTTATTTTATCGTTGGGTGGGGTAGGAGCTGGGAAAACCAAACGATTTGCGTGTTTAACTGCCAACAAAGTGCTTACGGTACGAACTAAAGTAGTTAATAGTTTGTTGTAAGTGTATGGCTGAGTGTGCATGTGTGTGTGTATGTGTATGTGTATACAATTGTGTGGTTATAACACAGAGAGACAAGCTTAAAATGAAATGTCAACGAAAAATTCATTACAGTGCAACGCCCCGGTGAGGGCAATGCAATAAATAAAATGTCATTGCATAGATTTGTTTGTTACTCGGTGATGGCGTGTTGGAGAGTTTAGTCAAATGGGGGTGCGGTTTGTTAAAAATGGACATTCGTGACATGGGAGAAATGTGAACACATACATACAAGTGTAAGCAAACCATAACCAAGCTGGGTTTGGGGTAGATAGAAATGGTTAGGAATATGCCCGGTAGTGCAATGAATCAACCAAAAATTGTTTAAAAGTTTAAAAAGTTAAAATAAAGTCAAACAAAATAAAGTCAAATAAAATAAAGTCAAATAAAATAAAATAAAATAAAATAAAATAAAGTCAAATAAAATAAAATAAAATAAAATAAAATAAAATAAAATAAAATAAAATAAAATAAAATAAAATAAAATAAAGTAAAATAAAATAAAATAAAATAAAATAAAATAAAATAAAATAAAATAAAATAAAATAAAATAAAATAAAATAAAATAAAATAAAATAAAATAAAATAAAATAAAATAAAATAAAATAAAATAAAATAAAATAAAATAAAATAAAATAAAATAAAATAAAATAAAATAAAATAAAATAAAATAAAATAAAATAAAATAAAATAAAATAAAATAAAATAAAATAAAATAAAATAAAATAAAATAAAATAAAATAAAATAAAATAAAATAAAATAAAATAAAATAAAATAAAATAAAATAAAATAAAATAAAATAAATAAAATAGAATAAAATAACAAATAAAAGAAATTATAGCTAAAAAGTACCTACCACTACTGGGTATAACCCAGGAATGTTAAAAAATGGGAATATATACATATATACATATGTATGTTCGTATTACTACCTGCATTCTTACATAAATTCAAATATGTAAATTAAATGTTATTCACATAACTGTGATTTACAATTGTTCAACTGCCGCACGATATTTTAATTAAATTTATTCTTGTACACCTTTTGTGTATTTGTGATTTACAATTTTTTTCAGCTCTACTTTTTCACTCAAATCATAAATGGCACTTAGTAAAATGGATTACCTTTTATAGTGCTTTAGAGATATGCCGAATATGTGTAGTTAACTACCAAACTGCATAAGTACATACATACACACATACATAAATTAATGTTAAACTTGCATACTTATTAAAATTGTGTACTCGTAACGTAGTTGCTATTTCTGTAGCTGCGTCAATGAGTTGATTGTTGCATGTCAGTCACTGTTTTTTGAATGTCTGTATGTATGTATATGTGTTACATAAGTAAGCATGAGCGTTGACATGGAAAACGTGCAACGGAAACTCGTGCTAATTTGTGAAATATTTAACATACAAACTGTACGTTTTTCCACATCTCACCCATTTATGCATTCATTCATATTTCCATTGTAAATTATTATTTGTGAATTTGTTGTGGCGCATTCCCAACAAGTTGGTTAGGTAATTGCTACAAATTCACTAAAATAAATTGTTGTTGCATGCTGACATTTTGCAGTGTTCAAGTTTTTTGTTCGATTTTTTTTTTTTTTTTTGAAATTGCGAAACAAAGAGAAGTTAGTTGGATCTTAGAAAAATTTGGTTGAAGTCAAAATAAATTTTTTTTATATAGAAATTATTGTCTTGGTGCTGGCTATTGTCTTTAACTTGAAAGAGATTCATGGGGGATTTAGAAGAGAACTACCTACGATGTGGCAATACACAAAGGACGTTTTGTTCTCCTTCTTCGCGGGATCTCGACGATGCGAATAGACAGCGGGATGCTTGTTTGGGTCACTGGCCAGTCATCGACATTGAGAACAGCTGGAGAAAGCCATGTACATACATGCCCGTCTAGTTTTAATAGCCTCTCTGGTGAAACTTTGATCTTTTCACACTTAGGAAAGAGTCACTAGAAGCTGACAGGCTTTCAAAAATAGTCACAGTTCGAATTTCGATTTTGAGTCATCTATCCAATAAACCAAAGAAACGCCGAGAATGCGACAAATTCTCTGCTATCACTCTAATATAACTCAGCTGCGTATAAAAATACTAGATAAAGGCGGCTGAGCTCATTACCGCGAATCCCTTACTTCATTATAATTCTTCCATAAGTAAATTGTATATCATCATTATCAATAAAATAAGTTGCAATAGACAAAGCAATTAAAATTAATTTACCGAAACACATTCCATTTTTAATTGCATTCTTACATAAATGAAGCATAATAATTTGGTGAATAAATTTTATCATGGCCTACACTGCGTATGAGCAACATTTATTACGTTTCAGATTTCAGCTGCCATGTTATGCACACAACCAAACCTTAAGCTAATATACATAGAAAGACTGAACGTAATTGAAAACGAAAATTTCTTCGAATTGCAATAATTATTATTCATATGCACGAGAGCATATGCAAAACTTGCTAACTACCTGAAATAAGAGATGGCAACCAAGGATTTTGAGCCATTCTAACACACATTTGCCAAAACCACCAAATTTATCTACTCCGTCTTGTGTTTTTGTATGTATAAACTTTTGCATAATTATATGAAATACTCATTTGTTATGCCAAAATTTTGCAAAAGCATACACATACACCCACACACATACACATATATACGCACACTTCCATTCTCACTCTCTAATCCTCTAATCGAAGTCGCTTATTCAGCTTTAATTTGCATTGCAAACTCTCCAAAAGATGTTGCTCTATAGTTTTCACTCACTTGCGTGCATACATACATACATTTTTATTTCATTTTGCTTATGCATAAGTATTTGTTAGTGTATAAACTACAATGGATGCATGCTCTTTGTGTTGCATTAAGATACTTACGCATGCAAATAAAATGAAAATTTTCCTCTTACCAAAATTGCCAATATAAAGTTTATCTTCATTTTTAGAAAAGTTTCAGATGCATACATGCATAGGTACATTAGAGTGTGTTATGAAAACGAATATTTGTATGAAAAGTTCTTATATATAAACTCTTAAGACCAGGGGTACACATAGATGACCTTCTTTTTATTAAAATCTTGCAAGATATTATCATTTATGTAAACACCAAGTGAAGGACCTACTTTTTATGTGAAGTTAGGGTTACACTCCTTTTCTTATAATGAGTAAGACCTCTTTATACAGGAACTTTAAGGTGTTTTAATAAGTCACACAAAATTCAGAAAAATTCAAATTTCGAATTTTCTTTGCTAGAACTTCCAGAATTTTTGAGTATACAGTTTTGTGGCAAATCTTAAGTACGTAAGATTATTTTGCTGATTTTTGACAAATTTTTTCGAGGAGCTAAAGTGTATTTCTTCATATAAAAAAAATATGTTCATGAACTCACCCTAGTTTACGTATTATTATTGCAAATATATACTTATATCCATTGGGTGAGGCCATCTCAAGTGAGCTCGCATTTACCAAGTGTTCGAATAACCAAAAAAAAAATTTTCACATTAAAGCCTTATAAAAGGATAGGAAATCCTGTTAATTTTTTTCTCAAAATTTGTTACCGTTAAATATTTATAACCAATTGAATTTTGTCGCATTAAATCGGTCAAAAAATGTTTTCTCAGAAACTACTGAACCGATTTTAATAATTTTTTTTTTGACATTTATAAAACAATGCACTTTAATTTTGAATTTTTTTTTTTATATACAATCAAATTTTTTTTTGTTAAATAACATTAATTGTTATAAACAAATTATTATATAACTAACTTGTGCGCCTCTGAAAAAAAATTAAATAACATTAAATTATGTGGTATTCAATTATATTTTTATTTCTGAAAAAAAAAATGGGGGCCCAGCAATAGTTTCCTTATAATAACGTTATATGGGCAAGTGCATTCGCTGCTTCCCATACTACACTTCGCATATTATGAAAATTTTTCTATACTACTTATTACGTTTATCTTGTCAGTAGCTGAAATATGGTGATTGCTTACATGTTATTTTTTTGATGACTATAAATAATATATATATATTAAAAAAAAAAAAAAAAAAAAAAAATTTCATAATATGCGAAGTGTAGTATGAGAAGCAGCGAATGCACTTGCACATATAACGTTATTATAAGGAAACTATTGCTGGGCCCCCATTTTTTTTTTCAGAAATAAAAATATAATTGAATACCACATAATTTAATGTTATTTAATTTTTTTTCAGAGGCGCACAAGTTAGTTATATAATAATTTGTTTATAACAATTAATGTTATTTAACAAAAAAAAATTTATTTGTATATTAAAAATAAATTCAAAATTAAAGTGCATTGTTTTATAAATGTCAAAAAAAAAATTATTAAAATCGGTTCAGTAGTTTCTGAGAAAACAATTTTTGACCGATTTAATGCGACAAAATTCAATTGGTTATAAATATTTAACGGTAACAAATTTTGAGAAAAAAATTAACAGGATTTCCTATCCTTCTATAAGGCTTTAATGTGAAAATTTTTTTTTTTGGTTATTCGAACACTTGGTAAATGCAATGCTCACTTGAGATGGCCTCACCCATTATAAGTTCTCATAAATTTTTGAAGAATTTGCTGGTGTGGTAAAGAGAATCTAATCGAAGAAAAGAAAAGAATGATCAATCAGAATGACTTTCCATTTCATGCAATTTTCTTATCAAACTAAAAGTCGAAAGATATAATTTTTTAAGTGTTTTTTGTTGTTATAGTTGTTTTATGAATAGAAATGTTTTTATTATGCAGTTTTGTAGACCAAGCAATTTTATAATATTAATGAGCCAGTCAAATAATATAAAAATAAATTTTGTTCATGCGTTGTATGGAAGAAATCTCACAACACACTTGACAAAAAATTATGCTGAAAATTAAGTTATACTTAAAAACAATTATACGTAAGTTTACTGTTCTAAAAAGTGCATATACAAAAATATTCCATAAATTCTGCCAAAACGTTTTTGCAGAATTTAATGGGCATTTTTAAAGTTTAGTTCACTTCCTTAAGCTTTGAAATTTATTTTTATGTCGATTCTGTTACAAAATTCGCCATATTTTAACATTACTACTATTATATTGAGCACAGCTGTACATACAAATTATTTATCTACATCTGGGATGTCCCAAAACTATATAATTGACTAGATGAAGTTTCTAAAGAAATTTTACAACCACTTTTTGAGGCCCAACTTTGATCTGCATTAAAAAAATATATATACTAGCACTCTTTTATCTTCATAAGATACTATAAACTGAAGTAAGTATGTCTGTATGTATATGAAAATTAAGGGATATAAATGATTAGTTTTTTTTGTTCAGAACACGCAGGTGTAGCTGCTTGCTAAAGTAAAGGAAAGAGAGCAAGGAAAAGAAAAAGCAAAATATATTACAAAAAAAATATTCAACTAAAGGAACATCATAGGCGTGGAGGAAAGAACACAAAGAAAAGAACCTGGGTGACCGAGACTTGCTCGGTATTTTTCGAATTTTCCGCATAATCTTACTTACCAAGAGCATAA
Organism: Sphenella marginata; assembly: GCA_951509765.1. NCBI lineage: Eukaryota > Metazoa > Arthropoda > Insecta > Diptera > Tephritidae > Sphenella > Sphenella marginata. Next base: position 18,265,154 of record OX608080.1, on the reverse strand, counting down.
ATTTCCAAAATAGATTTCCAAAATATCGAACACTAACCACAAAAAGTCACTTAACATACATTGGCGACACCTGTTGTGTATTAAATATTCTGGTTGGTATACGCCCTAAAATACCTTTCATTTGATACCCATATTGCCATATTAAAAAAATATCGGAAAGATGGCAACCCTCTAAGTTTCCATTAGTGGCAACATTCAAGTAGAAAATCTAAGAAGGAAGCATACCATCCATCTACCAAATTTCATCGAAATCGGTGCAGCAGTTCCCGAGATAGTGGTCGATATCTGAAGAAATAAATAAAATGCGTTCAGGTGGCAACCCTAGGTGGCAATCCTACTCGAAAATATTTTCGTTGGTATACGGCCTAAAATACCTTTCATTTGGTAACCATATTTCCATTTATTGCTTAATATTTAAAAAAAAATTGATATAGGTGGCAACCCTAAGGACCACCCCAAGTGGCAACACCAAAGTAGAAAATCTTAAAACAAAGCATAGTACCTGTGTACCAAATTTCATTAAAAAAAATACAAAAATAAGTCGTTTAAAGTTATAAGATAATAGATATTCACTAAAATAGAATAAAGTTTTGTGATTTAAATTCAAGCACTGAGCACAGCTTAATTTTATAAATTTATGTAGAATACCCACATGTTTACACAACAAACTTCACGAGTACTTGGTACACAAACCTTTATTTAAACCCCCAACACGCCATATCTGATTTAAACTAATAATCTAAGATTAATTTGCATAGCGTTAGCATAAACATAAGTTTGTTGCCCTTTTTGAGAGTTAAAGCACAGATTATCTTCCAACCAACCATTAGTCCATAAATATATATTAAACTTTTAAATGGATGCAAATGGAAGAAAATGCAGGAAAATGAAATTATGCTTAACTGAGATACGAAATGCAAGGTGTTTACCAATGCAAAGTCAGACTAACTCAGCTTGACGCTCATTAAAAGCAACCTTTTGCTCAATGCCTAGCTGCACTTCCTTTCGTCTTTCATGCGCTTTTTTTTCTTCTTGTTTTCTTATCGCCTTGCTGTGTACTATCTTTTGCACCACGGTTGAATGCCGGAAGTTTGTAAAGATAACTTTTATTAAACCCTAACACCGCGGTTGGCCAAGCGATAATTGCAGATAATTATATTTATAACGGATTCGCATGGTCGTTGCGACAACAGAGAGCGAGAGAGGGAGAAAGAGAGTGTGTAAGTAGAAGGTGACAGCGTAACAGCACTTCCACGACACCAAGGCAAGCGCAAGCACAAATACGGACACCAATCATGACATGACATACCGTTAACTATTTATGCTGCGTATTTATACCGTTACTCATTGTTGGTGTTATTTTTTTTTTTTTTTTTTTGCTATTCCTCGGTTGTTGTTTTGCTTCGCTGCCAGTTATTTCTTTTTATGGAAAATAATTGCATTGCACCAACTACACCTCCCGCTCACCAAGCGACCGCATTAAAGTGCGATAAATTACCCGGAAGCGGAACAAGCTGCCGGATATGGTTGTAAAATATTTAGTTAAAATTATGAACTTTAAATGAACCGCAATTGGTTTGAACATTTTCTCACACTCCCCCTCACACTTACGTAGCTCAATAGCCCGCTAATTGTTTTTTGTAATATATTTTTGTTGTTTTAAAACAAAAAAGATTTAATGTTGACCGCATAAATCTGGCTTTCAGTTCTTCGTTTTGCTCGCCATCGCTTTTCGACGTTATTAATGATATTCAAACAATATTTGGGACACACATTTCACCATCAATTTGTCAAAATGCTCAATTAATGTCAACTTTATTAGCAAAAACCATGTGAGGTCTACACCCGATTGTTTGTTACCATACATGTATGAGCTTTATATGTATGCGTGTGCATGCAGTAAGTGTGAACGCCCCCTAAGAGTGCATGGGTTAGTCATATTAGGACTGTAATTCATCGTGGCGTTGACCAACTTGACATATTCATTGCGACAACATCCTAAGTTGTTGTACCTACAGATGTGTGTGTGTGTATGTGTATGAACATGAATATGCTGCCTATTGAAAAATTAGCTATGGACACGCATTGCAATTAGAAGGATAACTCTGTAAAATAAACGTCTGCATGTTTATTAGATTGAACTTTTTTTAATTGTGTTTATATTATTTTTTAGAATGGCGAAAAAAATAAAAAAAAATATTCAAAGCATAATATTACTTACAGTTACTCACATATATAAGCATTCCCACATTTTAGCAATTCTCATCAATTTTGGCTTCAACAAATTTATTTTAACTAGTTTCCTTTAAAAAAATTTAATTTAAAAACATGTGAAAAATTCACAAAAATTCGACGAATTTTTATGGAAATTTCGAATATTTTTACAGAATTTTTAAATTTTTTTTGAGTACGTACATTTGCAGCCCGTTTATTTTCAGTATCATAAGTCTTAAGTCCGTAAGAAAGTTATTTGATTTTTGGCAATTTTTTTTCTGAAGAGCTTAACTGTCTTTTTCAAAAGAACTGAAATTAAGTTCATAAATTTATATCGAGGAAAATAATAAATTCCTGAGAAAAAATTTGAAAATTTCCATGAAAATTCGTCGAATTTTTGATGTACATATGTAATGTCAGAGGAGTAAAGCTTTAAATATTGTTTTCGTTTTCTGATTTTATATTTTTACTTTGAAAATTTATTAAACGCGCAAAAATGAATATAGAAAGAGAGCCTATAGAATTAGCAGAATTAGGCGCTGAAACGAAGCTGCGCCTTTGAAGTGTTGAGCCCCTCGTCACGTACACGTAATAGCAACATTTCTTTAATTTCTCGGCAATGAGGAACAGTTTCTTGGTAAGCGCAACGTTCCAGCGACTTTGTGGTTACTTAGCAATTACGAAGCAAAGTAGTAAGCGCGACTTTCTCAGAACTTTACGCACAAAATGCTCCATTTAAATTTGTATTTGCTTTATCTTGCAACTTATTATACCTTTCATGATGAACATGAGAAGAAGAAAAGATAGAAAATTAGTTTTCGAAAAACTTTTATTTTTTTTTTATACACATACCGAACCAAGAGACATGTGATAATTCAAAAATTAAATGGGCGTGGTTATAACAAAATTTTTCGATGTTTTCGTGGCTAATATATAGTTTCACGATCCATACGAAAGACTGATGTGGAAAAACCGAATTGCACTAAAATAAAATTTTGAACCTTTTTTTTTGATTCCCGCTTCTCACTTTAATTGCAGGAATTTTTTTTTTTTTTCAAAACAATCTACAGTCGAAAATTCGAACTACCTAAATTGTCATTGGCTGTAAACGCATGTAAACATCTCAAAGACATTTTAATTGCGCATCCAACTGTGCATTGTTTAGTTGGTCGCGTGCCAATTTCGGACCGCTTTGTACTCGTATACGCCTGTGCCATACCCGCAACTGTTTCCAATGTTGACACTGTTGCCATTGCGGTCATAGAAATAATTGTACGCCTGCCAAACTCTTGTCCTATGCCACCTTGTACCAGCTCACAACTCAACATACACTCTACGTAAATATACATTTTAAGCTCAGCATGGCATTGGAATGCTCTCTGGTATCACAATGAACATGTTAATGATTCGTATATTCCATGCATGTATGTACATGATAATTTAATGTAAATATGAATGAGTTTATTCACTTGATATTGTGGTCCAAGTTGACACCGCAGATAATTCTTGATTACTAAGAAAGCTGTACAATTTCGTTCGTAGTGCTGGTGGTTACAGGCAATGGGGCTAACCAGACAGTTTTAGCTGTTTGTTGTTTTGTCAATATACTGTGACCTGTTTATGCTCTAATTCGTTAGAGGTAAATAAATACATTAAGGAAGAGAGAGAGAGAGAAACAACTAAGAAATACCAACACACACACACACACACAAGACGGGCATTTGACCCTTGATGGCATGATTGTTTAAGACAAAGACTGACAAACCACACTCACAAAATTTGTATAGAAAGCAAAAAAGGATTCAATGCATTGTATGTTGCCTTTGTAAGTCCAAGACAGTGGTTTCGATTTCGGTTTCGGTATTCTGGAAATTTTTTATTCAGGAAATATAAACTTTAATTTTATTTTCATTATTTAATTTAAAAGAAAAACGGCTGTACGAATCATGATTTTCAATTAATTGACCCTGACGCAAAGGTCGCTGGAATTTCAAATATTAAATAAAATGATTTTTGTACTTCTTACTTATTTAATTGTTAAAGCTGGAGCCCAAAGCCCAAGCCAGATAAAAACTGGCGACAAGTATTTTGAGATCTCCATTAAGATGAAAGGAATGAATACTTCTACACTTTGAAACAGTTTTCTTTTAACTAGTTACTTCTCCGGAATTGTTAGGAATTTTCTTAGCATTTAATTCAGCAAATTGTATTTCTACAAAATTCGATCTCAGCCAAAGATCACTTTAAAGGCTGGAATCATGTCAGAGGAGTAGTTTGTACTAGCAGGCTTAACTGCTAGCTACCTAAAAGACATTCAAGTGTTGGTAGTATTTAGGAGGGTAGTACATAAAACAAGAAGAATTAAAAATTAAAGGTCCCCTAACCTCCATCTTGTCTAATTCTTAACTACCTTCCAATTAGTGCAAGTATATCTAGCATCCTACGCCGACTACTACGCGACATTATCTCTTTTCCGAGCGAAGAATCGAAGGAGGAAATGTGAAATCGTTTGCAGCACTTGGGGTAAAGATAAAGAAGCGTTGCTGTCTACAAAGTAAGAAAGTGTGAGTCTGAAAAAATACCACAATCAGAGTTGCTAAACATCTAAAAAAAAGCTGGAAGCTTGAAGGATACCGACGAAACTATCCCTCTTAGCCCATGATGAGACCCGATACTACATTATTCAGCCACTTGATCTTCTTGTTTGGTCTTCGCGAGATATCTCCACAGCATACAGTTAACCACCTTCTCAAGAAGACTATAGTCACTTAGACTCAACTTGGTTTCGACTATAGTAAAAAATTAAACTCTTACTCTTACTCTCGCAACAAGCAAGGTATGATCTAGATAGCTTATAATATTCCCTTATAGGGCAGGTAAAGTCTGCACAGAAGCCACAGCTCAACCTGTGTCACTTTAATTTGTGTTTTGTTGCTACTAAGAATTACTAGGTCATTGTGTGCCATTCTCGCCATTAGACAATGTGGGATCACAGCGGATTTTAAAACCAATTCAAGTTGATTCCCATCCCCAGCTTGGATAGCTGCCGCCCAAACTAACCTAAAAAGTGCCACAATCCCCATTATCAGTTATCACTTTATAAGAGGTAACAAAATCTAAATGCAGAACAATTCTTATACTCAATTTTCTTATTGAGTTGCTAACGCATATGACTATCTCTTATATATGTATTTATGTATGTATGTTTATTTTAGAAATGCCTTCATTACTTATCTCATCTCAACTGCGTTACTGTAAAGCTGTCATAAAATACACAATGGTGCTCATAAATTCACTTATGATGTCAAGTTTGCACATTTTCAATCATCAGATATACTCGTACAAATGTAAATGTCACAAATAGGCCATATGTGTGTGCGTGTAGGGGGGGGCGGGCAAGAGCATAAGACATTTTTCTTACCAACATAAAAGTCAGCAACAAATCAAAATGAGATATGAATTCCCTACATATGGTTTGAGATTAGGAAGATTATGATTCAAATGTCAAAAGCCAAATGATGATTCAGCAGCCTACGGCAATTGTACATACCGTTATATTACAAATACCATTTTAAGTACTGTGATGACAAGCAAGTGTCATTACATACATTCGTCTTTATTTCAACCAATAACAAAAATAACATATTTAATAATTTACCTATTCTTTGCATGCAAAAAGTTGTGTTGCCTCCGGCGCGTCCTTACAATGTCCAGTTTATTTGTGATACGTGACTCATACGACATGGTGTCCGATTTAGCAATGTAGAGGAAATATGGATATAGATTAGGGTGGTAGATAAGTGTGCAGGATAAATTTTTGTATCAGATTTTAAAAGCTTAAAATTGAATCTTTGGTAGCCTAGAAAATTACATATGCGTTTTGATCTGGATGGACCCTTCAGGAATATCAATGTTTAGAGCATCATGAAGACTCAAAAGCAAATTTTTCTTTTAGTGTAATAAAAACATTTGAAAAGGCTATGATCCATATCTAATATAAATTTTGGTACCGCTTGAGAATGGTTAAAAAGTGTCGCACAGGATTCAAAGCTACATATTTCTAAGTCTTCGTGGAGTATTCTGAACTTTTACCGTCAGTTAAATGCGATTCTTTTGAGCTTAGTCTTGAGTTTCGAGTTTTTAGTTTGATTTTTAAAAAAGGCCCTAACACAGACACGTGCATATATCTGTGGTCATAAGAAATAACAGCTCAATTGGACTTAAGAAAAAGTGATTATTTTTACCCATTCTTCCGAGAGTACTTATGATCCAACAAAACCTTTAAGTTCATCTTAAGATAACCATTCCAAAAGATAGCTACAGCTACAGAGAACAGAGATATATGTTGAGTTATCTATCTCCATCCGCTTCTAGGAAATAGTTCATCGTATACGATTGTGATATGCCGACTATCACTAGGGGCCAGAGTGCAGTTATCCTGCAGAAAAACTCACCCTTCTCTCATCTGAGTAAATTTAATGATTTCTCTCCTAGTCTTAGCTCTATTCTCCTCTTTCTACTTCTTTACACTTTCATATCATCTATTTCTATTTCTCCCTTTTCCCATTCTTTTCCTTTCTATTCATGTTCTATTCTTTTTGTATACTTAATCCCTATCCTTGTCCCTATTCCTCAGAGATATGCAGGACATTAAATTTCATTTGTTCCCATTTCTGCTTGGTAGATATATTGGAGATAAATCCCATTTCTAGGAGAGGTTCCACGCCACATTCTCCCTTATTAAACTTTTTCTTGGGGTCTTATATATTAATCTTATTTAACTCTTTCAATATTCCAAGGAGTTTAACGACTACGGCCGCTTTGAAAATTTTTAAACATAAAAAAGATAGGGATCAACTTCCCAAAACCGCATTCGCATGTTTTGAAGATAACTTTCAGGGCTTTGACATACCCTCTAAAAAATGATCACGCTCAGCGTCACTCATTAACCCACCTTAATGTGAATGATGTTTCTATGTTCAATGTTGGAAATTTTATGACACTCAATAAAACCAGAAATTTAGTTGTCGCTCAAGTGTCGCACTCAAACGCATACGAATCACACTTTACGAGCTTTGTTAGAGAGTAATTTGCCTTTAAATATTTCTCCTTGAAAGCCGTGCAGTGCAGTGCAGCTAAGAAAGTTGGTCAGTGTGATAGCAATAGCTCAGCTAGTCACTCGGTCATTAAAAGCGAGTTAGAAATAGTATTTCGAATTTAGGCATAAAACTGAGCGGAAGTAAAGCAGAAGAAGAACTAGTATGTGAGTGTAGGTGGCTTGCTCTCAAATAGGTGTTAATAAAAACCGCTAAATACTGTCATGCTCTTTGACGTAGAATGCAATAGAACGCAGTTATGATGTTGGATTTGTTGAGGTGAAAGAGATGGCGAAGTCATGTCCCTAAGTTTGTTCCAAATTGTTGTCGAGCGCTTTCTAACCTTCGACCATTTTGGCATACATTTTTTGGAAATAAGGGGTACCAAATTATCAACAATCAAAAGAGATCAGGATGGAACGAAACCAGCCTATGCATTCTACTCAAAAATTTCTTGCAGTGTACGAATTACTCAAATGCGAACAAATATGCTTTCAAAAAGAACTCCAGAGTAGGGGCCCCAAATGGTCACGAAAACCACGGCAAAGAGTCGCTAAATGATCTCAAGAAATCGCTAAAACAATAACAAAGGGAAAAATTTTCGAAATGATCCTGAAATGGTCCTGAAATTTTTTTAGGCCCCTAAATCGACGCAGTATTTGTATGCGAAAGATATAAATTTATTATTTTTCAACAAATAAATTTCAATAGAGAAAAAACATTAAAAATTAATGTTTTTTATTTCATTCACACATTTTATTTATCTTAATTCTAATTTGTCTCATTAAAAGCTCGAACAAGAGTATTACCTTCCGCTGGCAGCTTCGACTGCCGATGGGAATTTGTGAGTTATTCTAAGTTTAAGTTTAGCGGCGGCATCTCCAATGCAACCCGCAGCTCAAGCCAAAAGCGCTGAACTATAAATTTGTTGGACACCAGCTAAATCTTCTTTAGTCACCGCTTATGTGTAGATAAATTTTATGGTCATACCGATTATGTTGTGCTAAATCATAATGGGAATTTGCAAAATCCTCAAGGCTGAATAAGCAATAAAGCAACTGCGTAGCTTAAAATAAAATGGTTTTAAATGCCAACACAGCAATTGGAATCATTTAAAATTACCCATTAAAATTATTTAGATAATAAAAAGCTGTGAAAGCGTAGAAATGACATAAATTTTTGTTGATCAGCCTTTTGTGAGTTTTTGTTGTACCTAAAATGTAATTTAGAACTGGTACGTGTACATTTTTAAATTTTATTGCGGTTTATAAAGGGCTCGCCCTACTTGTTTAGCCTTATTTCAACGACACAATGGCGACTGTGAACTCTGCAGTATTGTTAACGTATTTACTACAAAATTCATACCTGGACACTATCTCCACATTGAACCTTGTAGTCATAATTAGACCATTTACAACTACAAACACCCCCGTGATCCTCTCTTAGTTTTCACTCGGAAAGTCCCAAGTTTTCATTTATATTTCCCACTCGACCAAAATCATTTTCTATTAAGATCTCGTTTTCAGCAGAATTATGCTTTGCTCTCCCTCAATAACAATATTTAGGAAAAAGATGTCAGGTTTACTTCTTCAACTCATTGCGATCACCCAGAGAGCTCCAGATATTTGGTTGTAGCTTCATATGTTCTATTCAGTTTCCTTTTAATCTCAGAGAGCAGGTGTGAGAGCCTCTATATGCCGCTTTTTCTGAACTTTTTTCGCCGCCAAAACTAAAGGATCGGTTCGTAGTGACTTCTTTTTGCTCAATGGACTCATCACTTTTACCCTCGGTCACTTCACCTAACCCTAGAAAGAGATAGGTATTATCATTTTCCTAAAATGACTGCTATACTTTTATAAAGGAGGTCTAATTCTAAAGCTAGTTTCCGTGACTCGAGGCCCAACCAAGTCAATGTAGGTATGCTGCAACGTCTGGAGATTAGCGTGGAAAATTTCTTGGCATATGTATCCCTATTTCTGCTACGGAAATATTTTTTTTAGGAATTCCGAAGTAATCGCTAACGAGGGCAGGCATTCCCTTATCCCACATCCTGAATAGAATCAGATTTGAACTCGAACCCTTTGAAAGTATCTTGCAGCTCGGCTAAGTGTTAGGCATCGACTACTATTTTGAAGGAACTCAAGTCCTATTGGAAAGCTGCTTCGTCGACCCCTTTAAAAATAAACTATAGTGGCCAGAGGAATGCGGAAGTCCATATCTGCAACCACGTTTCATCACATTCCGCTGCTTTCTACCAACTTTGTCATGACAAGCATTTCCAACTCCTCGGCACAGACTGAATAATATCTCACCCTTGGACCACATAGCGAAAAGGGTGTATCCGATTAAATACATCGCGTTATCGTGAGTCGCACACATGCATATTTGGCTTTTTTCCCCCCCACCGCTTGACTCCACCTCGGTCTTTCTACACCTTGGTTTAGTTTTTCCATTTCTTTTAGTTTTCGCAAAATTCATTTGTTGCGCTCCAAAAAATTTGCAACTTGACAGGTGATAATCTATGTATGTGTCGCCGTCATCGTTGTGGTTGCTTTGAATATATTAGAAAACCGATAAAAAAAAGAAGAAAAGTGAAACTTGCACAGAAAGTTCAAAAAGTTGCAAGTTGTAGTGGCTTAAGCAAGGTGTGAGTAGGTACGGGTAAGTACGAGCATATTCTCCAAAGGACGCGAAGTGTGTCAGTTGAGTGAAAACTAAGTGACAGGTAACGGTACGATGTGAAAACTTTCACCACTAAATGCTTTAAGCACGCTAAAGACCTTTACGGATTATCCCTCGTGTTAATACTTGACGAACAGTTGTGGACAAATGGGGTTTAGTTCGTTGCTGCGGTGTAAGTGTGAGTGTGACTGCGCGCTTTTTTGAACTCAGTATGTGTATGTGAGGCGTGTGGTGTATGCAGCCCTTTTACTTCTTCCCTTGATGACTTACTTAGTTAGCTTGATACTTGAATGACTTGCATGAAATAAGTTGCTTAAGTTATTATGCAACTTGCACTTACCAAAGCATGAGGATATTAGAGATCATTTGCAGCTGGTTTGATTGAAAGTGTTGATATTATAATGCATAAATTATAAGTCACAAGCATGGGAGTAGGAAAATTAATCGGATGACAAATTTTTGCATTTTACTTCTTTGAAGATGGTGGGGTGTTGTCTTGATTTGATTTATACGTTTCTTACCAGCACAATATTTTAATACCTGGGTGACAGAACTTTGTTCGGTAGAGGAAGTATTTAACACCTTCTATTTCCTCCCCGTTCTTACAGAAGAACCTCCATGCGTTCATTTTGTATTCCCATTATACTGTGTCAAGTAAGTACACCATTCAAGGGGCTAGCTAGGGTCGTTTGAGATTGAGTATGGAATCGGTCGGTTCCCCCTGAACTACATTTATTCGAAGTGCGCTAAAGCTTAATTGGATTTTTCCGCACAGGTCTACTGAAAGTGGGTAGGTAAATATATCAGTGGTACAATACAGACATCCATATTTTCCCTCAGCGTGTCAGCATATCAATTGTGTAAATATTGACGTACGATGCACATTTAAACCGCAAACAATTTAATAAAGAACAAAAACAAAAGTCTCATAAAAGTATGATATAAATAATTGTTTACTTAAATATGTGTACATTATACCAACAAATAATAACGATCAATTAAACTTCATATATTGCTGATTGTTAATTGGAAAATGCAATTGTAGACACTCACACACATGCACTTACATACATTCATACATTCATAAATACAAAAGTACCGTGCATGGAAGTCAGTGAAATAAATTTCTGCTTGGAACTATATCTAAAGCGCAAACTGGCAACTAGTTCGATACACTAGTAAGCATCAAAAATTATTTTTGTGTTTTTGGAACAGGCAGCTTTTGATCAGAACCAGTAGATAACAATATTTTTGGCATAATTAAGTGAACTCAGAACATTCAATTGAATTCCGAAGCACATTTACATGGTCTGGAATACAACTGACTAGTCTGAAATAAGTTTCACAAATCTGAATTATATTTTATGCCGATCTATTCAAAAATGATTAAAAAATTTAATGGTAACTAATTATACTGCGTCGTCCTCACAGAATTGGTATTGGATTGGTATTCAATTAATTTGAACGAAGTATTAATTGATTAATTTTAATTGCATTACTAAATAATGATTAACTGACATAAATCAATTAATTTTGACAATTTTTATATATTCGGATAATAAGATATACTAAATAATTATTTTTGATTAATGTGATTAACTTTTGATTAGTGTAATTATTTTGAATACTTTTATTTATTTTCTGCATATCATCAATTTCACAAAAGATTGATTGAGAAATGATTAAAATGAGTTTAGTTGATGCTAATAATGGAAAATAATGAAATAATTAAATAACTGAAAATAATCAAATAATGAAGTGTTATTATTTAATCCTTTAATTAATTTTAATTAACTGCGTAAATTTAGTTATTGAATTTCAATTGTTCGATTAATTTTAATTACTTCCTTTTTTGTAATCATATGATTATTTTTATTTAAGATAATAGGCAACTGTCCAATTACTTTAGATTATTTATATAATGGCGATCTTATTTGATTATTTTACTATTATCAGTTATTAATCGGAAGCAATAGTAGTCCACCATTTCAGAACGAGAGACTTTCCCTACAGGGTAGCTATGTATATGTATGTAACTGTTTGAACGTCACGGCTTTGATTTCCCCCAACTTCAAACGCTAAAATTTTATAGTTTTTCTGACCATTATACAACCTATTAAGCTTTAACTGCATAGTAATTAATTCAATGTTAAGTTTTTTGGCTCCACTGAATTTTAACTTAAAAAGTTTTAAGTGGCTTTTGATTTTTTGTTTCTTATTCTCTTTTACTTTCTTTGCTCAACAATTTTTATTTTAAATGCAAATTAATAATTTCATACGCAATTATGCGTGTATGCAATAGAGATGCCACTTTTTACCATCCATTTGAATCCCGGGCTTACGTATATATGATTTTATGAACCCGGGATCCCGACATTTAAATTTTCAGTTCTTTTAATGCTTTGAGAAATGGTATTTGACTGAAGTTGACAAGTGTCGCTTGGCTGACTGTCTCAAAAGTCTTTTGGCTCGTCTAAATTCACAGGAGGCATTATGTTCCGAAACCTTCACTGATCTATATCGCCACTTAAACTCTGAGTGTTTGTGGCCTTCAGCAAATTGATGGTACTGTGCAGCTCACGGAAGCTATACTGATGGGCTTATAGTCGCAGGTGAACGATGTAGTAAGTGAAAGTAGGAGTAAAACGATCTCTAGAGCATCATGAAAAAAAGGGTCGGCAGACAATATAGAACTCTTCGTTGATAGTCTCTCAACATTCAACTCGCCTCAGAATCCTATTAACATCTACTTGACCTGCGAGTATCGTCCCTATACGGCATCGAGGAATATAAAGCTACCTACCACCTGCCGTCCATCATCACATTATAACCACATTATCGAGAAGCCAATGAGCTTCGTACTTTATTGATGCAATTTCTTTTCATAATTTTCTTCATTTTTCAATATTTATAATTACGGTTACACACAAAACTGATTTTTACAATTTTTTATCGCTCCTTCTTATTTGTTGTTGCTATTATACAATATTTCCCACGCGTTGTCATAACATTTTTAATTGCATTGTAATGATTTTGTTAAAGTGTTATGATCAAAGTGTTGGAGACCGCAAAAAAAAACTCCCCAGGGTCATGTCATAATATGACACTTTAATAACAGCAACAACAACAACAATAAAAAAGTAACGCACAGTTTTACAGATAATTTATTGTCAGCAATCGATAAGTACTGAGTAGCCATTTTTCCAATTTGCCATTTTGCAATTTGTCATTTCCACTTTCACACACAGATACGCCAACACAGGCACACAAACATCCACACGTGCATACATACTCACATTTACTTTCACATTTATATTTATTATACAACTTTGAATTGCGAATTTCCTGCTCTTATTTCACCTCTGGGGCATTTCGTGCTTTTCCAGTGTTAAGTGACGCACGAAAAAAATTATGCCAACGTGTCTCGGCTGTAAACTTTGCATTTCAATTTTTTCGGGACTTAAAAATAATTTTTCAATTAAAATTAATTTTTGCTTGAAAAAGATTGAATAAATAAATTTAAATAAAAATTGTTTTTTTTTCTTACGCATTTAATGTGTCATAAAATATATTTTTTAAATACTCTTGCACCTTCGGCAGCAATAAAAATTATTTCGAACTTTTTCAGCCATTGAACTTTTCATTTGCCCTTTGTACGGGTGGCTCGTCATTGTTAACGTTTTTTGTGTGCCGTTTGGCGTATTTAAACTAAGTTTTTGCTCATGACGCTTACCAACATGTGTGTGCAGGAGCAAATTCAATGAGGTAACAAATTATGACAACTGGAATTTTCTAACTGTGGTCAAACTAGTTCAAAAAAGACTAAACTAAAAATAATAAAAACAAGTAAGGAAAGGGCTGTCTTCGGCTGTGCCGAAGGCTTCATACCTTTCATGAATACGCATAACTTTTTTAAGTGTCCGATCCTTACTTACAATTGGCCCAAACCAGAGTTATCGGAGCAATCGATTATATGGGAGCTATATGTTATGTTAGTCCGATCTGTATGATTTTCACTGCACACATCACATATGTAATAAGTACCAAACCTGCAAAATTTTACGTTCCTAGCTTCTTAACTGCAAAATCTATAGCCCAAAACCCATTTATCGAAACTATCGATTATATGGGAGCTATATGTTTGGTTGGTCCGATTTGAGTCATTTTCACTACATATGTTATTTATACAATATGTACGAAAAGTGCAAAATTTTGCGGTCCTAGCTTTTTAATTGCAAGATTTATAGACCAAAACCCGTTTATCGGAACAATCGATTGTATGGGAGCTATGCTTTGTATCGGTCCGATCTGGCTGGTTCCGACAAATGATTAATCCCATGCAAAATGGCGGCCCTATACCAAATTTCATCGAGATAGGTCTAAAATTGAGGGACTAGTTTGCGTTCAAACAGACAGACGGACAGACGGACGGACGGACAGACGGACATGGCTAAATCAACTCAGCTTATCATCCTGATCATTTCGGTATACTTAAGGGTGGGTCTATCTCTTCTTCTTCTCATACTTACAAACATCGGACCAAAGTTATAATACCATTTCATGTTCATGAAAGGTATAATGAAAAGTACAACTACATGCCAGGTTCAAACATTTAACTACCTCCAGGCATGGTGAATAGGTACTCACCTCACATGGTAGCAGTGGCAGATTTCAACTCTGGTGCAGGAAATATGAAATTTTTAAAAATAAGCTCTAATAGAAATTTGTCATCCTTAGACAAAATAAATATTCTGCATAAAGTTTTATTTCTGTTGTTCCAGATATGATCCATTTTGAACTAGTTTGGGATGAGTTCGAAAATTCTTGTTATGAACTAGTCTTTTTTTTTGCTTACTTATGCTTCGCCTTATGGATGTACTCTTATTTCCATACATACATATGCATATATTTACAGATCCTAAAGACCGTTTATTTGCTTGGATATGTGTGTGCGTCACCACGTGGTTTTCAATTAAAAATTACGTTTATTCGGCATAAAAACCGGCAGTTGCATAAATTTATGATAGTGAAGCACCAGACCAGCAGCAGCTATTGCAATTTAAAGTTTGTATTGACATACATACATACATATGTAGCACACTATGGGGTAATTTGAAAAGAAATACTCCAAAAATAAAAACTCTCTTTAATATTTGGAGCTAGAGCAAAGTGGAAATCGTTGTGTTCCTGGAAAGCTGTCACTTGTCTTGCTCTAATTTTATCTTTGTTCTGTCATTCGACTCTCGGAAAATCATGTATCCGACAAAATATTGTTTTTGACAAAAAAATGTACTTTATGGGTGGCAACTCCATAAAAACCTCTAAAGTGGCAAAGTTGATGGAGGAGAGATTAGATTGATGTTGCCTATAAACAACTTCATAGAACTGTGTAAAGCCTTATTACATCTAAAAACATACCACATAATAGGATTAAGTGGCAACTCTAACCAATAAACCTGATTCTTTTAATATAGGACTTGAAATTCCTGCTTCCCTAGAGGCAACACCTAGGTAAAAAAAACTTAGAAAGGAGTCTAACCGTTCCCGAGATAGTCGTGGAATTATTTGAAAATATCTCGCTTCAACTATGAAAATCTATGAACTTATTTAAATGATCGCCAGTGTCGATATCTGCATAAAGGCACTACAAATTTTCTGCTACTAAAACAAAAGTGGAGACAACATCACAACATTGTTTTTTAATTATGACTTCCACCTGTACATTGCTGAATTGGTTCAGAGTAAGCACCCAAGAGGACAATGGGCAGAGAATAAAATAAAAAGATAGGACCAATACAATCGATTTTTATAATACAATCGATTTTATAAATAGGTTTTGGTCGATTTTTTGCATATTTGCTACATATTGTATATGTAATGTGTATAGAGAAAATCAGCCAGATCGGACAAACATAACATATAGCTCTCATACAATCGATTGATTATTCCGATGAATGTATCTTCGGCGATAAATTTTGGAATTAAAAACCTATGACTTCGAAATGATGCAGGTTTTGCGGACGTTATATATGTATGTAATATATTTATGTAGTGAAAATCAGCCAGATCGGATCAATACAATATATAACTCCTATATAATCGATTGGTTCAGAGTTTGGACTTATTGTAAGTAAGTATCGAACACTTAAAACTATGATGCGTCATTATAAAGGGTGTGGAGCCTTCGGCACAGCCCCTTCCTTACTTGGCTTTGCATGGTTTTTACACAAATTTTCAAAATAAATATTTTAAAAATTTAATTTTAAATAAAAATATTATATTGAAGAATTTTTTATAGCCAGAATATTGGCATTTGAACTATCAAAATCAGTCCAGTATATAGCAAGTGATTGAACTTGATATAAAAAGGACGACAAAAAATTTGTTTATTGCCTATAAAAAAAATATTTATATATTTTCTAAAAAATCAAAGAAAAGAATTTGTTTGCATTATCAATAGCCACTAAATAATACCTTTATTGATCAAAAATACATTTTCACAATTTTGAGTGATCCGTCTCAGAAACTCTTACCCAGCTTTCTTTAATATTGAATGTGATATATAATTTTAAATATTTTTCGAAATTTTCGATATCGAAGAAAGCGGTGTGTTTATGATTCGATTTCGTTTAAAAGCAACATACTTTGACCAGAAACTAACCTTTGTGTCAAATTTCGTTCAAATACCTAAATTTATATAAAAGTTATCGATTAATCGATTATTCTGTTCATGCTAAGAACTTTGATATTTACAGTTACCAAGCACCGTTATATGGAAAGCGTTTTTTTTTCGAGTGTATTTCTTCATTAAAAATTTATTCAGTAGATTCTACATACATAGTAAACTGTGCTTAAAGTTGTGGAATAAACAAATGAACGAAACTCGTGGTCAGGAAGGTCCTTTAATTTCATTTTTATAATGGGGTTCCATGAAAAAAATAAAACGATGTTTACAATAAAATGAGTGATATATTGGCATTGCCCGCAGGTTCATTGTTATAGTTATTAGTTTTTTGTGGGCGTGAGAGCCATACTATTCCCTTTTTATACACGTTAAAGATATGCAGATTAGGATGGAACTTAAATGTAGGGAGACAATATTAACAAGAAATTTCACAAACCTCGACAACAAAGAAAACACAAAAAACAGTGCAAGTAACGATTGGTGACTGCTGCAAGACACCTCTTAAATATTTTTAATCAAGACCAAAACTCGAATTTGATTTCGTCAAGAACGTAACAGAAGTTGCGGCCACCGTGGTGTGGAGGTAGTGTTGTCGGCCTACCACACCGAAGGTCCGAGTTCGAGCCCTGGTATAGGTTACATCAAAAAGTAGTTTGAAAAAGTTTTTTCAAAACGGGGTCGCCCCTCGGCAGTGGTTTGGCAAACGCTCCGAGTGTATTTCTGCCATGAAAGGCTTCTCAGCAAAAATTCATCTGCTTTGTAGATGCCGTTCGGAGTCGGCGAAAAACCGTAGGTCCCGCCAATTTGTAGGAAAAATTTCAAAGCGGCACACCACAAATTGGAAGAGAAGCTCGGCGCAAAAATCTCCTAGGAGGTTAATGATATAACTGTTGTATATCGCGCCATATATATATATATATATAACAGAAGTTGTACCATTTGAAAAAAATGTTTTTAAATTTTTAAGTGTCACCCTAATGTATGCGTATGAGGGTAAATTCACATGCGAGTGCATGCAATGTAACGCATTTCAATTTTCCCTACATTCGCTCCAAGGCTTTGTCACGTCTTTTTATTTTTCTCACAGCATTGGTGTTGTGCGTGAATGGTGAATGGGTGTTTGATACGACATGATTTTTGCACAGCCGGTGGTTTCATATAAATTTTTTGTGGCATTGAATGTTTTTAATAATTTTTTATTTTTATTTTTTTCTCCCTTGTAACTTGCTCCAATAATAATAATAATAATAATTTTTCAATGATGCGAAACGAAAGGACCATATGGTAGACATGCGCTACAAGGCATTTTTTCCAATGCTGACTTTTTAGGTAGAAAATTTATTGGACAACTGAAAAAGGAGCAAATATTTTGCGTTAAAAAAACTGAAAATTAAACTTTCAATTCACGCACAGGGCCAATGAAAACTGTACATACAGAGTAGAAAAAGACCTTGGGCAAAATTAATGATTTACTTCACTTCAGTCAGTCATCATTTTTGAGGAGTTGACGCTTAAGCCCTGAGGACCTAAGCGATGTGAAACGTTGCTGATCAAAGCATGCTACTCATCACTTTTTAATGATAACCGACGAGTAGTGAAAGCTTTAAGGGTGGATAAGACACTTTTGTCTCTCCTAATAGAAAATCTTTTTAGGACGAAGCTACCAGTCTCCAGCAAGAAAGCACCCTAGTCTGGATCATATTATAACAGGTGATTCTTTTCATTTTGCTACCTGCTACCGTCTGCTCAATAAAAACTCATTGTTAATTACCCACCTCATCCCGGATTGTTTAACCACCTACGAAATTAAATACTTACCAAATTAGCACCTCAAAAGTAACCGCCTAGGTTAAAAACTCAACTCTGAAATGTGAAAAGGCTACAACTCAAACCATAATCGGCTTTAAACGAAACGCATAGGCCAGAGTAGGCACACTCGCTAAAAAACTCAATTCAAGTGCATACAACGATAAACAGGTAACCGTAAAAAAGTTAAATTCATAAAAAAAAATTGCAACGATTGAAAAAAGTGCGAAGAGTGCAAATGAATAATGCGAATGAAATCTGACATTGTCCCTTGAGTTTTACACACACACACACACAAGCACGCCGACGTATCGCACTCGAGCTTCACGAAGGCGTTCAATAAAAAATGTTGTAGGTCATGCCAACAGCAGCAAGTCATTCTGGTTACTGCTTAGTAAGTAAGTATTTCAGTTACTAAAATGTGGTCCTAGTTAAAGGGTATCTCTCACTGCGAGAGCAAAAGCAAAGAAATGAGTAAAAAATTTGTGAAAATAAAATTTATTGAATGAGTCCTACTTTAGCTCCAACTCGTTTTGTTATATCAAATACCACATATTCTTAGAACTACACAAACTGCAATGGCAGTTAAAAGTATTATCAATGTGCTTTGGCATTGCACCGTAACTTCACAGCTTCCGTTTGTCAATGGCAAACGGAAATGTGGTGATATGCTGACACAGAGTGAGAGAGAGGAATATAGAACTTAGTTTGAGTGTGTTAATGGCTATAAAGTATAAGGTTAAAGAAATGTGAAAAAAACCCTAAAGTACATGTGTGTGTTTATGTACATTTTTGGGAGATAGTTATGCCTATTAAGTACAGAATACCCTGTAGGAAAATCAAAACGATAGCGCAGTTGAAGAGATTTTCTTTATATAAAAAATTAATGAGTTGTTGCCGTTGGCACGCCTAGGAAAATGCTTTAACGGACGGTAACAGGTTTCTTATATTAATAAAACATCTCTCGTGTGGAACATACACCTGTCCTGAGCGACATCTGTTAAGGTAGGTGAACTCGGTTTTTAAATTTTTGAAAAAGAGTAGATTGTAAGGAACATAAGTCAATCCGAGCAGCTTTGTTTGAGAAATTTTTGGAGTTCAAGAAGTGGCCGTTATGAAACCAATAGGTATCATATATGACTCCTATTCGAATAGATATGACAAATGATATAAGTCTTTCCAAAAAGAGCATAAACTCTCCTTTTCAGAGCTCCTTTCTTACTCATTTATGACTCCTATGGTTTGCTCAGAAACTAATTTTAAACAACGAAATATACCACAAAATACAAACACATGGATTTGGCAAGAAAATCCAGACCGAAGTTAGTTTTGGCGAAGAAACCGAAATCGGAGCTTTTTTTTTTTGATGGCAAAACTAAAGCGCTTTGAATAACCCAAGATCGAAAGTTTTTTGAAATACAAAACCAACTCCGAAAACAAAACCGAAACCCAAACCAATTTTAAAGTACTGCAACTTAGCGAAACCGAAAAGAAAATTTTCCTACATGTCATTTTTGTGTGTCGATTAGGAATTGCGTAAATTTACTAGTACAAAAAGTCAAACCTTTCATTCCGAGCCATTTAAGTCCATAAATCGAAAAGAGATTTGAATTGAAAAAATGCAAAACTTTGCAAAACGGAAAAGAGCAATAAAAATTGGGAGTTTTCAATTGAAGTGCAAATATTGAAAGAATGCCACAAGTGACCGAAAAATATGACACCCAAGTCGTTTAGGGAATCAATAAGAAAAAATATTTTGTGAAAATAGGCCACAGTTGGCTAAGTGTTATAAACAAAACGCTTAAAATGGATATATTGTAAAACTATGCAGTTCATATTAAAAAAAGAGGGTAACTAAGATGAGGCATGAAATCATAAGCCCTAAAGTATCTGACTTTATGAAGTACATTGAGGAAAAAAGACAATGAAAGACATTCCACTTATCCTGCAATATTAATTTAACACTTTCGGAGACCTATGCTGCCATAAATCCTCTATATTAGGCTTTCCATTTGGCAGGGCAAATTTATATACGAAATAAAACGAAAAGCTGAAAGACTTTGCAAATCCGGTTTTGTGCCTTGAAATTACGAAAACATACTATTCAATATGTATTTAAAAACTAATCTGCATAATAAAATTTATATGAATTAAATTTCATGAATTCAAATTCAAATTATAAATTTCATTTTCAAGCGCACATATGTATGTATATATCTACACATAAAACAACGTGAAAAACATTTACCTTACGCCTCAACACTTTCAAAATTGCAATGATATTTACGAACTGAGGTGTTTCAGTGGGTATTTATGTACATATATTTGTGAATTAGCATATTCCTAATTAATATTCCTGCTGATACACTTAGTAAATTTAAGATAACGAAATTGCTTTCAGACTTAGACAGATTGTAGTAGGTAGACAATAAATATTGACAAATAACATATTAACTACCTTCCTACTATAAAAGCCAAGATTTTGGCTAATCAAGCCAGAAACATGGAGCAAGTATAGTTCAGTTTGTATAGCAACCCTTTTAGAGCTATTCAGCCAAAAAAGAAGAAATTTGTATGGGAGATGCCACGCCCCCTTTTCCGAAAACACCCATTTTCAGTGAGTATGGCATTGATATCGAATATCCCAATTCCAATTAACACGTCCCCTGAACCCTGAAATGTTAAGTTCGTATGGGAGGTGACACGATCGCTTTCCCGTTAACTCTCAATTCGAGGTTTAAACTCTGTAAAAAAATCGCATCCAAGTACGTCAAACATATTTTTAAATACTTTTCCTATCAGCGGATAGATGTCGCTACTAGTAAAAAATTTAAGTAAATATATATTTGCCTTTGCTTCAAAATAAAATTGTGTTTGAATACTCACTTACTCCCTTTTAACTTGTGAACGCCTCAATTATACATTTATATACATGTTTATATGTATGTATTTTCGTATTTTAAATTGTTGCTAAGCAAGTTCATTCATTTCATTATTCATAAGCGCTTTTATTCTTATTGTTTTCACACAATTCTTCTCTCCATTATGTAAAATGGTTTTCGTATGAATTTTGTAGCAAATTGCAATAAATGTCAACAAATATTAGACACACACATGTATTTTGTATGAGAATACGCACACCCCGCCCCCTAAACACAATATACTCATATATGTATAGTTGGGATACATTCTCAAATGGTGTGCAGCATGCGGCACTTAAACGACACTGCATGTTGCATCCTTAGAATTTAGCGGCTAACATCAACATGAGTAACATTATGGCTCGAAAACAAACAAAAAAAAAACAAGTACAACAAAACCAAAGTATCACAACATGTTTAGTGTCGCGTCGCGATATCTGCCTTTACCACGATTTCGCGAATTTCTTGTTTCTCAGTGACCTCATTGTAAAGGGCGCGTTTCACTGCGTTACCGGGTCGTAAGCTCAGCTTCGATGCGCACAGGTCAGGCGTGCACACCCCAATAGCTAAGGATGGAAATTTTTTTTTACTCCCACAATGTCGGGATTTTGGGTACCCCGTTAAACGTTATGTTGAAAATAAAATAATCACAAATTGATTTAAAATTTATATTTTTTTTTTATTTTCTTCGTTACTGACAACAGCAGCGTAACTAATTTTGCAGTTCTTCCAAATTAAATTGTGAAACGCTACTTTCCTTAATTTTTCTGATTCGTGGTGAGTCAGTTTTGATCCAACATCGAGATGTTAGATTTAAATAAAACAACAAAGAAATTTTATAAATGAATAGAAAAACGAAATTGTTGACTGGGGTTGGACTAGTTTCCTTTTAGTTGATTAAAAGGCTTATGTTTTTTTGCGTAAGAACTTTGACCTAGAGTCGTAAAACCCGATTGTTTAATAGTCGGGGTTTTAGAAATTAATCGATTTCATTAATTATTCTATAATAAGCTAGTACGGTATAATATTTGCTGGTGTCCTTCTTCTAATATCTTCCTTATAGCTTTTTCTTCATTTAACCCTATATCTGCCACTTTCTTTCATCTGT
The DNA here is from genome assembly GCA_951509765.1 of Sphenella marginata. Classification (NCBI taxonomy): domain Eukaryota; kingdom Metazoa; phylum Arthropoda; class Insecta; order Diptera; family Tephritidae; genus Sphenella; species Sphenella marginata. The sequence goes on along the minus strand of OX608080.1, from coordinate 18,242,642 downwards.
TTGTTTCTTCCCCCACTACAATACAAATTTCATTATTTTGGAACTAATCCGTTCAGGATTTAAAGTCGTGCGATATTTCCATTTGAACGGGAAAAAAACATCAATGGCAATAAATTAAAATTTAAGTTTATTATCCCTGCTTTCAGTAGAAAAATCACGTCAACTTCCATTTGCAATGGGAAATAAAGTCAATTGTCTTTAATTTCGTTGAGCTTCTTACATGCTAGATACCATTTCCAGCTAACGACAAGAGTTGGTTTAAATTTGAAATTCATGCAATAATTATTATAATTATTAAAAATCCATGTTTAAAATTTAAAAAGGAATCAAAGAAAATCGATAATCAAAAAATAGTCGAGTAAAGTAAAAATAGATTACTCATTCTTAAAAAAAAATTTTTTATAATTTTTATATGTAAATAAATCACAAATATTTAGACTCTAAATACATATTTCCATGAAAAAAATCCTAAAATTCAACACCTAGCAAATAACAGCATCTCGGTAATGACATCCCTACCACCAACCAAACCCAACTCATCTATGCTGTGGCAATGCATTCTTGATGAGTCCTTTTAACGTGACAAATTTCAGTGAAATTGTTGCAAGGACAATGGTAACGTATACAAATACAAATACAAATAAAATGTGTGGATGCACACAGACGCTCACGGATACATACACACGTGAATATGTTTGGATTACCAAAGTGCATTCGGTTAAGTGTGTCAACGCTGCGGTGGTCGCCGTTGTAAGCAACAGTCAGTTGGTAAAAGCTGTGATTTTTAACTCATACAAACATGTTTGTACATGTAACGTTGGGTGGCAGAAACCGTTAATAATAAATATGGTGTGATGTTAAGTACGAGTAAATTGTTGATGGCCACGTTTCACCCAACGCATGTGTGGCAAATGGTTGCCTATTAAAATATGTTTTTGTGGTCAAGCTGCATCACACATACACACACACACACACAACGCATCTCTACAACAATAGCATAAATAAAAGGAAAAACAAAAAAAGAAACAAAACGTGTTTGCTTGACAACTGCAAACCATTTAAAAATCAGCTAAATGCGCGCTGACAACAACAACAATAATAATAACAATTAAAAGCAACAACTGTTGACATGCTGTGCTCTTTTGTCCGCCCACTTGCTTGACAAAGCGCTACTTGAGACTATTTAAAAACAGGGAGCGAAGCTACTAATAGTTAATTGCTTAATAGATAAGTTTTCAACAAAAAATAAAACGGAAAATAAAAAACCATAAATCCCTTGCGCAGCCTTGGTAAATCATGTTGTAAAACATTTAAGTAGCAAAGTACAAATTGGCAGTGATGCGTTTTCGAGAAAGGTATAAGCCCTCTTCACACTCCATCCTTACTTACATATCTTATTATACCTTACATGAACATGAAATGGTATTATAACTTTGGTCCGATGTTTGTAAGTATGCGAAGAAGAAGAGATAGACCCACCGTTAAGTACACCGAAATGATCAGGATGATAAGCTGAGTTGATTTAGCCATGTCCGTCTGTCCGTCTGTCTGTTTGAACGCAAACTAGTCCCTCAATTTTGGGAATATTTCAATGAAATTTTGCAAGCAGGCGCCATTTTTCATAGGATTAATCATTTGTCGGATCCAGCCAGATTGGGCTGATACAAGGCATAGCTCCCATACAATCGATTGTTCCGATAAACGGGTTTTGGTCTATAACTCTTGCAATCAAAAAGCTAGGTGAGCGAAATTTTGCAAGTTTAGTACATATTATATTTGTAACCTGCGTAGTGAAAATCACCCAGATCGGACAAACAAAACATGTAGCTCCCTTATAATCGATAGTTTCTATAAATGGGTTTTGGGCAGACATGTTAAATTCCCATTAGCATTAGCAATTGATGCAATTGGTTTATATTTTCTAATTCATTAAACAATTAGAAATAGTTCAACTAATTCCCATTAGATAATTGAGATTTTTTTTCTAATGGTAAATCTAATTGCAATTAGTTGCCATTAGCAAAAATAATTGGGTTACCTTTACAATTAGAAATCTAATTGACTTCTGCTAATGCAATTAGATATTCAATTAGCTCCAATAATTGATTCTAATGTAGCTAATTGAATATCTAATTGCATTAGCAGAAGTCAATTAGATTTCTAATTGTAAAGGTAACCCAATTCTTTTTGCTAATGGCAACTAATTGCAATTAGATTTACCATTAGAAAAAAAATTTCAATTATCTAATGGGAATTAGTTGAACCAATTCTAATTATTTAATCAATTAGAGAATTTTCCCAAAGAAGTTTAATTAGCAATCATTAGCATTATCTAATCATTACTTGACATCTATGGTTTTGGGCTATAGATTTTGCAGTTAAAAAGCTAGGAACGTAAAATTTTGCAGGTTTGGTACTTATTATATATGTGATGAGTGTAGTGAAAATCGTACAGATCGGACCAACATTTTATTTTATTTTATTTTATTTTATTTTATTTTATTTTATTTTATTTTATTTTATTTTATTTTATTTTATTTTATTTTATTTTATTTTATTTTATTTTATTTTATTTTATTTTATTTTATTTTATTTTATTTTATTTTACTTTATTTTATTTTATTTTATTTTATTTTATTTTATTTTATTTTATTTTATTTTATTTTATTTTATTTTATTTTATTTTATTTTATTTTATTTTATTTTATTTTATTTTATTTTATTTTATTTTATTTTATTTTATTTTATTTTATTTTATTTTATTTTATTTTATTTTATTTTATTTTATTTTATTTTATTTTATTTTATTTTATTTTATTTTATTTTATTTTATTTTATTTTATTTTATTTTATTTTATTTTATTTTATTTTATTTTATTTTATTTCATTTTATTTTATTTTATTTTATTTTATTTTATTTTATTTTATTTTATTTTATTTTATTTTATTTTATTTTAGTTTATTTGATTTGACTTGATTTTATTTTATTTGCAAGCAGCTAACTCCGTTCTCTCACAAAAACATTTTTATTGAGTTCATTTCAACAACTACCGGTTCTTTGTAAACATTAAATTTCCATTATGTGTTCTTGATAGATGTGACATGCCTACTGTTCCAATAGCTCCCATTTTTTCCGTGAGTATGGTATTGATATCATATATCTCTGTACCAATTTACATGTCCCTACCACAAACCCTTTTAGAGACTTTTAGCCTGAAAATTTAAGCTTACATGGAAGTTGCCACGCCCCCTTTTTTGGTAACTCCCATTTTTTCCTAAGTATGTAATTAATTTCGATTTTCTCCGTGAATTATTCTCATATTATTTTTTCGCTGTGGCCCAAAGAAACCCGAAGAACTGTATTTTATACTTCAGTTTTTTATACTCTCAGCTGACAGCAATCCAAAAATCAGGTGCAAAAATTTCATTAGGGTGGCGATGATTATTTATTCCAGTTACATATTTTAATATTTTCTTGTAGCAGACTTCCATAAACGAAAAATTTAAAAATTAAAGAAAAAAGGATGGGTCGATAAACTTTCGAGGGACGGGGGTTTTTCGTCTATCTCGAATGGACTAGAAATAGTTTTTTTTTTTCAAATAAAATTTTCAATCAAATTTCAGATGAAATGGAAGCATTTTAAATGAATTTTTTAATATCAAATACTCGTATGTATGTATCTATCAGATATGTATTTTTATTTACCCCCCCTTAAATGTATACCAAAACACTTACATACATACATACATACGGGTCGTGTATTTCTAATTCTGCAATTGATTTTTCACGTGTAATTATTACAAAATTTATTGCGGTCATTATTGCGTTAATTAATTATCTACTTAAACGCACATTTTTCACACACACACACACACACTTACAGTCGTAATAATAAATATATGTAAGCTAACTATGAATTTATATTTGAATTAATTGCGAAGGATGCTGTTTTAGGCGAAATGTTGTTTGTTTGTCATTTAGCTTAGCAAAGTTTATATCTCTAAAACCGCGGTTGAATATGAATGTATGTGTGTATGTATGTTCCCTGGAAAAAATCGTGCGACTAATCGACTAATCGTTTTCTATTTAAACCAAACTAGTTGCTTACGAAAATAGTTGAGATAAGTCAATTTTAATTTGTGTAGCATACTTTGCGGCGTAAAATAACATGTCCTACCTTACTCATGGATATAGTATGCTTTATAAGTTCTATTCTACATTCATCCTAGACTCATCGCAATTTTTGTAGGTTTTGCTCGAATATGTGAAAACTTTTACGAATATAATTTATTGCTTCCAACGTAACTGTACTCGATTAGCTCTGCTGCTACAAACACCTGTTGTTGAACGCCAATCAGCGTCACGATTGCTACAATTTTCTTAATTAATTGGAATATTATAATTGATATAATGACATTGTATTGTTGTATATCGTGCAAACGATTTGTTTGCTACTAAAAGACTATTATCACTTGAATCAATAATATTGTCTGTATGCTTCAAATTTTTATTGTTTTATGTTAATTGGAAGTGATTATGTTTGAATGGGAAAAAAGGAAAAAATTATCACTAATTAACTAAGTGGAAATATTTAAATTTGCAAATCGAAACTTTTTGAAAGCAATTAAGTTCCTATAAATAGCTGGTTAGCAATAGAAATTTATAAATGTATTTATATATATATATATACAGTTGTGTTCAATATACAAAGAAATTTTAAAAATAACACAAAATTCAGGAAGGTTAATTATATATTTTAAAATTTACACCAAAATATCAATATTTTTGGGCAGAATTTTTAGAAATTGGGCAATACAGTTACAACAACATCCAGCAAATAGAAGTTAGTGTAATATAAAATTCAATATAAATACAATTTAGGTTTCAAAATTGAGTAGGCTTTTTAACAAGAATACTTCCCTACTTACTCACTAAACTGGGCTGTGGGATATACTCTGAAAGCTTACATAACCTTACATTTAGTCTTTTAAAATATACTCGTTCTATATTCCTTTCTCAGCCAGAGTTTCGAGCATCTCATTAACAACCTTCAGCTACCTTTCACAGCGCAACAAATCGTATCGGAAGTCAGGAGCATTCTTCAACTACCACATTTTCGTTTTATCTCATATTTCGCTCTTGCTCTTTTACCGCAATTTCCACGAAATGTTTATGCGCCGACCAAAAAAATTAGCAACTGCACTCCATCTACTTCACACACAAATGAAAAGATGACTTTTTGGTTGTGCTCAACTTGAATGCTTCTTCGCTTCACCTTCCATATATTGCCTATGCCGATGTGCTTCCGATGCACTTCCGTTCACTTTACGCTTTTCAAAGCACCCACCTACTTACATACATAATAACTAAACTGAACGCAATTCAAGTGCAAGTGCAAATGCAACACATTCTATCGAAACTACTTCACATAAGGAGCAAGATAAGAGATAAAAGAAGTGTATGAAGATAAATGAAGAATGAGGAGCGCTGCTGAATGAGCAAACGGAGAAATAGCAACAACAAGTGAATATGAGCATATGAATGTTTGTAAATGATAAAATAAATATGTACGAACTCAGGTGATATTTATAAATGATGTCATTCATCTATGTATCTATGCATTTGCACGAAAAGGCAGAAATCTGCTTTTTGCATTTGCGCGTGAAGCAAAGCAAGCAAATATGTATGTAGGTGTATTAGCACGCAAGTTGTATAAGAAAGGCAAATGATACAAATCACCGCAGGTTGGGAGATAAAGAGAGGGAGAGCAATAGTGAGAGTGATAGTGATAGTGATAGTGATAGTGATAGTGATAGTGATAGTGATAGTGATAGTGATAGTGATAGTGATAGTGATAGTGATAGTGATAGTGATAGTGATAGTGATAGTGATAGTGATAGTGATAGCGATAGCGATAGTGATAGTGATAGTGATAGTGATAGTGATAGTGATAGTGATAGTGATAGGGATAGTGATAGTGATAGTGATAGTGATAGTGATAGTGATAGTGATAGTGATAGTGATAGTGATAGTGATAGTGATAGTGATAGTGATAGTGATAGTGATAGTGATAGTGATAGTGATAGTGATAGTGATAGTGATAGTGATAGTGATAGTGATAGTGATAGTGATAGTGATAGTGATAGTGATAGTGATAGTGATAGCGATAGCGATAGTGATAGTGATAGTGATAGTGATAGTGATAGTGATAGTGATAGTGATAGGGATAGTGATAGTGATAGTGATAGTGATAGTGATAGTGATAGTGATAGTGATAGTGATAGTGATAGTGATAGTGATAGTGATAGTGATAGTGATAGTGATAGTGATAGTGATAGTGATAGTGATAGTGATAGTGATAGTGATAGTGATAGTGATAGCGATAGCGATAGTGATAGTGATAGTGATAGTGATAGTGATAGTGATAGTGATAGTGATAGGGATAGTGATAGTGATAGTGATAGTGATAGTGATAGTGATAGTGATAGTGATAGTGATAGTGATAGTGATAGTGATAGTGATAGTGATAGTGATAGTGATAGTGATAGTGATAGTGATAGTGATAGTGATAGTGATAGTGATAGTGATAGTGATAGTGATAGTGATAGTGATAGTGATAGTGAATTCGAAAGTCCCCATTGATTTTCTGAATTTCATCACCATACTACCTCTGAAAATAGTTCTCCTCACAGGGAATTCTTTTTGAGAAATACATATAAATTTATTAACTTTACCGCTATGTCATACAACATAGCATATACATATACACATACATATGCATATGTACATACGAGTATGTTTAACACTTCGAAATGAAGCCGTTTGTGTACGTCGATCGTGTGCAAATATTCCAAGTAGCATACTTCGGGATAAGAGGCTTATACAAATTCCATTAAAGACATTCAGGAAGATGGAATATTTTTGCCATTTTTAAGCAGTTTTCATGCCAATAAGATAAACTGTGTGTATGAGTATGATGGAAAATGAAAGCAATCGATGTTGTTGCATTTTCAATGCCATTTTCTGACGAAAAGTGTGCATGGAACAGAATAGAGAAATAAATAAAGTATTTACTTTGAATGCTTTTATCATAGTTGATGAAGTATCAAACGTGATTCGTAAATATGACAAATCGACGAAACCATATCGATCATAGGCGAAAGGTATAATATCACCCTTCAGGAAGTGACCAAGATTTCAGGGCATAATTAACAGTAGCCATCATCCCGTCGTAGTGATCCTGAACCAGATAAAAATGTTTACATAAATCTTTAAGCAACATACGAAAGCATCGGAATTTTGTTAAGAGTTCTAAGAATCAATTAACTGCAAGAAAAGTAATCGAATTGAACGAAACAAATTGACGAGCTTTTAATGTGAAAGTTGAACAAAACTTGTACTAAACATTTGAATCATTCATAAATGTAATTGCAATATAAGTCCTTTCAATTCCAATTCATTGTAACACATTTTACTTAAAAATTTAATTAATCTATAGAGTGCTATAGCCACTTTGGACTTCATAACTAAATAACACGTGCACATGACTTTTATTTTATTTTCTATGCGAGACGTACAAATTTTATATGGTTCTGTTTTTTTTTTTCGCTTTGTTGTTCTTGGCTTTTTTTTCGTCAACTTGTTAATCGCACTCTTATTCTAAATTGACCTCGTAAAAGTACTTAAAAAGTTCTTTGTTTGAGAAAGCGCCTTAAAAACTAATTCAAAGCTTATTCATTCGAGCGCACAGGCCGCACACACACACACACACACACATACATATACACAAAAACAACTGTAGTAAATGAAACCTTTTACACTCGAGTCACGCTGTAAGAGGATGTCAAGAACTCTTGAACGCTCAACGGTTGAAGTCATGTGTCACACATGTGGCAAATGTATAAAGCACGCACACACACACATACACACACACTAACACATGCATAAAAACACAAAGCGGCATACTGTTTATACAATTCTGGATAAAAGTGCACGTGCTAAGCATATCGCACACTAAATCAAAAACAGTCACAACTCAAAATCCGAGTAACTTTCAGTTAATTGCTTCTGGATCGCACAAAAGTGATTTGATTTTTAAAAACTTGACATCACTGTGCTCTTTAAAGAGTAACGATAATAGTCAAAAAGAAAAATATTGTATGTATTGGCTGCATTACTTTTTATTAGGCAATCTATGCCAAGAAATCGACCTAAAAAAATTTTGAGTTGTGACTGTTTTTGATTTAGGGTGCGATATGCCTTGCAGGAAATGTGACTAACTTTGGTATTCAATTCCAAATTTGTTGGAAATCAAAGCTTAAAAACACTTCAAAGAAGAATGAGTTAAGGAATGCGAAAATTCTGCTTAAATAAGTTAAAGATTATTAAGTTTTCAGCTAATCTTCTTATTAAGTTTGTTAAGAGCTTTGTTGCTTTTACAAGTTTTTAAAAATCTAAGCACTCCATTAGGTTTTCCAGTGGGTTCAATAAGGCGGTCAAGCCGATTATGGCACCACAAGCGGCTTCTTACACCAACTTCGATTGCATGCTCGCTTTTATCCGATGCATAGAAATTAAAAACATTGCTGAATCACAGTTATAGGAACTTTGTACACATCGATTAATATCGATTATTTGAAATAAGTAATAAGTAGAAGATATATATATCGCCCATTCCTAGTTGACTGCCTATTTCTGTATTCACACCAACAATTAAACACACATCAGCTGTGACTGTGTTCTGGCTCAACATTATGTACATTCTTCATTACATATTTACGGTATCTTTGAATAATCCCATAAATATTAAATGAGTATAATAAATCATTAAACGACCAAATTTTTTTTAATCTACACAATATAGTAGAATAAATTGTTATTGCAAATAAAACTTTATAAGAAAGTTATATACATAAATGCAAACTTCACATTGCGTAATCGTAATTAAAGTCAAGGAAAAGTTTTTACTATATCTACACACATACGTATACATATATGTATGTATGTATATTGATAAGCAAGTACATATGCGATTAACGTGAAAATTTACTGTTAACAGCTTAGTGCGTTAAAACTAATTTCGTTTGCTATGTTGTTTGTCATATTTATGACTAAAGAAAAGAAACATGGATTAGGGTGGTATGTGAAAAACTTTGGTTTTTGCTAGAATATGTGCACTGCCAAAAATTAGCCAATTAGTCTGTCCCCCAGTGTACTACAGCAGGCAGCTGTGCAAAAAGTTACTCATACGCCGTGTAGCCTTCTTGAAGAAGGCTGGAAATTACTGGGAATTTAAAGATCATCTGCATGAATATTTTATTTTGCTGTAAGTAATGATTACCCGTTTGATGGATTATTTTTTTGAAAAAGCATATTATACATTGATTACCCTTTGTTTTCAGGTTTTAATTACTATTTAAAGGATTTTTTTACAAAATCTATTTAAAAACAACAATGATTTTTTGTGATTTGAAAAAATAATTGTGTTTGATTATTTCAATAGTTATGATTATTTTAGATTATTTTACTTCGATTATTTGATTACTTTTGATTATTCCATTTATTTTTAATTGTTTTGATTGTTTTTGATTACTTCAATAGTTATGATTATTTTAAATTTTTATCTCATTACTTTTGATATTTCATTACTTTTGACTATTTTGGTACTTTTTATTATTTAATTACTTTCGACTATATTTTTATTATTTTTTTTTTTTGTTTTTGATAATTTCATTAGTTTTGATTATTATTGACTGTTATTACATTATTACATTTGATTATTGTTTTTATTATTTGATTACTTTTTATTACTTTTGGTCATTTTATTACATTTGATTATTTTGGGATTTTTTATGATTTGATAATTTTACATTTTATATATCAATAATTTTTATTGTTTTTGATAATTTCCTTTCATTATTTTTAATTTTTTTTTTTTTATTACATTACTTTTGATTATTTCAGATTTCACATTATTTGATTACTTTTGATTATTTTTTATTGTTTTCGATAGTTTCCAATCTTTTGATTTTTTATTATTTTTGATTATTACATTACTATTGATTTTTTTCCAATTCCAATCAATTATTTATTGCGAATTTCTGAAAACAATTAAAAAAAACCATTACAATTTATTAATGATTTTTGCAGAACTTTTCGGAAGTGGGTGTAGCTCCACGCACATATGAATGAACAAATTAAAAACAAAATTATCAACAAATTTGACTCTTAATTAGAACCATACACAGACCTTTATAGTATTGCTTAGAAAATTTTAAAAAGTTTAAAATACGAATAAACATTTTTCAAATTTCATACCCAAGCATAATTAATAAAGACAAAACTGCCCCAAAAAATATGTCATATGTTGGCATAGCGACGATATACACAACTTTGAACAATATGCCACCCTAATAGAACACGTCAGTATTTACTATATATTTACAAATTTAGTTGTAGTATTTATTTAGAATGTTTTCCACAACAAATTCAGCAACAGAAAAACTTTTTAATTGAGTTGAACATGAAAACACATTCGAAACTCCTACAAACATACATACATACATTCTATGTAGAGATGCTGATTACTAGATTTGAACAATTTTGGGATTTTCGGCAACTGATTGTACTATATGGGAGTTACGTGGCTTGGGGAATTTGGATACTTTCTAATTTTTTTTTTCTTTTGGTTCCGAATCTATTTTAATACTTTTCACACGATCTTTTCACAGTCCATTTGTGCCTCAAAATCGTATTATGTGTGAGAGAACATATTGATATACATAGCTTACATAGCTAGGGTGTGACACTGAACTGATTTCGGCCGTTTTTGAACTATTTTTGAATTTATATTAACACATTTCCAATCAACGAAATTGTCTTACAGATATCTCGGGATTTTCGACAAATTAAAAATCGAAAATATAAATTCATCCATATTATTGGGGTTTGAACAAGAAAATTAAGTTGGAAGGTTTAAATTCTCAAATTTAAATAAAAACGCATGTGCTTTATTACCCTATTCAAGGATATTCTTTAAATTTTATGACATTTGCATTGTTAGCCGTTTGCACCAAGACAGCAAAAGAATTCCTTAAACCGATGAAAGCTTTCAAGTTTCTAACTGTTAGTATGCAATCTTCCCATTTTTGTAGTGTTTTAAGAAACAAATATTTACAAAAAAAAGACTTATTTTCGGACTCGTTCAATAACTCTGTTGAAACACATACTCAGATCCTTGGAATAATTCATGTTTTGACTTGAATTTTTATTGTTTTTCTGAACCATTAAAAAAGCACTCTTAAACGCTTAAACCGAATTGCACAGCTGTCTGTTAGAGCAAATAGCACACACACACACTTTCGCATAAACGTTTTTGCAGAGTATACAAAAACTTAAAGGGTAAGCTATTTTGCGGTCTAATTTAATGGAAAAATACGGCAATAATGAGAAACGACTATAATTTAGAGAGTAGTGTGTACCATATCGGAAAAAAATTATCATAAATAAAAACGATTTTTAACCGCCTTTAGGCATGCATTTTGCGAGACTAGAAATTTATGGGCTACAAAACTGCATACATAGAAATTAATTTGAAATTCCAATTCAAGAAATCAAATTTCAAAATTCTCACCATTTTTTTTTTTTTGTTTTCCATTTTTTTTTTAGAATTTTGGTGTAAACTTGGTACTACTAATTCAAAATATTTATATGCTTATTTTTATTTGAAATTGACTAATGAATTTATATTGAAGAAGAAATAATATATTAGAATAACCAAGGGGCCCATTTTAGGTGGCACTCACTGTATACTTTCCTGTCTATTTCAACTCGAGGATCTCGTTAACTAAAAACTGGATTTTTGTAAGACTTCAAACACTAAATAGCCTGTCAAAAACATTGCTTTATCAAAATCTAATGATAAAATAAAAATATATATTTCTTCAAAGTGAGGCTTGCTTCTTTTCAAATTTTAACAAAATTAAAAATTAATATTTATCCTTTTTAAAAAATAGTTTCTATTTGCACAGCATTTCACGCACCATCTGCTGGCTACTTCCATTTCAGTTATCACTAAGTTGTGTCAACACATTTTACCGTTATCTATCATACTCTTTATTCTTGCACACTTCTGTCGAAATTGTTTATGCTGCTAAGAGTTTACGTTATGCTCAACGCACTCTTGTTATTTACACACACGTTTCATTTCACTTCTCGCCCACATTCCTTGCACCGCACAATGGGAGTATTATTTTAGGTTAGGTTGTCCTAAAAAATGCAATATAAAGAGAGGATAAACATATGTATGTATGTGTGGATGTACGTAAGATAAATAAAATTTTTTGTTGGATAAACATAAAATAGTACTGCCACCCATTTTCCTTCTAAATATCTAATAATTAATCTTCAAGAGCACTTCGAAAGGGTCAAAAGGACAATGTCCATTGAGAGACAACAGTGCATCACAGAGAAGCATGCATGTTGTGAAAGCAATTTAGAGTCTATTAACTCTTTATGGGTTAGTTAGCAATATTTATTTCATTTGAATATTGGTGTCATGGCATAAAATATGAGATCAAATTGGACAGATGGCAATGACACCTTTTACTGCGAAACATAAAAATTTGAATTTGGGCAATCTCACACGGATCCTCGTAGTCGGCAGTAGAGAACTCTGAGTAGTTGAGACACTTCAGCAGAAGACAAGAAATTATAGAGATTTTGTCTACCTGGCTAGGCACTGGGAACTGAGGTAAGGTGAAACCATCTTTTCATCGAGTTCACGGATTAGTACGGAGCTAAGGAAGCAGTGAGTCGGAGAGCTATGGAATAGTTCAGAGTAAAAGCGGTGGGAAGATTGTGATGAGCTGAAGGCTTGCAGAGTTTATAACAAATTATTTATTTGACGTACCGAACTGACATCCGACTTAAAACTTTTATTTCCACAAACATCTCCAAAATTTTCTGAAAGCTATTTTCAAGCTACTCAAACAAACTAGCGTGAGGCCAACAACCGGACGAAGGCTCTTTGTGTTCGGTACTTGACTACGTAGGTCGTGGAGCGCTGTAGGGGTCCAGATACTTGGCAAAAGCTCTGAAGAGCAGCGATCGTTTGGGGTGAAGGCAAGAACCAATAGAAAGACCTTTACGGTATCAGCGACCTGTGGCCTTTGAGACGTTTTGAAGGCATAACTTGGTATTATAACTAGGTGGCTCGAATCCTACATTCACCTAAATATCCGATTTTGTTTCGATATCCCGCTAACTACCTGGATATGCTTGTGTGTGTAAGCAACAACTGCAATATCTACTTTCAAGTTGAATTAGGACTCTTTCTATGTCTAAAACTCTTTAGGGCTTCAAATTCGCATTCAAAAATGTGCACGTTCTTTGTGTAATCCAAATGACACATTGGTTGAACTCAACTCAAATATTGGAATCAAATTCCACATTAGCCATAGCAACTCAATTTCACGCCATAAGGTTGATAAAGCGGCAGGAACCACACGCCCTGGCATACTCGTATCAAGTGCATCCCCCATCGTCTCATCGACTGCATGCAACGTCATTATTTCAAATTTCTACAACGGACGTGAGAATGTTAGCAGGTGTGATATGTGATAACAACAGCAATAACAACAACAACACAGCTACAACAATGACAATGATAAACATGATAGACACAACATGAGCTACTTAAGCAATACAACCCCGGAGGGAGCTTAGTAACTAATGAGATGAATTTCTAGTTCAGAAATCAGACTAAAATAGCAAAATTGGACTAGACAAGATTGCGTTCGATAGTAATTATCCATGATCGATGTCAGACATAGCTTTATCATTCTCAAACCCTCATTTTATGGCATCCAAGATAAGCTCACGCTTATAGAATATGAATATTCAAATTCCTGCAGGAACAAGAACGGAGATCTGATGACGAGGAATCCACGATAATGGCTAAAACTTACCACCACTGCAGTCTATGACAAAGGAAGGATCGCTATATACCATCTCAAAAATAAAACGCGCCTGGAAAGGGCCTGTTTAAACATGGAGGCGAAAAGCTCTTGAACAACATAGTACATCAACTATTGCGCAGACTATGGTCGGAAGAATGCATCTCCCAGGTTGAAACTTAGTAAGTGTCGGTCTCCATTTGACCCTCCATCGGAGTGGTGATCTCTCTCTTTCTCTACTTTCCCTCTACCAGAGGGTGCCGATAAAAATACCTTCTGCGCCGTGGCTCTTCGTTGATTCGCTGAGCTAATTCAGCATCGACGGGGAGCTCATATAGCTCATCATTAAATCTGTTTCCTCCTTAATATCGCACATACAAAGTTCTATCGACATTATTGGGCGAAAGACTGAATTCCATCTAACACAAGCGCTACAAAGCTTAAACAACTATACCAAATAAGGTTGAGTCATGCCAACAGCTTCGTCAGAACTAGTAAATACCTCTCCAAGCCATTCCAAACCATATGAGGCCCAAGTAAAAGACTTCCTTTCGAGCGATTTCTTCAACTTGATGATTGAAAGGGATTAAGCACCAACTAGGACTGGTACCAAATGTAATACAATCCCACCAATTCAGAACTAGAGAGCTTCCCTACAGGCCATTATCACTGACATTGGCACTCAAATATTGACAAACAGACAATCGCATTGACATTCACGTCCACCCTACACAACACACACACATCACAGAGCACAGAGCCCACACACTGACACACTGCATCAATGAATGCATCAAAAGGAATTTATCGCTTAAACGAAAGAATGAAATGAAAATGAAATGCGCAAATAGTGAAAATAGCGAAACGTGCTGGAGGCTCACACCAGTCTACTATAAAGTTTGCAACACAGCGGTGAGAGAAGCAGACGAACCTACCCAACGGTATTTTGGTCCACTGATAAGGCGACACACAGTCAAACATACAAAGCACGCCCCTGAAAAATAACTGTCGTACCAAAGCTTTGTTGTCGCAACGGAATGAGAAAAATGCAACAATGGCAATAAAGAATAGGACAATGAATATTTGATTCAAACACACAAACAAACAAACAAACAAACACCTGCGTCAAAGGCGGCAAAAGATGACCAAATAGACGCGCACAAACGCTGCTTGACAAAGCTGTGGGGCGAGCGGTTGCAATAACAAATGACATCAGCAAATCGTATAAAGTCATCAAACAAACAAATGTTGGGTGGGACGAAAGCTTGTTTGTAGCTATGCAGTATAGAACTAATGATGAAAGTGAAAAGGAAATGGTCTGACTGACTAAGATTGGAGAAATCACAAGCGAACTCGTATAACTTGTTCAATGCCAAAGCAGACATTGGAGGCGTTAGGAGAAACATTGCCCGCATAAGGTACAACCGACGCAAAGTAGAAGCAATCAAATTGAAGAATGAGTTGAAAATATAGCCGCAGTGCGGTACGTGTAGCTAATGAGGATAGGGAAAAGGGAGGTCGCACACAAAATTTTGGCAGCGCTAGTGCAGTAAGCCAATAAGCGGCAAAGTAAAGTAAAGATGCCAGATGATGTGAAATAACTCTAAAAGGAAGGAAGGATAATGCACAACCAAAAACGCTCCTCCCAAATGGTTATTCTTTGGCTACTCAGAAGCTATTTGGATGCTAGAAACCCATGCTAAATAGGCGCTCTGGGCATTCCCAAGTGAATGGCTATCACGCTTACATGAACTTTTCCATGCTTCCCGAACGTCAGCACAGTGCTAAGAACTAGGCTTGGAAATCCTTACCACATAGCTTAAGGTTTTCTCAGTTGTCTTTAGATATTGAGATCTTACAATTTTAGTCTTGCTATAGAAAAGATGTGTTTCATCTTTCAATATTTCAAAACAGAGGAAACATCAATGCCGTGGATGGAAGTACTTTTCTCTCGCATATTCCAAGGGCCAACTCATCTGCGGCTGTAATCGTTTTTGTTTCTGCTCTATACTGCAGGACGGGTATTATAAGCAAAATTTTCTCTGCCAACCAAGACTAACACCAACTCCTTTACTCAGGGTCAAATATAATAGCTGTTAAAGTCCTTCTACCCATTTATCCATTACAATAACAAAATAAAATATTTGTCAAAGCATTGAAATGCCAATGAAAAATGCGTTGAACTAAATAGCCCAACAGCCTTAAATGCTGCACATTGCCACACGTTGAGCCGAAAATCGTGTTGATAGCGAGGACAAAAGCCTAGACCACACACACCCCCCTCACTTCACTTTTCAGATTTCTGCGTCATTCTTTGTCGTTCAGACAAAGACTTTTCAATTTTGCAGCTGCCCTCAACTGCTTCTGTCACACAAACAATGTATTATGGCCGAAAAATTTTTGCTGATGCCAATGCAACTTGGACAGCTTTTTTTTTGTCTGCCCACAACCTCGTACCCCACGACACGCTTGGTGTGCCAAAATCATTTTCTCATTCGTGAATGGTTTGACTACAATTGGACGTGTCAGCTGCTATTGTTGTTGTCTGCCAAATGAACTTCCAAACTAGTTAGATTTAAAACTACTTTAGAACTAGGTCTTCTGAGCGGAGTTTAACTTGGCCGAAAAGGAAGTAAAATTTGTGAGCATAAGAATCGATTTTTGAGTTAAAAATATGCTATTCGGAGCGGGCTATACTGCATTCGGAGTACGCCTAAAGTCTACTCAATTGACGTTTTTTGTAGAAAGCTCATCCTAAACAAGTTCCTTGAAGAATGACAAAATTCTTTAATTTCTCAACTTTATGCTAAGCTATCCCGCGTTTGCCAATACTAGGCAGACGTTCTTCGACTTTATGAAACTCGATTCTGTTGCTGACTCAATCAAGGTCACTGTAACGCTGCCGTTAACTTTATGGTACTACTTCTGGGTATGGTTGTTTGTATGTCTGTCTGTCTATACTAAAGCCATCACGAATTCGACACATTGCTGACGCTGATTGCTGTTTTGCTTTCCCATTCCTTTTATATTCGAGAATTTTTCTTCCAAAATTTTTGTTCGATTTTCCTTGATTTTGTTTTTTTTATACAACCATTTTATTATTTGCTTTGCAATTCGGCAAAATGATTTGTGTTGTTTGCATTGGAATTTGCGCATTTTCACTTCAACACACAAAATTAACTTCAGTTTGTAGCACCATTGTCCAAACAAGATGGAATACGATGGGCGTGCCATTGTACTTAGTAAAAGAGTTTTCAACTAGAGGCAGCATCTGGTACATAATATTAAGTTTTATTGTAGCAGTTTGCTAGTGAAATGAGCAACAGCAGACATTACGAAATGCTCTCAAAGGGGAGCCTTTGTCTGACCTCTTTTGTGGAGCCTAGCGATAGATGTACTTGTTTTCCTAATTGAAAGTCATAACCTTGACACATATTGCTAAAAGTAATGCTTCTCATTACTTCGACTCTTCCTTATAGGGTTGCATCAATATCGAATCACATGCAGTAAGCTATGCAAAGGAAATATGCGCATGGTCCATAACTAAAAAAAAAGTTTCCTGTTAGAACCATTCCCTAGATAGATTCCAGGTCGTCGGACCCACCATGTAAAACAGCTTTCCAATGGATACAAAGCGAGCCTTATGCGTTCTTAATCCCAAACAGAAGACACCAACATTTAACATTTTTTACAGTTATTGCTTGGTCTTGCTAGAAAGTGGGTAGGCAAACACCACTATCTTGTGTAAACTGTAAAGACGATTGTAAGAATCAAGGTATCAACAAAACAACAAAAAAAGGAACCTTAATTAACTTTTGATACGTATGTATTAGTGTAATTTGCACTTTGACCTCGTTAAATACTTAGATCAATGAATGAAGTGAATTGATGACTTCCGATGAACTGCTTATATACTTAATAGTTAACTGTTTGACAACGGTGTAAATGTCAAAAAGATGTAATGAGTTAACAAGAATACTTACAACAACTACAAACAAGCACAACAAAAGAAATTACTATATAAGTATGAGTACAATGTGTTTAAAGGAAAAACGAAAAACGAAAAAATATTTCGTGATCAATTAAGAGTGTTCGATTCAATTAAATTGTCATTGTAACCCGTTTTAACGTAAATTTAACAGGTGATAAGCGACAACAACAAAGTTGGCATTTTAATGAAGGTGGAAATTAGCAACGAAAGTAGCATCCTCGACATTTGTGTACGTACATTAGGCCGTATGCAAAAGAGTTTTTTTTTAAAGTGGATTTAAAAAAGAAAGTTTGGTGGATTAAAGAGTCCCTCTTTAGGGAGGTTTTGGGCCATGGAATAGGTGAATCCAGGACCTTAAAGCCATATCGCAAAAATTTATAAAAGTTATTAGGGCAATTGATTCGATATGTGAAAAAGTAAATTAAAAGCAGCAGACATGCACGCCTTAGGTTTTAGAAAATCAGTAATCTTCGCACATTTCAATGGAAAGCCTGAGCTTTTTTTAGTTTTGAAATGGAGCATGTGATATTTTAAATCGTCACATTTCATGTTAATGGGTTTATAATGAACTTGCTACAGCCTCATGTACATACATAAATATTGCTATATATACAGTGACGGGTGAAAAAATAGCACCAATATTCGAATCGCATTGTTTCAAATTAATATTATTTAGGCAATTTCGGCCTCTAAGTATCAAAATTCTTTGAACATTAAAGGAGCTGAACTATTTTCCATCTCAGTCATGGCAGGAAGGGTTCCTAACATTTTTCATGCGCATAGCCTGAGTCAGGCAGATAGGCTTTAAATCAGCCCACTTAACTCGTAACTGCTGGAAGCTTTTACAGGTATTTATTAAATTGCCTTCTTCACCCGTTAATGGCATCGCGGTACAGCCCGAATCCTCGAAGGGGCACCTCATACGAGTACTAATTTGAGAAACTTATTGAGCGTGAATATAACTTTTGAGTTGCCTACTCAAACTATTGAGTAGCAAGCTTCGAAGGGATTATTAATATTGGTACTACTTTTTTTGGCCGCTACTGTACGCGGCTGTAGAGAGCATCGGTGAAAAAATTGTTCCGTTGAAGTACGAAAACTGCAGCTATGGAAATAAGAATATTTTACCATGAAAATAAGGAAGTATTCATTACTCTATGACCAGCAAAAAATTGTGTGATCGTAAGAAATAAGAAAGAAAGAGCATAGGGTAAAAAGAGTGGCCAAATCACATCATAGTTATGGAGTCACATAGAGTAGTAAGGGTGGCAAAGTGAGTATGTAATTTCATTCAGCTTGTCCGTTTAAATGTGAGGTCTGAATGGTTGCATACTTTTAGGCACTTTTAGACAGGCTCCCGCATTGATTCTCTGTATATCTCTCTCTCCCAACGAAGTACAAATCTCATTTTTAAATCCGTTTGATAGAACGAAATCAGCCTATTCTAAGGTGTCCATTTTTTCTCGGGGTTGTTTGCATGCCAATGTGCTCGTAACTTTAATGTACATGCGTAATGGTAAAATAAATGCAATTAATTATACTTACTACCAATAAAGGGCACATGTGTATGCTGTAAATAACGAAAACAACATCAGAGAGTAAAATCATAAACAACGGAAGGATATGAGCAAATTACCAATCAACAAGCGCTGTGTTGTTGAAAGGGCTGTGCATGTTTGAGCAGGCAACGCACTACTGTAGTAGGTCAGCAGTCACTAAGTATGTATTATTTCACTTAAAAAAAGAAAAATTGATTAAAACATTGTATAATTAATTACTTAGTTTTGGATTAAAAATAATTATTGAGAAACTTAACTTAATTCTCACGACTTTACCATCAAAAGCCAAGGCAAAAACACAAAGACCTTAAGCAGAAGCTCGTCCAACTGTGTACATGTGTATGTATGTATGTATAGCTTTAAATATTTGAGAAGCTAATGTCTTTGAGCTTGGAAAGGCTTTTTATCTCTCCGAGATATTACCTGCCAGTTCCATTTCTGCAGTGTGGGTCCAAGTAAATCGACTGAGGAGATTTAAGGTACATCGGTTTTAGTTGTTTCCCTAATCACGAGAGGAAAACACAACAAAGAAAGTTATGACATTAGCTTTAGAAGCTCTACGTCGACATTCCATAATTTGACGAATAAAAGCTCATCACTTTTGTGGCCTGACTGTTGTTATATAAATAAATGCGGAAGCTTACAGAAGAAAGCCAAATATCAAAGAATAATCTGTTAAAACTCAAATTTCTCTTGCTTTCTACTGAAATAGCTCAAAGAATTGCATTTCCTCTTCGCCACCATTCAACCGCACACAGACATAGAAACTAAACTCAAAAAGGTGATGAAACATGCGTTTGTGGCACTTTTCATGGAAGTGATGCCTGTAAGCAATTTTATTTTGGCAAACCATCAAGATAAACTCAAAGTTCAATATTTGCTTACAATAAATTACGAATGCAGACGCACACACACACACCAAAACAAACGAAAAGAAAATTTGAGATAAAACTCAAATTGATGTTACGGGGAGGTTGAATACGATTTTTGTGCATTTCTATTTGTCTAAGCAAGCGACCAGCAGAGTGAACTTGCATATTTCTATAAATATAGATTAGGACATTTAGTACCAAGGTCTTGAATCCCGGAATTAGGGTATATTTGTATGGTTCAGTGTGGTGTACAGTAAGGTGGATCGACGAAAAAAGTGTTTCCAGTCCACCCCTAGGATTAAAGAAATTTTGAAGGTGATCCCAAAAAAAATTTTTTTTTTTTTGCCACGCCCCCCCGATGGGCTATAAAAAAAGTTTTTTGACACTACGTTGTTCATGGCTTGGAAGCCGCCACAATTCTTACCTTAATCATTTTCAAGAAAAAGTTTCACAGAATTTAAAGGCCTTTTCGACAGACCAAAAAAAATTGGAATTTAGGTATGATGTGAAACGAGATACCGACAGTCACTACTAGAATTTGAACTCGGAATAAAAAATTGGAATTGTGGTGGCTTCCAAGCCATGAACAACGGTGTACGGCTCATTAAAATCGGACTTAAAATGGCGACTTAGTGTCAAAAAAAGTAAATAGCCAATCGAGGGGGCGTGGCAAAAAAAAAAATTTTTTTTGGGATCGCCTTCAAAATATCTTTAATCCTAGGGGTGGACTGGAAACCCTTTTTTTTTGTATGGGAACCGATCCGCACTAGTGTACAGCCGTAAAGGAAGATTCAATTGGTCACTGAACTATTCGGTCTGACATGGAGGATGACTTTAGCTCGCTTGGTATTATCAATCTAGGACATTTCTCGCTAAAATAGGATGACTGATGCCCTAAGGCTAATCAGCACAATATTTTCAAACGAAGATTACCGTCGATCTTTCGGGGTTCTCTGATCATTGTAACTTCTCAAGTATCTCATTCGGCCATAAATTGTTTAAGAGTTTACAGATGTTTGCTCCCAACTTTTCTTTTTTCAGGTGGGATAAAGCCATCTAAGTGTGTCAAGTTAATTTCTTAGTGTAGTTTTCGTTATTTAGCAAAGAGGTAAAGTGTCCCCTCCATTACTTTTTTACGCTCCAGTTAATTACTAGGTCGCCACTGGTACTCATCGGACTTTCGTATAAACAGCGTCCTTCATGGTTTATCATATCATATCTTGTACTGAGGTCATGTTAGCTTCCGGTTTACTAAACCCGAAATATACGGGATATAAATGAGATCACTAAGTATATCTCCAATCCAGACCTACATGTATACGTCACTAGAAACAAACCCAGCTTGCATCACATTAAAATGACAACTTTGAAAATTGCTTGCTGTCGAATCTCGTCTAATGTCAAATTGGCTTAGTTGGCTTGACGTATTGATTATTTTTTGGCTTAAGGATTGGTTGGCGTATAACGCTGTGACATAAATATTTATGTGAGAACATTTTTTGATCAAGATAGTTGGGTATAACCGCCATAATTTAGTTGGTTTAAACAATTTTATCTTATAAAGTAAGTAGCACGTTTCAGCGAGGAAAGAGACCCCTGTTGACTGAAGAGGTGCTCGATGTTAAGCTTGGTTATATTTTTTTTTTTTTTTCAGTTTACCCAACAGCAAAGGTTTCGCTTGATAGGTTATGGGGGAAGGGAATTATCGCACTGTTTGGAGGCTGGTGTGGCATTATTCAGTGTTTCTACTGATAGAACTCGTAATATTGTTCATTACCCTAATGATTTTTCTTGTCATTCTCCAGTCATGCAAGGGTTTACACTTTCACCAAGCACTCAAAGGTTTACACTTAAGATTTAAAATTGAGCTCTTGAATCTTGAATGATCGAAAATCACTGTGCTTTCTCTATTGCTGACTGCGCTCAATTGCATTTGCATTTTTCCAAAAGAAAGCAAAACATGCAAGACGCAACGCGCTCTTACACTTTTCCATATTCGCTTCAAGCATTTTTGATTCCTTTAACAAGTTTATCGTTTATGCATAAATCAGCGAATTTCATGGTGTAATGCACAATTTTCGCATTCACCAATATTTTGAAAAAGTTGAATTAGACAGCAGCCGTTGTTAAGAAAAAGAGGGAATGAACAAAAAAAAAAGTATTAAAGAAAAACCTCGTTCGATAGCTCTCATACAAGAGAGAAAAACTACCAACAAAAACCACAAAATAAACTGCAAAATAAGGAATGGAGTAGGTATATTGTACGTTTTGCCCTTTTTTGTTATTGCATTTGTAGTATTCCGTTTTGTTTTACAACAATTTTTTTTTTTTTGCCAAATTCCTGTTGGAACTCGCATAACTTTGCTGCCAGATGTTGTCATTTTTTACCAATTCGTTTTCGCCATTGTCGTTGATTTGACTTTGTTGTAATTTTTATAGAGTCTAAAGCGCGAAAAAGTGTTGTTTATTGCTATCAGTGCTTGTGCATGTGTTCCTTAATCCTGCCATTTCAATGCGTTCATGTGTGCGTAGGCGCCTTCGGTGCACTTTCTAAATCGCTGGCTCTGTGACTCCATTTGCGTATTTATTGTTTGCAATTTTATGAGAGTTAAAATACTCATACATATTTCATGCCAAAGCATTTGTATTTTCTTTGTGCGATTTGGGTTCATTGGAGTGTGCTGAAAATTGTCATATTTGTTCGTTTCTATTTTATGAGAATTTTTATTGATAACTTACTTTCAGTTTTTATCTTGGCTACATGTATACGGTGGCACACACACTTACTCACATATGTATACATATATATATTTATATAAATATGAATATGAAAATGTATGCAATAATATTTTACAAATACACTTTTGAAATATATTTAAGTTCATTGAGTTTGCGAGAAAAAAAATGAAATACAGCAACTTCTTTTATCAAAAATGTATGATGCATTTAAGTTTGCATTTAGAATCAATACATATCTCAAAACTTCACGGAACAATTCTTATCTGTTTACATATGTACATATGTATGTACATGTCCCCTTTTCTGTTTTATACGAGACGATTTGAAAGACGAGATGAAATAAAATAAAATGACATTTAAATAAAATAAAATAAAATAAAATAAAATAAAATAAAATAAAATAAAATAAAATAAAATAAAATAAAATAAAATAAAATAAAATAACATAAAATAAAATAAAATAAAATAAAATAAAATAAAATAAAATAAAATAAAATAAAATAAAATAAAATAAAATGAAATGAAATGAAATGAAATGAAATGAAATAAAATAAAATAAAATAAAATAAAATAAAATTAAATGAAATGAAATAAAATAAAATAAGATAAAATAAAATAAAATAAAATAAAATTAAATTAAATTAAATTAAATAAACTAAAATAAAATAAAATTAAATTAAATAAACTAAAATAAAATCAAATGAAATAAAATAAAATAAAATAAAATAAAATAAAATAAAACAAAATAAAATAAAATAAAATGAAAGAAATGAAATGAAATGAAATAAAATAAAATAAAATAAGATTAAATGAAATGAAATGAAATGAAATAAAATAAAATAAAATACAATAAAATAAAATAAAATAAAATAAAAAAAAATAAAATAAAATAAAATAAAATAAAATAAAATAAAATACAATAAAATAAAATAAAATAAAATAAAATAAAATAATACCTTTATTATCATTACCACATATGCTAAATTAGGTTATATAAAATACCTTAATAGCCTTAAATCAAAGAAGAATAAGGCCGTTGGACATTGTCACAGCGAATGTTTTTTCGACGATTATGAGAACTTCATAATGAGCGACCGCCAAGTTTGGCTTATCAATTCTAATTTGCAGCCGTCTCTCGCAGACTATCTGCACAATTTCCCTTTTTAAACGCCCTTAATCCTAAGGTCAGCAAACATATGCTTATCAGCAGACGACAATGTGCGTATCAGCTCGAAAATACGTATCACAATTTTATAATAATATGCCACGAAATGTTATTTGGGAGAATTCAAAAGCCATGCGCAGATTTTCGTAAGACTCTTGTAATCTACCTAACAGTTCTAATAAAAATAGGTTAAAAGTCCAAGAGTTTCAAATGTTCAACTTTTAAGTATTTTTTAGCTTTTATGCGCTTATTTTCTGGTATTTCGATATAAGCCTCATCAAACCTTCGCCGACCGGAAGTCAAATATCGTCTTCACAAGTCTTCAAAAAGAAATAGAATGTAGCCAAATCCAGCCTAATCACATATCTTCAGAACTGGTTTACAGACACAGTCGCTATTGTTAAAACTTTTTGTGGAGTAGACATTAGAATATCTTAGGTGCGTCAAGTCATAAGTAAGAAAAAGTCTGATGGCGGAAGTTCAATAATCGAGTTTGACTTTCATTCAATTAAGTAGCCTCAAAGCCCCGTCAAAACATTGAAGTAAAACAATGAATTCATTATTTTTGATAAGAAAGAGGAAAGAATTTTCTTATGAAGACAATCAACTCGAGGAACTCCTGATAAGAGTTTATGTTTAACAGATAGTGTGAGAAGCAAAACAAAATATTTACTAAAATCAATGGCTTGGATCCAAAGTTCATACTTAAAAAGCGCGTCCAGTAATATTTTGGCGATCATTTTCGTTTTGGGCTTAGCATTGAACAATCTTTGTTTACTTAGGCTGAATTGTTATTGCAATTGCTGATCGAAGTTGAATCACTTGTTATTTTAAATAAAGATTTTTACTTATACATACATATTAGTCTTTTTACAACTGGTTTAAAACTAGTCACCAATGAACTAGTATCTATTCGCCCACAAAATGTATAGTCAATGAAAAGAAATTAAAAAATATTTTTTTTTTGTTATCCAATACACAAAGATGCTGTTGACCGGTATTATTGAAGCCAACAGCTGGGTATTAAATGCTCCGTTTCACCTAAACTTTAACTACCTTTGTTTGTTTTGCTTAATTTTATTTACATTTGATCTGTTTAGAAAACTCGTGCATCTTTCTGAGTAAGATCATTAACCAGCTGGTGATAATAACTATATACAATGCATAGTACGTATGTATGTATGTATCTTCATTACTTATCAGAATATCACTCACTATCTATGTAGTGATCTCACGTTTTCGGTAAATGCTTACTAAATGTCCGCCCGTTAATAAATAAATACAAAACAATTTACACTTCAAAGCGACAGACACAACAGATAAAAGTTCGGACTACAACTCAGAGAGCAGAGAAGACAGGCGAGGGTGGCTGCAGATCAGTCATAGGTTATGATGTATGTAGTTTAAAGATCCCTATTCAACAAACTTTTTTATATTTAGTAAAGCAAATACAAGGAGACAATGCAAAAAGCTGTAAATGAATGAAAAAGCAACAACAATGTTATGGAAAAAAATCGCGACAAATTCATAAGTGATTAAACGTATAAGAGCAATTGCTTTAGCGGTAGCGACAACGACAGCAAAAATGTTTATTTTCAAACTGCGAACGACAGTCGCAGAATCGAGATCAAAGTGAATTCGAGCGCGAAACAGGTCAGACCAAAAGACCTAATGAAACGCGCTCAACGACGCAAGAGCTCAAAATTAAAACGGTGCGCGTTCAAGAAGGTTCTACAGAGCGGATTAAGTACCGTGTGAGATGGTTTACATTTATTGAAAAGATATTTGTTAAAAAGTAGGCGGTCTATTTATAGCAACAAGAATGTGTGTTTAATTTTTAGCAGAAGAAAGTACAAAACGTGAAGTGTTAAAAGTGACTAAAGTGCACAAAAAAACAAAACAAAAAAAAAAAACAGTTTTTAAGCTCGATTCAAGAACTCAAACTCAAACTCAAACAAAATGCCATCCTCCGCTAATGATGATGCGTTTTCTGCCGCCGCCAAATCTCACATGTTACCACAAAATGAAACAAAAATTTTTATTGATTCCGCGAAACCTTTTACAACCGCTGCTCTACGTCGCAGCTCCACACCTTTTACCACCGTGGGCAAAGTGAAAAAATCGCTACGCAATCGTTTAGAAATACTCAATTGGATCGGTGACTATAATACCGAATGGGCTTTGAGTGACTTTATTGCGGGCATCACGCTCGGTCTCACCATTATACCTGAGAGCATTGCGTGTGCTCTACTCGCAGGACTACCAGCACGTTATGGTCTTTGTTCGGCATTTTTGGGTTGTTTTGTTTATTTGATATTCGGTTCGATACCGAAAGTAATTGTTGGTCCCACCAGTTTGGTGGCTCTGGTCAGTTTACAATTTACTGTGGGTAAGCCAATTGAGTTTGCTATACTGCTTACCTTTCTTACTGGCGTCGTGGAATTGATAATGGGCGTATTGCGTGTGGGTAAGTTGATTCGAATGCTTGTGGAGGTTTGAGTTTAATTTTGAGACGATTTAGTAAATGAAAACCCTACCTCGGTTAAAAAATGTTCTCACTCCAAAAATTTTTTTTGGAATTATTTCAAAGAGTACGCACTTTCGCAAAAATATTTAACTAGCCGTGAACTTTACAATTTCAATCAAAATTATTTCAGCAAAAGTTTTTAAAACAAACGGGTTGACGGACCATTCAGGCGTATTTCGTATGAAAAGCTTTCGATGATTGTTTTCCAATCCAATTTCTCACGGTGTAGTGGTACTACAAGCATTATCTCTGCTAGCTCTTGAAGTAATTGCGCTACTGACGAGCTACTTAAACACTTAAAAGTGAATTGAAGAAATATTAATTTCAATATCTTTGAGATTTTCGCCACAACTTTTTTCCACCTCGACCTTCCCTCTAG